>WAAF01002592.1:2350-25151 GCA_013400475.1 Tricholaema leucomelas | reverse complement strand
CCACCCAGCCTGGAGCTGTGCCTGGGATTGCACTGACCCAGGTGCAGGACCTTACACTTGGCCTTGTTAAACGTCATGAGGTTGGCCTGGGCCCACCTCTCCAGCCTGTCCAGGTCCCTCTGGATGGCATCCCTGCCCTCCAGCAAGTCAGCTGTGCCACACAGCTTGGTGTCATCTGCAAACTTGCTGAGGGTGCGCTCAATTCCTCTGTCCATGTCACTGACAAAGATGTTACAGAGCACTGGGCCCAGCACTGACCCCTGAGGAACACCACTTGTCACCGGTCACCAGGTGGACATTGTGCCATTGATCACCACTCTCTGCATGCCACCATCCAGCCAATTCCTTATCCAGTGAGTGCTCCACCCATACAGTCTGTGCTTTTCCAGGTTGGTGACCAGGATGTCATGTGGGACAGAGTCGAATGCCTTACTCAGGTCCAGAATAGCATTGGTTCAATTTTATTCCTCAGTTGTGAAAGACTTACATGTTTTGTAATCCTCTGGACCCCCTCTTCTGTGGCTGACTCTGTGTTGGTCCCACAGAAGGCATGCTGAGGTGGTGATGAGCTGCTTGCTTTGGGAGCACTCACTGGGCCGTCTTCTGATTATAATGTTTAAATAACTATGAAAGTGCTCATTTTCCCATGCAATCCTTTAGAGCTGAAGGCTGGGGCCAAATGAGGTCTGTAGGACATTTTTCATCAACTTCAGTGGGTTTTGCATGAACCCTTCCCCTGTACAGGCCTGCTTTTCTCTAGCAGAAGGATTTTACTTTATTGAGAGTTTATTCAACTAATTTACCCTTTGTCTTACTAGAGGCTCACTGTCAAGGTTGACCAATACTGCAGTGAATTCAATAGTTTTTGACTGTAGTCCATGCCACAGGAGAAGGTGTAGCAACTGAGAGGAAATGAGTTCATTCTTTGAAAGAAGCCCTCTTGCCTGATGCCGAAGTAGCCATTGCTCTGCTTGCATTCAGTGTGACTTCTGGGAAGAAAGGATGCTCTTCAGTGAAGTCAGCAATCAGAAGACTGGCACACAGGAAAGGGGCATAAACTGAGTATAAGTGTGATATGGGCTCCTCTCCTTGGTCTGAAAGCCAGATTGGCAAGTTATTCTTCACCAGAGAGGAGACTCCTGGTGATGTGTGTGTATAATCTTCATTGAGGGGAAAAAAACAAAAGAAACAGATAATTTTTTTTTGGGTATACAGCTTCGACATCTGTTTCTGGCTGCCCTGGTGCCCACTGTTTCTAAGCAGACAGGTTTTCCTATTCAGCTGGCGTCCAAGGTCACTCTCTCTTCTTACACAGACTTTTCACTTTCTTTATCATGATTTGAACTTTGTGAATGGGTTAGTGTGCTGGTTTGAGACTAACTCAAATATTTTACTGAGAGAAATTAAATCCTTAGCTGTGAAAAGAAAGAAGAAAAACAACATGTGCTCTATATCACCATTCTTCTGCTGAGAAACCCAACTAGTCAAAATATAGATAAGACAGGCACTTCATACACACACTGCTCAGCTCTTCACTTTGAGCAGTGCCTTCTTTCTGGTGGTCTGGCCTCTTGCTGACTTTGCCTTTAACTCTCTAATCCACTTAGCCCCTTTTTCTTCTAACCTCCTTGTTGTCTCTGACATCTCACCTCAGATCTCCAGATTTATTATGTGAGATATATGTGGGTTGATCTGGTTATTTCTGAAGTGAGGGAAAGAGGGAGGGGGAAGGGAGTTTGGATTGGGAGCCCTCCTGGGGACTCTGCTTCTGGGAGAAGTTTTGTGTTTCTGGGTTACTTTTAATTTGTATGTAACTGTATATATATGCTTGTATATTGTGCTAAGCTGTAAATATAGCTTCATTCCTTAATTTCCAGCTGTCTGAGTCTAGTCTGGGTGATTTTCTTAAGTGTGGGGGGGTGGGTAACTCCCAAACCATCACAGTTAGTTCACTTTTAATTAAAAAAAGAATATATATATTCATGTGGGTACAAAAGGTCTCGGCATTGACAAGGTATGTAGGAAGACAAGTGTTATATATTTTTTCCTACTTTTGAAACCAATGTGTTCCTTTGAGCTGCTCCTCAGAAGCTTGTTCTTCCTAAGCAACAATTACAAATTATTTTGCTGCACTGTATTTGCCTGGTATATTTTGCCTCCATTCTAAGAGCTAATCCTCTGCTGGCATTAGTGACCCTGAACATAAAAAGGATTTATACCAAAATCCCACTTCTTAATCTTGTGGAGTCTGAAATGTTTAATGTTTTATGAAGTTTGTTTGCTGAAGTGTGACATCTTTGCCTCTGGGAGTTTAAACCATGGCATAGTCTCTTCAAAATCAAGAGTTCAGTGAACTGGGTCAAAATGGAGTCAGCAAATTTAGCACCTCTCTTCACGTTGTGTTACCCTATTTAAACTCCTGTAAAATAGCCATGAAGATCCTTTTTTCACTGCTAAAGAAAGACTGTTTTTTTTTTTAACTTGTAGCATTTAATATGTGAGAAGAATCCCAAAGTGAAAACACAAGGCAGATGAGGCTTGTTTTATCACAAACTAAGCAAAGAAAATTGACCCATGGCTGGATGAGTGTTGCAGATCTTTATTTTTTAATGCTTTCAACTTCCTTTGGAGCTTAAACTAATTCAGTTCTGCTCAGTTCTTTCTTCATGTTTAGTTATCAGAAACATTGCTTTTATAAGAGTGAAGAGAAAGTCTTGCATATGGCAGTGATCTTAATTCACAAAAGATGGCATTTTCAGCCAAAGCTTTCATGATAAAGATAACTAAAGAAAAGCTTTTCTGACATCAGGAGACCTGAACTATTGCTGGCAAAAGTTGCTGGGAATGGGTCTCCAGGAGGCAGTGGAAGAGGTGGATTAATACTCCACTGAAAGGTTTCAACTTTTTTTTTTTTTTTTCCAGTCCTCTATGGAAAGTGTGACCGGTGCCAAGTGGTGTTCCTCAGGGGTCAGTGCTGGGCCCAGTGCTCTGTAACATCTTTGTCAGTGATATGGACAGAGGAATTGAGCGCACCCTCAGCAAGTCTGCAGATGACACCAAGCTGTGTGGCACAGCTGACTTGCTGGAGGGCAGGGATGCCATCCAGAGGGACCTGGACAGGCTGGAGAGGTGGGCCCAGGCCAACCTCATGACGTTTAACAAGGCCAAGTGTAAGGTCCTGCACCTGGGTCGGTGCAATCCCAGGCACAGATACAGGCTGGGTGATGAATGGCTGAGAGCAGCCCTGAGGAGAAGGACCTGGGGGTCTGGGTCGACGAGAAGCTCAACATGAGCCGGCAGTGTGCACATGCAGCCCAGACAGCCAACCGAGTGCTGGGCTGCATCAAGAGAAGTGTGGCCAGCAGGGCAAGGGAGGTGATTCTCCCCCTTTACTCTGCTCTCGTCAGACCCCACCTGGAGTACTGTGTGCAGTTCTGGAGCCCCCAATACAAGAAGGACATGGAACTGCTGGAGCGGGTCCAAAGGAGAGCCACGAAGATGATCAGAGGGCTGGAGCACCTCTGCTATGAGGACAGGCTGAGAGAGTTGGGGCTCTGCAGCCTGGAGAAGACTTCGAGGAGACCTTAGAGTGGCTTTCCAGTATCTGAAGGGAGCCTACAGGAAGGCTGAGGAGGGACTATTTACAAGGTCTAGTAATGCCAGGACGAGGGGGAATGGGTTTAAACTGGAAGAGGGGAGATTTAGACTGGATGTTAGGAGGAAGTTCTTTACAGTGAGGGTGGTAAGACACTGGAACAGATTGCCCAGGGAGGCTGTGGATGCTTCCTCCCTGGAGGTGTTTAAGGCCAGGCTGGATGAGGCCTTGAGCAAGCTGCTCTAGTGGGAGGTGTCCCTGCCTATGGCGGGGAGTTGGAGCTGGATGATCCTTGAGGTCCCTTCCAACCTAAACCATTCTATGATTCTATGATTCTATGAAATCTAAGGCAGAAAATTGACGTTTGGTGAGCGCGCAGTCCTGGTTAAGCACCATTAAAATGGTATTACAGAGGCAATCTTTGCAGGAAACGTGTGTTTGGGTGTTTTTTCTTTTTTGTTTGTTTTTTTCTTCCCCCCAAGTTGGCTCTGAATCTCCATTGCCTCCTTCATTCAGCATAATAATCTGAAGAAGTTTGGTGCAAAGATTGCTAGTGTCATGCTGATTGTTGGTCTGCATGTGTCCCAGGAGAGCAAGAAATGGGCTCCTTTATTTCTTCTGGCCGATGCAGGTCTCTCATTTACTAATTAGCCCAAGCATTCCCCTCACTTTGTTTTTTTGCACTTACACTCTCAATGATGCTCCTGCAGCCCTCCAAGCTAAACCTGGACATTTTGCTACAACCCAGGCTCGCTGCTGCTTCTGGCTGATAGGGTTGTTTAGTACATGTTTACTTGGGATTGGCTCAGAAAAAAAACACATTTTGGATCAGAAAACGTCCCAGGGGGTGCCTAATAAAACTTCAAAATAGATGACAAAACTGTTTCCCTTTAGATATGGAAGAAACTTTCTGTCACAAAGAGGTTTTAGGCTGCAACAAAGAGATAGATATAAGCTATTGATGGAAATGAGACCTCACCTGTAGGACTAGATCCAGTTCTGGTGCTTCCAGCAGAACAGGGACACCAAGCTGCAAGAGCAGATCGAGAGAAGGGACACAAAGGTGATCAGGTAGCTGCAGCACTTCCTCAATGGGCACAGGCTGCAAAAACTGGGTCTGTTTAGCCTGGAGAAAAGAAGACTCTGGAGAGACTTTATATCAGCCTTCTATGATACTTGTTGAGAGCCAAGATAATGAAAGTTACTGAATCATAGAATGGCTCAGGTTGGAATGGGCTTCAGAGATCATCTACTCCAACCCTCCTGCCAGGGGCAGGGACACCTCTCAACTAGACCTGGTTGCTCAAGGCCTAGTCCAACTTGGCCTTGAGCACCCTCAGGGAGAAGACATCCATAACCTCCCTGGGCAGCCTATTCCAGAGTCTCGCTACCCTCTTACTGAAGAACTTCTTCCTAAGATCTAGTCTAAGCCTACTCTCGCTCAGGTTAAAATCATCCCCCCTTCTCGTATTGCTAGACACCCTCATGAAAAGTCCCTCTCTCACCTTCCTGCAGGATCAGGTATTGGTAGAAAGATATAAAGTCCCTCTGGAGTTTTCTCTTCCAAGGCCAAATGAACCCAGCACTCACAGCCTATCCTCTTTGGGAAGAAAAAAGGGAGTGTTACAATTTCAGTGAAAAATCACAAAACCAAGCCCACTCATAACTCGTAGGTGGAATTTAAAGGTGGTTATTTTGAGTATGAATTTGAAATCAAAGGAGACAAAATATTCCTGCAACTAATTGAGAATTAATTGGTTTTCGTTCATTTTTTTTTAAACTCAATTTAACTAATATTTCTAAATTACTAAAATAATTTTGAGAATAAAAGCATTCTCTCATGCATTGTGGTAACTCTAGGAGACAAAAGATATGTAACTTGTCCAAGTTAAGTATGAAATCATAGAACTGTTTTGCTTGAAAGAGATCAAGGCCAACCATTAATCTAGTGGCTAATTGAAAAGAGTTGGTTATTCCATGGAAGTTACTCTCTTCAAAGACCCATTTTAAAACTAGTAAATTAAATACTAAGAATCTGAGTTTAATCTCCTCTCCAGGAAGTGAAAACTTCATGGTGCTTAGCAGGAGAAGCTGCCCAAGGAGGTGGTGGAGTCGCTGTCGCTGTCCCTTGAGGTGTTCAAAAAAAGACTGTATGAGGCACTTAGTGCCATGGTCTAGTTGATTGGACAGGGCTGGGTGCTAGTTTGAACTGGATGATAGTTTGGACTGGATGATCTTGGAGGTCTCTTCCAATCTGGTTGATTCTATGATTCTATGATAAACTGCAAGGGTAATGTTTTAATATATGGCTGAATGTAATTTATTTTTCTTTCCTATTGTTACAAAATCAATATTTAATATTAATTATGAATATCAATTTTGTGTATGAATATCAAATATCACTTATTCAAAATCAGGACAATCCCGTAAGATTAGTTTGGATTTTCAGTTGACAGTAAGTAGTTGCACACAGGGTATTTATAAACACAGAATTAAACAGTTTAAACAATCAGAACTTGGAAAATAGGAACAGGAAAACAGGAAAATTCTAACTATGCTTATGGAGCCTTAGCATTAACTCTAGCACAGGTACTCATGATGCGATGATCCCTGAGTAAGTTTCCTGTACAAAGACACTTCCAAAACCTGCAATTATAATCCCTGGAGGTAAAAATATAAAATATATTCCAGGCAGAGGGAAGAAGAACTGAGTTGCTGCAAGTTACAACCACATGGCCAATGTGAGCAATGCTTTCTGCAGGCAGGACCCAGCTAAATGATCTGCTGATGGGGCTCAGCACGAATGGAGAGAGGTGGTGGGAAAGGGTTTCAAATTGTTCTCCCATTAAACATGCTTATTGAAAATCAAACTGGTGAACAGGAACATGCATGACTTGTTTTGGCCAGTGAATTCAAGGCTTCGTGCTTCGTGTGACTGCACCAGCACATGGAGGAGCTGCACAAGACACCTGACAGGTGGTGATGGCTGCTAGCCCTCGGGGCAGCTTTTCTGAAGCCAATCCCCATTGTTTAGTCTGATCATCTAGACTCCTGGATCCTCACACGGGAGAAGGACAGCAGTGGCCAAAACCAGTCTGGCAGGATTTCTGCCCTGCCAGGACACCTACAATGAGTATAATGCCTTGCCTCTTTTTAAGCTAACTTCAGTTTGCTGGAGATGATGTGAAAAAATTCAGAAGCAGCTGCTGCTCAGCTCAAACCAGCTCAAGTTTATGGTTCTTTGTTCTCCCTCTGAGTGTGGCTATTAGTAGTTTGATTGCAGAAAGATGGGGGAAAGCAGTGATAAAGTGAGGGATGTGCAGAAAACCTCTGTCTTGCTTGGTCTTGAAAAAATGTAGTGATTTGTTTTTTCTTTTTCCCTTCTAGATAGTTCACTAAAAACGAAGCAATACCTTTCTAGGAATGAACAGCATTCCAAACGTGCTCGTTTGATCTTTCCTTCCTAGAGTGTCTTTGCGCATTTCCCTTGTTAGCTGTCTCTTCTCATCGATAGATGATCTGTGAGTGGGTGTGCCACAAAAATTGGCCTTAATTACGTTACGACAGGATGCTATCAGAGCGTTTATAACACAAGACTTCAACTTCTTTTTATTCTCTCTGTTATCTGGTGAAGTTTCAGCAGGGTTTATGAGAAGATCACATATTTCAAATGCTTAAAAAAAGATCTTCTGTAAAGTATAAATAAAAGTTTAATGGTAACTAAATAGTGTCAGCTATTTCCAGAGTAATTTAAACAGGTACCTCATAATTTCTATGATTAGTGAAGTGGCTGTTTGAGCATTTTCAAGTAATCAGTTTCATCATTTTAACCTTAAAAGGCCTCTTGTATTAGGTGCTACTGAAAGTGAAGTTGCCTTGGCAATTACAGGCATTTCTCTAGTTTTCAGATAATGAAGCTGCCATATGAAATTCTTTCCTCAGATTCAAAATACTTGCAAATCAGTCTTCAAAAATTAAAGCCATCTTTGAATGTCTAAGGAATAAACACATGTTTTCATGTTTAAACAAAACATGAAAAAAACCACAATGTAGGAGTAATAAAGAACTTCAGTTTCATTGTATAAGTTATGTCCTTTGATACTGGAAGAAGAAAACTCTTTAGGATGATTCTAGACAAATTATTTTGGTGTAGATTCTATGGGGAATTAAGGCCTTCCCATAAAAAGCAGAGTTACTTCACCTTCTAGTTGAATATCAGCTCTAGTGAAGTGTGGATTTCAACCCAAAAACCACCCTGAAGCATTCTCAGCACAGCACAATTTATTTTAGACAACAAAAGGGCTTTCCTAAAATGTTCTACTAAATCTGTTTTCCAGAAATAAAGTTCTGTTTATAGAAAACTTATCAAAATAATCTCTCCTCGCATTCTCATTCTACATAAGATGATTTTGTTTTTGCTTTGTGTTCTGTTCAAAACAACTCCAAGGTGGTTTAGCTGCCACTTGCAGTAGAAGAGAGTTAATATGAAATAGACTTTTATAAAATAAATGTTGTTGTCATCCTTTAAAACGCAGCAGAGCAATAAAAAGTATAAAATTTTATCAGGAAACAGAAAAATCATCTCTCTTCAGAGATTGTCTCCAATCTGTTCAGCTGCTAAGTCTCACCCTCTGATGTGTGATGTGGTCATTAAGAGATAAAAGAGAAACCTACAGGAGTGACCTTAATTTTCTCCAGCATTTTGTCAAAGCATATAACCAGGAGCATCAGCAGAAGACTGCAGCATCTTTTACCATCTGGGGATAATAGTGCATAACCTATTAAGAGTGCTGGGTGATAACAGGTGGGACTGGAAGATTCACTTTTTACTAGGGATGCTTGACCTTTCCCATTATAAGGCTGTTTTCTCTTCTATTTGATAACTTTCCAGGATTTGACCTCATTTTCTGTGCTAGGTGACTGCCTTCAGTGTTTGTGGTTTTCATTTGTTTAGAGGAGATTTCACTGTTGTGGGGTTCTTTGTCGGCTTTTGAGAAGAAAATGCAGAGCAAATGTTTTTCCTTAAAGAAATAATCACAGTGACCTTTTGTTTTCCTGCCCTTCAGTGCAGGTCTGCTATTTTTGCAGGAGTCTGCCCTTTTACAGGAGAGTGGGGTATTTCTATTTCTTTATTTGTTGTACCCCACTGTAAAGCCTGTTTGTTTGGGTTGTGCTTCAAGTTTAAAAACCTGGGTAGCTCATCATGGCTTTACAACCCAAACCTCAGAAGATTTGGGTGCCTTTGGGCTGGCAATGGCTGGCAGCCCCTGAATGAACATGTCTGTCTTGCATAGGTGTACTGGAGCTGCAGAGGCAGCTTCCTCGTTTGGATTCTTCTGGATGCTCCCCAGGTCCATGGCTGCAAGGATGAGTCCCACTACTGCCAGCAGCATGGCCAGGTGGTGTGCTAGAGCTGCCTGTGGGAGTCTCTTGGGTACTTGACTCTGGAAGGTGAGTGGAGGAAACGATTACCAAGGCACGCACTTCTGCCTTGGCTACCAGAGTGCATGGATCCCCAGCCCTGCTGGGAGATATTGCCTACCCTGCAGCCATACAGGACTAGTTATGAAATGCCAGCATGAAGCCTTCTCTTGCCATTTCCCATGACAAAGAAGCTATGTTTTCTTCCTGAAATCCTCTCAACCATTCATGATGTGCTTGCCACCTCCATTGGCAGATGACAATCTTTTTGGCTCACTTGCCTGGCTCTCCTGAGGTGACCATTTATCCAATGAAGACATGCACACTGCGTGCGCTGGCTGAACTAGCTTTGACAGCAATATTCCTTTTGTTTCTAAACTTGACACTATTTCCTAGCTCATGACAGAGGAATGTTTGGTTTATATCAGATGCTATCCTTTCTCCCTGTGGATAAAAGAACTCTTAGCTGCAAGGATGACAGAAGAGATGATAAGGAACACCATAAGGTTGTCTACTCTCTCACTACTGCAGGCTTTCAAATGAAGTAAAGAGTGTGCTTAAGTTCTGTTTTCTTTGCTCTTTGTACATGCCAACTGCCTACAATGTGCTTAAATGTCCAGTTGTGAACTATTCACCTGTCAATCTAACTCTGTACTGTACCAATCCTCCATGTGAAACAAAATATGCACTTACTAACCCCTACAGTTTCATGTTGTTTATTTTCATTTGTAATAGGGAAAACCAGTAATTGAAGTGCAATTATAGAATGCAGTCTGCAGCATATATTATTCATGGTTTGCCAGCACTCTCCCCTCCTTCCTCACTTTGCTAATGTGGCCAGTCCATAAGGTGCAATATTTGGCAAACAATCTGTGTATGGTCTGCTTCGAGTTTTATTCTCTGTGTTACACATTGTGTAACATTTGAAATGGAGCCATAAAAAGGCCCAAACAAACCCTAACACAACAGTTTATCCCTATGTAAAGAAGAAATATAGAAACAAATTGTTTCTCACGGTGTAGGCTGTACCCAAGGCTTACCCAGCTCCATTTCCCAGGAAATGGCCTGCACCCAGCCCTGCATTCCACTTTGCTTGCTACTCTGTTACTTGTAATATGTAGTTGGAGAGACCTCTCATAAGGGTATCTTTCTTGAATGGCAGCAGCACAGCATTCTGCAGGATCAGCTCCAGCAAGAGGGCTTCTGCCCAGAGTTAACATTGATTCCTCTCAGTTTGTGTTTTTCTAGGGGTGAGAAGGGATTACTGAGGCAAGGACTCCGCCGGGCAGTAACAGAGGTAATGACTTGCAGGCTTTGTGTACTGACTGTACAATTTACCCTGTTTACAGAACGTGCCAATTTAACTAGACTTTTTTTTGAAAGTGATTTAGCTGGTAGCTCAATTATGGATGCTGTTCAAAAGATTAAAGAACAGTTACTACCTTCAATAGATTCAATTTCCTAAGAGCCAAGGCCATAAAATTAGACCCAAATAGGGACCTCTTCTAGCATGCCAATCTAAGGGAAATACAGGGCATCTTATTCTGTATTAGCACATGCTAATCTAAGGCTTTTATGCTCCTGGAGCAAATGGTGGACAAGGTTTTGAAGTAAAGAAAACAAGTGACAGCTGGTAGAGGTGATGACTAGCTTTTCATTATCTGTCGATAGTTACATGGATGTGTTCCTGAGTGATTGACTCCAGGTCATCCTACTCTAGCAGGGGGTCAGACTAGATGATTTTCAGGTAATCCCTTCCAACCCCACCACCCTGTGGTTCTGTGATATTATCTAGGGCTAGTTTTTGATGGTTTCAGACTTTGTCAATGTTTATAAAATCTGTCTGATACCTAGAGATAATTCTGAAAAATTAGATAAATTCTTCATCCTTCCCAGGTTATGCTATAACATAGTGCTCTAATGTGGGTGTGTTGGGCTGTGGGAAAGATGCTCTTTCCGATTTCTTGGTGGTGAACTAGACTATGGGGAAAACACATTTCTCCCCAAACCCCCATTTCTTGCATAGTTCAAAGCCAGTGAGGCTGCCTAAGCAATATGTCTGGGGAAAGTGCTGAGAACAGCAGGACATCAGCTCTGAGATGCAGTAAGTTAGATATCTGAATGGGCCTGTGTTAAACAGGGGTGCTACTCTTCAGCAAATGTTTTTATCCTTATGAAAGGCAAGAGCTCAAAAGGATGGTGCAGTGTAGCCAGATGGTAAGGCATCCTTCCTACCTAGTGCTGAGTTTTGTATAGCGGACAGAAGAGACAACCAGAGATGGCACCTTCTGCACTAGCAGCATGGTGTGGCCCTACCTGCCTCTGCCCTTCTTTTGTCACAACCCCTTTACTAGTGCTGGCTTCCTGGAAGAGCTCTGAGGACAGCTGCCTCTGCCTGCACTAAAAGCTGCATTTCCAGCTGTGCTATTTCACACTGCAACCTTCACAGAGCAGATTTCAGCCCTTAGCTTCTTGTCTCCGGTTTACTTGAAAATGCCACCATTCCTGCTTTTGCACTTCATTTGCTCCTAAGTGAAATAAACCATGTTTTCTCAGCAGGCACTGTGTCTGCCTCCTGTCTTTAATTCTTTCACAAACCTTTTACATTGCTGAGGTTGCCTGATGATTATTTTTGAAGCATGCTGAATCACAACTGCTCACTTCTAGCCTGTTCAGATGTGGCAGTTCCAGAGAAAGTCACATAAGCTTTATTGCAGGTACTGGGGCACTCAAAGCCCTGCATACCCTTTTGGTTACTTGGAGCATCACATTTCTTCTTCTTCTGGCTTTTACCTCTATCAGAAGCAAAGACTAATTGCTATCTCAGCTAACTTGTGCTAACAGCAATCCTTGCTACATATTAAATCCTTGCTACATATTAAATCTCAATTCCCTTAAAGTGCCACTAAGGTAAAAACAGTGAGTATGTAAATTGACTTCTTGCTCAGTACAGCTGCTATCTCACATGATACTGAGTCATAGCTGCTTACCTAAGGGATTAAAGCCCAAGTTTTTTCACTCTCTAAAAAAAAAATAAATAAAAATGTTAGTCTATGTTGACAGCAGAGCTAAAACTGCCCTAGGCTGTGCTTTCTGCTTTTCTGAAACCTCAGCCAAATTACCAATGTGGTTCATCAAAGATAACTTTCATTCCTGCTAAGCTCAGAAGACAAAAAAGTGATTTTGACTCCTGATACCACTTCTTAAGAGCATTCATGCTGGCGTTGCACCACCAGAGTAACGATTGTAACACCAATGTGGTTAGATAATCGTTCTCCCCTTTATTTCTGTGTTGCAGTGAGTTATATGCTAACCTGGAAGAGACGTGCATAGCTAGCTTAGTTAAGATTGGTACATGCGGAAGGTACAGATTGGCCTAAGGTTACGTGTGAGGCACAGATCGGTTAACTTACATAAACAACTTGCAGGGTCAGCCTCCTGCGCTGGCAGACCCTGCCTCCTTGCAGCTGAATATGGGGGGCTGTAATTCACTGTCTCAGTTCCTGCCTCCAGGATGGACTCTCTGGACACTCTGCAGCACGGAGTTGCTCCTTGTTTATCAGTTCATGTCCTTCTGTTAGCAAGAAATCCATCCACACATTCACACTTCAGATTTGTAATCTGTTCCATTTTTACCTATTCCTTCAATTTGTTTTAACTTAGTTGTGACTTGACTTGCATACAAACTGGTTTTGGAGTGTGCGTTTGCACATGAGGTTCAGATTTGGCTGAAGAGAAGCAACAATGAATGTGATTCATGCATCTTATGCAGTGACCTGAGAACTGGCAGTTTTGGTTTTAAAATCACATTCTGCCATCATCCTCTTTGACCTCTATGATGGATTATGCAAAATTAATATTCTGTATTAATTTTTATATCCAGGCAAAGATTGTTAATAACTATGAAAACTGTTTATTAACATTAAAACTCACCAGAAAACTTATGCACAATGTTTAAAAATGGACAGTTTGGAAATTTATACATGCAATGAACGGGCAAAACTAAAACATTTATTTCTTAAAGTGGAAAACACAAACATACTGGAAGAGAAGATTCTTGCAGTTAGTTATTTCACTTATCCAGTAGAGGACACAGGAAGCTCTTATCTGCTTATGGCAGAAGGCAATTAATGAATTAAAAGAAGCTTTTAAGTATTTACTCACAAAATAGTTTCAGACAGTACCTAAATCACGTGGAGGGGTTGCTGTTGGAGTTTCCCAGACTCTTTTCTCTGGAAGCTGGGAGTCTATAGCATAGTCTCTGACCTGGTTCCTCTTGATTCCTGACTCAGCAGAAGCCTTGCAGAGGGGCAGGCAGGATGCAATGTGATGTGCAGTCTTGGCACAATGTCACACTGTCTATGCAGGCCAATAGCGTGCAGGCATTTAGAGCCTGTTCCTGGTAAGCTCTCCAGGTGCATGGAGTTTCCAGACAAATTCAAGATGCAATAAGGCAGCAGCAGCACACTGTGCTACCTGCTCATCCCTTTTATCAATATTTGCCCGAGACTAATGGAGCATTGGATATAGATTAGCTAATCAGAATGGCACTTTTCCAAGCTTTACTATATTAGGTGAAGTCAGGGCTTTTGCCCTCCCCTCCTGCAGTTGTTGTTATGGAGGCAGGAATTAATTGGCTGAGCAGGAATTTATAAAAATAGTTACTTTATTTTCCTGAAAACCTGCCCCCAAAACTATATACAGAAGATAATTTATATTTAATTAGCAGGTTCGTTCTTAGTTGGTTGAGAATATCTATACAGATAGGATGCCACAGGTAAACTTCACTAATGTTGAAGTCAGGAGTTGGAAAAGGCTTGAGCTATTAAATATAGCATTCCCCCACTATTAAAACAAGGCTGAGCCGAAAGCTACTCACAAACAGAGCGCGCTGGCTTGAAAGGAAGACGATTCAAAGGTCTGTCCCGTGGGTCTTTTCAGAAACCTCCAGGGTCATTAAAGAGCGATAAAGCTGCACAGTAAGGTGCTTAAGGTGTAGTCTTTCAGAGCTTGTCTTTGGAGCGAGAAGAGCTATCCAGGTGGGGGGAGAAGAATTCCACGGCAGGCACACCAAGGCGAGAACACTCCAAGGTGGGAACAAACTCCATGGCAGGAGCACCCCAAGGCAGGAACCCCAAGGCAGGAAGTCCCCACAATGTTTTTTACCCTACTTAGACAAAGAGCTGAGTTACCACTTCCTAGGCATGAAGAACACACAGCCAATCCCCATCCGAGTCCAGTGCAGGCCTGGCACGGGGCACCCCTCATGATGGAAGGGTCCCCCTGCTCCCCCCTTTCATGTCTGCAGGGCGGGGGGGGAAAAACAAGTCTTTTCACGCCTTTTTCCTCTCCCATTCAAACCACAGAGGGAGAGGAAATTTTGGTGTACACGGGACCTCCAGGACAGTTGTTTCCCCCAGCACAGAAGGAGGGGGGAGCAGAGGGACATATCTGGACAAGCCAGAGTCCTCCTTTCCCATGATCGCTTCTCCCACGGTGGAAGGTGGGGAGAGCAGAAAAGCATGCCTGGGCAAGCCAGAGCATGGATAAGCCCATTTTTGGCCTGTCAGGCCTGCTATCACAATCTCTTCAGATATTTGCTTCTAACAAAGTCTCTGTTCATCCAAAATGTGTGTTCCCAAAAATATTTCAGGAGTCATTGAATGACAATTAAGGAAGGGTTATTCTTTCTAAAATAATTTTTGGATGCCAGACATCTTAAAATCAAAACGGATTCATCATTATGCATCACTAACATTACTTCCCTAAAATAAAAATAATTAAATCACCAAAATTAATCACTACTAGATTGATTTGCCTGGTAATTTAATGAGAGCACAGCCATGGAAGTATGGGTTAAGTCAGTGGGTTTACAGAATAATGCTTTTTATTATGACTTTGTCAGTCATGGTAATTTATTCTGGAATTGTTGTCAGAGGAGAGAGCATGAATAGGGTCACCTGAGTCACTCATATCTATCAATCATGGATCTATAGCAGATTTAAACCTGCTCAAGAAGTTCATTGTCCTGCTCAGGATTTATCTCATTCTTAATGCAGAAGCTCTTTAAATACTAAATTGTATGTAGAGCTCCATCCTGTACCTGATTAATCTTTTATTCTCTCCTGTAGCTACTGTGCAGTTATTTTCAAGATACTGCTCTGCAGATGGCTTGGGCTGTGTGGAAGTGCCTGAGAAAGGTGGCCTGTGCTTCCCTCTCAAGAAATGGGAGTAGTTTACCATTACTAGTACTTAGTAAAAAATGGAGGAGGAGGAGTTTGGGAGCATGGAGCAAACATGAGGAAAGAGGGCAGAGAAGTGCTGTTTTTGTACTGCATCCCAAAACCTAAAGGAGAAGATTTTGTGAATTACAGTGTGGGAGATGAGATGCTGCTCTCCCTTGCAGCTGACTTGACATCATCCAGCCTCTTTTGCTTCAGTTTATGAGGCTTGCTGGTGCTGAATGATAGTTTTATGAATGCTGACTGGGATGTCACCTTGGGTTTCAGCAGTGTTCAGCTAAGCACAGTAGGCATCGCCAGCACCTGTGATGGTAACAGCAGTCTCCCTCCAGGTATATAAGAAGGTGTAAGTCCCCTTAGGAGCTCCTGCAATGGATGGACCTAATTGCATTGCTGCTTTGATAACAATTATGGTCATGTCCTTCAGTGATTATGTGCTAGTTTGAAGCTAGCTAGAATGTTTTGTTGAGAAGAACTAGATTACATGCTGTGAAAGGAAAAAATGGTGATGTCTACTTTGCACATAGGTTTGCTGAGATGTGTAACAACAAAAAGCAAAACATAGATTAGGGAGTCTCACATCTGCTGCTGGCGAGCTTGGAGCTGTATCCCTCTTCTAACCTCACCCTTCGTTTCTTTAAATAATCCAGTTCGCTTCTTAACCCTCCTGGCTGAACTTCCATTCTTCCTTGGGACTTCCTTGTGACCCCCACCTTGGGAAGGTGAAGGGGTGGTTGAGAGCCTCTCCTGGGGACTCAGGTTTCTGGGAGGGGAGTTGTGTTTCTGTATTATCTTTTTACCTTGTATATTTCTGTATATAACTGTATATACTGTAAATACCTGCCTGTATATTGTGCTAGCTGTAAATATAAGATTCATTCCTATTTCCAGAGCTGTCTGAGTCTAGTCTGGGTTATTTCTAAAGTGTGTGGGGGCAGGTAACACCTAAACCATCACAGATTGCTACCCCGAGAGACTGAGCCACAGAGTTTTCTGCTCCCAATGGTTCTCTTCCTTCCTGATCCTCTGTCAAGCATCCTTTGAGCTGTGGACTGCCCTGTGCAGGAGATGGAGCTGGGTGATGAGGGGACACACCATTCCTGTACAGGGCATATGCCAACTGCAAGGGGCTGAAGACAGAGCCATTTTGTTCTCTTCAAACTTTTTATGGTTTATTCCTTCAGTGGAAACCTGTCCTTTGTTACTGCCTCCTGCTAATGGCTTCCCATCACTGCTTCAAGGATGTGGCAGAAAAATATAAGCAAGGTGACACGGTGCCTGATGCCATTGTAAGCTATAGATTGTCAAGCAGAAGGGCTTCAAACTGCTGGCCGTCATGGCAGTGATGGTTTGGGTGTAACATGCCCCCCCCCCCCACCCCCCCCACTTTGGAAATCACTCAGACTAGACTCAGACGGCTCTGGAAATATGAATGAAGCTTACTATTTACAGCTAGCACAATGTACAAGCAGATATTTACAGTATTGTCAAGGTCTGGGCAACAGAGATTAACAATATCTCTGTCCCGAGGAGCAAGACCTGTTCTTATGGATTTCCGTGTGGTGAAATTAAGGTGCAAACGAGACCATATATCACCACAAAACTATTTATTAAAGGATAAGGTTGGACAAAACAGAGGGAGAGAGGGGGAAGCGGGAGAGAGAGAGAGAGTGATAAAGAGAATGATGGAGAAGAGAGAAAGCAGGGAAGGAAAAGAGCTGGGATCATATTACCCTCAGTCGCAGGTGGGGGGAGAGAGAGATGGGTGCGTGGCCCAGGGGTGATCTTCTGTGGAGTCCGTCAGAGGTTCTTCTGGTGGTGGTGCAGCTCTGGTGGTCTGGTGGAAGTCCACCCTTGGTGGTCTCGCAGAGGTGCCATTGGTGGTCTGCTGGGAGGTGCCACTCGTGGTCTGATGGTGGTCCCACTGGTGGTCTGCTGGGAGGTGCCACTGGGTGCTCTGGTGGGAGTGTCACTGGTGATCCGGTGGAGGTGCCACTGGTGGTCTGGTGGAGGTGCCACACTTTGGCAGGCATTCCTCCTGCCTTTTATACAGTTTTCTGCCATGGTGTCCGGCTGCAGCTCCCCAGGGAATCTTCCTGTGTATTCTCATGCATTCACAGGGGTCCGGTGCCACCAGGGAGAGGACCTTCACCCCCTCCCTGGCTGTACCTGTCCATACCCTGAATACACATAGGCCTTTTTCCCTTCGGGGTAGCTGAGATAAGCCGTAGGCATCTGGGCATTCCAGCCAGACTGAGGTCCAGGAGTTTTGAAGGTGTCGTGTGTTGATTTGCATCCCTGAGTTTTAGGCCAGGCATGAGTCTGAGTTCCAGAAGTTAACAAAGGCAATCTTTATCTTTGTCGACTAAGGAGAGACGATGCCATCTTTATCTTTGTTGATGAACAAGCGAGAGGCATTAGACTCTCACAAGTATATACAGTTATATACAGAAATATACAAGGTAAGAGGGAATACAGAAACGCAACACTCCTCCCAGAAACCTGAGTCCCCAGGAGGGGCTCCCAACTGCCCCTTCTCCTTCCCCCTACCCCTCTCAACCTTACCCCAGTCCCAAGGAAGAATGGAGGTTCAGCCAGGGGGTTAGGAAGCAAATTGGATTAGGAAAGAAAAAAAGTGGAGGGTGAGGTTAGAGAGAGAGATGCAGCTCGGAGCTCCCCAGCAGCAGAAGAGAGTTGTGTTATCTATGTTTGGATTATTATTCTTATATCTCTCAGCAAGCTTATGAGTGAAGTAGACATCACCATTGTTTTCCTTTCACAGCCTGTAATCTAGTTCTTCTCACCAAAACATTCTAGCTAGCTTCGAACTAGCACAGATGGTTTCCATTCGTTAGCCATCACTGCCTTCTGAAGTGACAGCTATTTCAAGCCGAAGACAAAGTGAGATAGTTTTGTTTCTAACTACATGTAACTACAGCTGGCTGCACTGTGACCAGTACTTTAACTATTTGGTGGCAGAGGAGGAGGCAAACAGGGAAGAAGTAAAATATTTGAACTATTTGGGTATTTACAAAATTAATGAATTTATAAAAAAATAATGTTTTTATCATTTATCAGTTAGATTATTTCAGACAGGTAACTTCTTTCTGTCTTGTCCCACTGGCCCCTGCAGTGTGTGATCCCTGTTTCCAGTGTGAGAAAGGTCAGCAGCACTGTTGAGTGATGTGTTAATAGATGAGAGAAGAGAAGATGAACTGACTGGTCCTGCCCACTCACCTCCATCCTTTAGAAGCAGATTGACTCTAGGACATGCAAGGGCTGCCAAGTAGTTAACCTGTGGAGAAAAGAGTACAGCTGCAAGAAATGAACTGTCCTTTGTCAAAAATATCTTAATCCTTTCTTAGAGTATGCACATCTTAACAGCCAGCAGTGTTCACATGGAGATGTCAATTCAAACCTAACTCTTGCAAAGTTGCAGAGAGAACAGATAAATAACCTTTTAACCACAGTTTCTGAAAAAGCAAAAGAGAGGAGAAATTGAAGCGGATTGGAAAAGTGAGATCTGAAGTGTCTCATGCTGTTCTATGACATTTTCTTTCCGTCCCCATTGAAATAGTGGTGTGTATTGTAAAAACGTCTTCTTGCTGAACAGATTCTCACAAACTCTCTACTTGAATGGGAAAGTCTTACAAGTTTTTCTAGTTTTAGTAGCAAATTGGTGATCAATCCTACTCCAGCATAAGGACATGTGGATAAGAAGGCAAATACAACCACCAGATTTCTAAAATTTTTGATTTTGGCCATGCCATGTCATCTGTTCCCCCTTCAGACAAGACTGAGAGTAGNGAAGAATGGAGGTTCGGCCAAGATGATTAAGAAGCAAAGGTGAAATCAGCCAAAGCAAATGGAGGGTAAGGTTAGAAAGCAAGATGGAGTTCAGCCAGCAGCCTCAGCTCTCCCCAGCAGGCAAAGCAGAAGTGACTTTATCATTGTTTTGGTTTTCTTCTTTACGCATCTCAGCAAGACTGTGAGCTAAGTAGACAACACCATTGTTTTCATTTCCCAGCCTATGATCCAGTTCTTCTCACCAAAACATCCCAGCTAGGCCCAAACTAGCACAGTTGATCAGATTTTCAGCTGCAATGGACAGCATGATTTTTCTTTCCATATCTTCTTGTAATTAATAATCAAAATACTCTTCAAGTATGGAAAAAATGAGTACTTTTGATCTGTTTTTAAGCCCTCATACAATGTTATTTAGAAGTGTTCTAGGTTGCAAGTTATACTAAAAAATGCTGTTGCATAAATCTGTCAAGAGTATGCCTTCAGTCTGTGAGAGGCACCGATCTGAGGCAGTGACATAGTGCCTTCTGACAGCTGGCTACGTGGCTTTTGAACAGAGAACTGCCTGCTTTCTTGCACCTCTGGCAGTTGCATGTTAAGCTTAATATTCAGGGATATCTGAGCCTATAATTAGGTGATTGTTGAAGATTTCTTCTCTTGTGATGCTTATATGAAAGTAGGAGTGATTTAACCTGGAAGCAAGAGGAGGTGAAGTTACTGGAAGCTAACAACAAAGCAGATTTTCTGCTTGGGCAGTTGGCAGACAGCTTATTTGGGCCGTTATGTCTTGGGAGCCATGTACACTTCAGTTTTCCTTGCTTGAGGTGCTGCAATACTGGCCAGCTCTTTATTTTGTCTTTGGCTTTCAGTGATATGGGACCTAGCAGCTCAGATGCTTCAGGCCCCAGGGTTTGTCTCTGTCTCCATTCTCTCATTTTTCCTAATTCTCCTTTGGATTCCCAGGTGGACCAGTGAAAAATTGACCTTTTGCTGAAGAAAATGAAAAGCCAAAGGGGGAAGATGTTTTTGGATCGAATGTTGTCTTTGAGAACTCTTCCAGCTCAGAAATGTTTTCATTTTTAAGTATTTACACTTTAGTGCATTTTGAAATTAAATGTTTCCAGGGGTTTGAATGATGTCGAAATGGAAAGCTTTAAACACAAACCACATATTCAGCCAAAATGATATGCCAAATTCAGTGTTAAAATCGTCAGAAGTCTCTGCTGATATAAGCCTGTACTTTTCAGGAGCATGATGCCTGTGGTCAAATGTTGCCCAGCAAAACACCCCAGTGCCTCCTGCACAGGCTGTTTTAAGGATCCAGCCTAGGGACCTTCTGGGAGCCCTGTTGGAGAAGTAGATCTTCAGCCTGACTAGGTCAGGAGAGATCTTTTCCCTTGGAACAACTCTTTCTGTTATACGTAGATGTCAGAGTTTGAACCCTCTTTTAAACTAAATTTTTAGTTCCCCTCCTTTGTTAAAAACAATATAGGCATGCCTCCTGCCCAAGACAGCAGAGTTTTAACCTCAAAAGACAGAAAAGCCAGTAACCAAATGGGTATTTCTAGGGACTTTGCAGGAAGGTACAAGGTTACCAGAGTGGAGCAGAAGACTTGAACATAAGTAGCATGTATGATGCAGTAGTCAGTATCTCCGCTAATACCCTCTGTGAATGAAGGAAAAAGCTCTTTAGGATGAAGCAGTGAAGATCAGTCAAGACCAGAGAAGGGAGATTTACAATCCACACTCTCCTGGATTTTTAAGGGACTGGAATATGGGTTGTGACTTGAATAATTTCTGATAAAGACAATAAGAATAGGTAGAAAGAAGCTTTCATTAGGCTGCAAACAGCAGACCAGGCAACCTACTGGTAATGTCTCTTGAAGAATTTCCTAGAGGAAAGAAGTTGGTGTGACATGGAGGTAGGGAATTAATGTGGCCAAGTCAGGGATTATAAAAATAGAATTATTTTTGTTTTCCTGAAAACCCTGCCCCCAAACTATATACAAAACTAGTTTAGATTTATTTACAGATTCTAATTTGATCAGGAATTCTTCAAAGGATGTTATGGACAAATCTAGAGATTTAGGAAGTCAGGAAATGGAAATGGCTAAGCTATAAACACAGCTTTACCCCACTGTCAATCAGGCTGAGCACAGAATTAAGGGAACAGCAGGCTTTACTCACAGAGGTGAGACAGGTATTTGGTGATGATCCCTTGCTAGATTTCTCTGCAGCTCAGCTGCCTCCTGACACTGCAAACAATATCTGATAGTCTGGATCCACAAGGCAGAAGCCCAAGGTGAGTGTAAAATCTGCCAAACTCAGAAATGTCTTGAGATATGGCTTCCACAAAACAGATATTCATGGAAATGACACTTCCTCAGCAGAGGCAGGGGAGAGCCAAAGTGCTAGGGTCTCCTCAGTTCAGAATGGCAGCCAGCAAATTGGCTGTGATATGGTCCGAGAGTAGCCAGGTCCAGATGCTGCCAGCAGCTCTCTCAAATGGACCCCAGGACTTGCCAAGCTTGCAAGTTTGCACAGAATGGTGCGAAAGAGGGGAGAACAATCCAAAGGCAGGGACAGTGTAAAATCAAGAGCTGTATAACAAGGTAGGAACTGTCCAAAAGTGGAAACGGTCAAAAACGCGAATTCTGTCACGGTGGCAACCTGTCCTGTTGGGAGCTCTGTCAAGGCAAGAACTGTTTCAAGGTGGGAACCACCTTGTGCTTTCTCCCTTGCTCTATTTATGCTTTTCTAGACAAAGTGTTCATTTGCCATTTTATACTGGGCACGAAAACCCAGCCAACCACCAGCCCAATTTGTGTGGGCTTCCACATGGGCCAACACATATGCAGAAAGAAGCCTCCTGCTGTTCCTCCTTCAAGCCTGCAGGGTGTGTGTGCGAAAACAGTTTTTGTGCTTATTTCTCCTCCCCATTGAAACCTGGGGTGGGGGGCATGGAGAAGAAAGGCATTTGGAGTGCTCCCAAACATGCTGTCAAAAATATTTTTTTTTTCCTGATTTTCAAAACATAAATTTCAGGTAGGTGCAGTCAGCAAACGATAAGCACTGCCAAACTGCAAATTAGATTGGAATGACTCTGAGTGGGCTTTGTAATTGATAGAGCTAAACCAAGAGCTGCTGTAAACCCTCTGAACCCAGTCTGAACGTTGGCTGTCAGTAGTGGATGAAAGATTTATTATATTTTTTAGGGAAATGAGAAAGAAAGAAGGTGAGACTTCCATTACAATAAGGTACAGCACTGGCCTGTGGAAGGCTATTCAGAAAAGCTGACATGTTAAAATGAATGCAATATCAATATTATAATCAAAGCACATCAGACTCAGAACAGTGAAAGCTCACTTTTGTCCTTTTGGCTCATCATTTATATAAATCTGCACTGCCATTGTGTGGTGCTTACTCCAGACATCCTGGTCCTGCTTTCCCCTGAAGTGCTGCCTTGTTGTCCTTCTGCATGCTAATGCAATACTCTGTTTCTAACTTGATGGTAATAGATTAGCAAATACATGAGGCTATCATTCCTCTGCTAATGTGATTCCAACCATGCAGAAAACTCTAGGTTTGTCTTAAATAGGCCAGCTTCTGAGCATTCTGCATATAAAATTCAATTTAAATAATTTATAAATTAAGCACCTACTTTATTTTCTGCCTTTCAGCTTTGATGCACTTCCCCCTCCCCCCCCCCCCCCCTTTTTCCAGAAGAACTTGATACACA
>WAAF01002591.1:0-11675 GCA_013400475.1 Tricholaema leucomelas | reverse complement strand
TCTCTTCCAACCTGGGTGATTCTATTCTAAGTACATCATGTNATTCTATTCTAAGTACATCATGTCTGGTTGCCTGTGAGAAGAGACCAACCTCACCTGGCTACAGTCTCCCTTCAGGTAGCTGTAGACAGCAATGAGGTCTGCCCTGAGTCTTCTCTTCTGCAGGCTGCACACCCCCAGCTGCCTCAGCCTCTCCTCATAGGGTTTTTGTTCCAGGCCCCTCACCAGCTTTGTTGCCCTTCTCTGGACACGTTTCAGCACCTCAACATCTCTCTTGAACTGAGGAGCCCAGCACTCTACACAGTATTCATGTTGTTGCCATAGGAAGTGATTGGCATTGGAATGGGCTGCCCAGGGAGGTGGTGGAGTCGCTGTGCCTGGAGGTGTTCAAACAAAGCCTGGATGAGGCACTTAGTGGCATGGTCTGGTTGACTGGATAGGGCTGGGTGCTAGGTTGGACTGTATGAGCTTGGAGGTCTCTTCCAACCTGGCTGATTCTCTGATTCTATGAAAGGACAGCTCAGTTTTAATGCTTTGTCAGTTGAAAACGCTGTCAGTCAGCACAATAAAATGGAGCACCTAAGTGAATGGAAGTTTGAGGAACTTTGGGGTGGAGTTTCATTAATCTTTTCAGTGACAGTCTCACAAAATTAGAAGTTTCTTCTTAAGTATGCAGCTGCTTCACAAAATTTCCCCAGTGTGTTTGTTATTCAGCCAGTCAGTCAGTTGAGCAAACAGTCATAAAAGCTTTCAGTTTGTAGGACTTATGGCTGTGGAAAAACAAAACAAAACAAAGCAGCCTGTGATATGGGCACTACCTAATGACGTACAAACCAGAAGGTGAACGCAAAGAAGCTAACTGTATTCACTAAACAACCAAGCCAAAACACAGCTAGCGATTTGTAGTGGTAAGTCACAATGTGAGATGCTTGTTCTTGGGCTTTCTGCAAGTTTGGAGTTGATTTGGGTTAAACATTAATTGTATCCTGGATTAAAGTTCAGATAATGCACTCCAGAGCTTGACATTTTGCATGTCTGAGTTCTCGAGTGGCGTCGGTGTACACGGAACAGCCTACTTTGTTGTGGGCAGGTTGTATTGGTGTTTGCTCCTGTATATCAGTGTGAGCCTGCTTAGTCTGGAAAAGAGAAGGCTGAGAGGGGATTTAATAAATGTCTATAAATATCTGAGGGCTGGGGGTCAGGCTCTGCTCACTGCTCCCTGGGATAGGACAAGCAGCAATGGATGGAAGCTGAAGCACAGGAGGTTCCAGCTCAGCACAAGGGGGAACTTCTTTACTGTAAGGGTCACAAAGCACTGGAACAGGCTTCCAGGAGAAATTGTGGAGTCTCCTTCTCTGGAGCTTTTCAAGGCCTGTCTGGATGTGTTCCTGTGTGACCTATTTGTGTGGTCCTGCTGAGACAGGGAGGTTGGATTTGATGATCTCTTTATGTCTCTTCCAACCTCTGACATCCTGCCTTCCTTCTCCCTCTAACCTGCTTTCTGTGTAACTAATCCATCTGCTTCCTAACCCCCCTGGGTCATGCTCCAGACTCACCTTGAATGTAAGGCAAAGTCTGGGATAAGGTAGAGGGGTGGAAATGAGGTGGAAGGGTGATCTGGAACCCCTCCTGGGGTCTCTAGTTTCTGGGAGGGCTGCTGTGTTTCTGTATTACTTTTTAACTTGTCTATGTCTGTCTATAGCTGTATAGATTGTAAATACCTGCTTGTATATTGTGCTAAGCTGCAAATATAAAGCTTCANAGACAGCAATGAGGTCTGCCCTGAGCCTCCTCTTCTGCAGGCTGCACACCCCCAGCTCCCTCAGCCTCTCCTCACAGGGCTGTACTCCAGGGCTCTCACTGGCTTCATCACTCTTCTCTGGACACCTTCCAGCACCTCAACATCTCTCTTGAATTGAGGAGTCCAGAACTGGACACAGCACTCAAGGTGTGGCCTGAGCAGTGCTGAGTACACTGTCTTTGTTCTTTGCCAAGCTCCTGTTAGCAAATACTCTGTGTGTGGCTAAAAATCAGAGTCAATCTGAAAAAATAGTAACTTCCCCCTCTCCCCACCCCCCCTTTTTTCTAAATACAGCAGAATTGACATCACTCCTTGCATGTTTCTAATAACATCATTAAAGGCTTCATGTTATTTTAGGGAAAGTCCCAGCATGCAGACCTCATTGCTGTCTACAACTACCTGAAGGGAGGCTGTAGCCAGGTGGGGGTTAGTCTCTTCTCCCAGACAACCAGCAACAGAACAAGGGAACGCAGCCTAAAGTTGTGTCAGGGGAGGTCTAGGCTGGATGTTAGGAGGAAGTTCTTGACAGAGAGAGTGATTGGCATTGGAATGGGCTGCCCAGGGAGGTGGTGGAGTCACCGTCCCTGGAGGTGTTCAAGATAAGGACTGGATGGGGCACTTAGTGCCATGGTCTAGTTGATTGGACAGGGCAGGGTGCTAGGTTGGACTGGATGATCTTGGAGGTCTCTTCCAACCTGGTTGATTCTATTCTATTCTAAGGATCAGAACACGCAGGAAAAGGCAGCAGCCTGTAACTTTAAAAGCGCAACAAGACTGCGAAGCATCACAGGAGAGATGAAAATAAAGAGCTCTTCCACTGGCTCTCAAACAAGTCTGATTTTTGTACATATATACTTTTTTTTTTAAAGGAATATAGCTTTCTCTCTTCTGATTGCTCCACTGTGTCGGCAGGCAGGAGACATTCCACAGAGCATTCATTGTCTCCTACTGTTCACATGCATGTGATGAACAGTAGGAAATGCACTCATTTCCAATGCACACTTTATGGTAAGGAAAAAAAAAAAGAGAGGATTTTGCTCCATTTTTTTTTTTTTTTTGTATTCTCACTCCCATCATTTCCTTTCTTATGGTTTGAAAAATGCCTAAAGCAAATGTTGGCAAAGGGACGTTAGTTTTTTTTGTAGTGCAGACAAAAAGAGAGCAGTTTAGATGGAAATCGCTGCAGCTCTTCATCTCACTTTCTTCGTATTATGAAACATGGAGTTGTAAAGAAATCTTCAGTGATGATGATGCAGAAAATAGCCAAAGGAGATGAAGAGCTGCGTGCACAGTTATCAGCAGGCCTATTTCTTTGGCTCACCAAATTAACAGCTGTATTATGTATGAATTATCAGTGCAGCAAGAGCAATGAACTGCCTATTACTGTCTCATAATGTCTGAATTTTCAAACAGGAGGAGGTTAGACTCATTCAAATTCAAGCAAACTGTCAGAACCTGCTCTGCATTCCCTGTTTGTGGCAGGAATCCAGGGCTCTGCAGCTGCCGTGCTGGGAAACGCACACACAGGGAAATAGCTACCTACTTTTTGTAATACAGGGGCAATATCTTTCTTGGGTTCTGCCTCCTTACATGGACATACTGCCCCCAGTCATCCTTCGAGGCATGCCTGGGTTTGTGTGAATAATGAATTCCAGAATCATAGAATGGCTTAGGGTGGAAGGGACCTCAAAGCTCATCCAGTTCCAACCGCCTGATGTAGGCAGGGACACCTCCCACTAGAACAGGTCGCTCAAGGCCTCATCCAACCTGGTCATGAACACCCCCAGGGAGGTTGTGGATAACAGAATCACCCAATGTGATCAAAGATTGAAGACCACATTGGGTGATTCTGTGCTCCACAACCTCCCTGTGCAACCTGTGCCAGTGTCTCACCACCCTCACTCTATAAAACTCTTTCCTAACATCTAGTTTGAATCTCCCCTCTGCCAGCTCAAACTCATTAATCTTCATCCTGTCATGACAAGACCTTGTCAGTAGTCCCTCCTCAGCCCTCCCTTCAGATACTGGAAGGCCACTCCAAGGTCTCCTGGAAGCCTTCTCTTCTCCAGGCTGCAGAGACCGAACTCTCTCAGCCTGTCCCCATAGCAGAGCTGCTGCAGCCCTCTGAGCATCTTGGTGGCCTCCTCTGGACTGTCTCCAACAGTTCTATGTCCTTCTTGTGTTGGGGACTGTGAGACTGCACACATGACTCCAGGTGGGGTCTGAGTAGAGCAGAATATATCATAGAGTCATAGGATGACCTGGGTTGGATGGGACCTCCAAAGCTCATCCAGTCCAACCAGCCCTGTAGTCAGCAGAGATATCCTCAACTAGGTCAGATTGCCCAGAGCCTTCTTGAGTCTCACCTTGAATATCTCCAGGGATTGGGCCTCAACCACCTCCCTGGCAACCTATTCCAGTGCTCCACTACTCTTATTGAATCATAGGATCATAGAATCAAGCAGGTTGGAAGAGATCTCCAAGATCATCCAGTCCGACCTAGTACCCAGCCCTAGACAAGCAACCAGACCACGGCACTAAGTGCCTCATCCAGGCTTTGCTTCAACACCTCCAGGCACAGTGACTCCACCACCTCCCTGGGCAGCCCATTCCAATGCCAATCACTCTCTCCGTGAAGAATTTCCTGCTAACATCCATCCTGAACCTGCCCTGGCACAGCTTGAGACTGTGTCCCCTTCTTCTGTTGCTGGTTGTCTGGGAGAAGAGACCAACCCCTCTTGGCTACAACCTCACAACTGCAAGGAGGAGTGGGCAGGACAGATGACCCCAGAGTGACCAACAAAGCAATCTGTTCCATAAGCATTGTATTCTGCATAACACTGAGTGAACACAAAGGTCAAGCTCTATTCAGTGGCTGCCATCAGAGAAGGCCATGCATGTTCTGCTTTTGATCCTGATCCATGTGTCTTTTTAACCCAGCTCCAGGATCCAGTTCCTAAGTCTGCTTGCTGTCTGACACTTCCCCTGTGCCTGCCCACAGTGTTGGTGGTGATAGTGATGCAGTTCCTATCAGGGGTTAGTTTTGTATACATTTGTACATTTAAGGGCCTGGAACACAAACCCTGTGAGGAGGGGCTGAGGGAGCTGGAGGTGTGCAGCCTGCAGAAGAGGAGGCTCAGGGCAGACCTCATTGCTGTCTACAACTACCTGAAGGGAGGCTGTAGCCAGGTGGGGTTGGTCTCTTCTCCCAGACAACCAGCAACAGAACAAGGGGACACAGCCTCAAGCTGTGCTGGGGGAAGTACAGGCTGGATGTTAGGAGGAAGTTGCTGTCAGAGATAGTGATTGGCATTGGAATGGGCTGCCCAGGGAGGTGGTGGAGTTGTCATCCCTGGAGGTGTTCAGGAAAAGCCTGGCTGAGGCACTTAGTGCCATGGTCTGGTTGACTGGATAGGGCTGGGTGCTAGGTTGGACTGGATGATCTTGGAGGTCTCTTCCAACCTGATTGATTCTATTCTATTCTGTATGCATTTAATTTTATTGTTATTCTTTAATTAAAGCCATTTTAGTTTCATTTTCCAACTCACAAATCTCTCTCCCTTATTTTCTCTTCCATTTTCAGAAGGCAGAGGAGCAATAGAATCATAGAATCAGTCAGGGTTGGAAGGGGCCACAAGGATCATCTAGTTCCAACACCCCTGCCATGGCCAGGGACACCCTACCCTAGAGCAGGCTGGCCAGAGCTGTCATTTGTCTGGAGGCCAGACCAGCCCTAACCCATGCCACAGGATAAGCAGCTGATGGGCTGCTGTGGAAAGCTCTGTACATACTGCACCTATTACCTTGTCCTGATGTCTGCCTGTGGTGGTGAGAAGTGCCTGTGTATAAAGCAATGAGGAAGCAAACCTTCTTTCATCACTTTGAATAGTCTGCAGAGGCCATGAATGAAATCAAAGTAATAAGAATTGGCTAATGCACAGGAGACAGTTTAAAGGCTTAAAACCAAGACTTAACACAAAAGAGAAGAAGAAATACATTTTGTATGAAAAACAATGTTCTTATCATCATTATTGTGTTTTTATGCTTTTACTAAGATTACTCCAGGGCAAGGCTGAATGGAAGTAAGAGTTTTGTCAGACGTATTTTCTGTCTGGAGTCTGAGGGTTCCACATTCAGCACTTACCAAATTGGTAAGTACCTTCTGATGAGACTTTGGTTCATCAAATCAAGGTTTCAGACTTGAAAAAAACAGTAATGAAGAGCTGTGTGCTTCCATTTTAGTTCAGTGCAGCACTAAATGAATATCTCTCTATGTTTATGGTTAGAGAATAGGTGAGCCCTGTAGTCTGGCAGCTCCTCACATTTCATGGGATAGAATCACAGAATCACAGAATGCCAGGGGCTGGAAGGGACCTCAAAAGCTCATCTGGTGCAGCTCTCCTGCCAGAGCAGCATCACTCAGAGCAGATCACACAGGAAGGCATCCAGATAGTTCTTGAACATCTTCAGAGAAGGAGACTCCACAACATATCTGGGCAGCCTATGCTAGTGTTCTGTCACCCTCACAGGGAAACAATTCTTCCTCAGGTTCTCATAGAACCTCCTATGCCTCAGCTTCCACCCATTGCCCGTTGTGCTGTCACTGGGCATCACCCAGCAGAGCCTGGCTGCAGCCTCCTGGTACTCAGCCCTTATCTACTTATAACCATTGATGACGTCACCTCTCAATCTCCTCNGTGTCCTCTTTTCTGTTGCTGGTTGCCTGGCAGAAGAGGCCAACCCCACCTGGCTACAGCCTCCCTTCAGGTAGTTGTAGACAGCAATGATGTCTGCCCTGAACCTCCTCTCCTGCAGGCAGCACACCCCCAGCTCCCTCAGCCCCTCTCTCCTCCAAGCACCTCTCTTTTCCAAGCTCCAAGCCCCAGCTCCCTCAGGCTCTCCTAATAAGGCAGATGTTCAACTCCCTTAATCATTCTTGTGGCTCTGTGCTGGACTCCTTCAAGCATCTCCCTGTCCTTGAGCTGGGGGGCCCAGAATCATGGATCCAGGCTTTCTGTCTGAAAGCAGTATAGCATTCCTCTCTCCTGCAGGACAATACCATGCAGTACAATAGCTCTGGCTCAAGCCTGCCCAGGCTTTCTGGGAAGCTGGTGAGGCAGCCGTTGCTGACATTCTCATAGTGATCTTAAGAATGGTCACTTGGCTAAGTTTTGCTGCTCTCTTGCTGAGTGGGTCTCAGCTTTTCTATCCTCACACTGATTCTGTGTGAAGCTGTGTCATTTAAAGCCTGAATTTGGAAGTAGGAGAACTCACAGGTAGGAACTTTTAGATTATTTATTCTCAGAGCAGGCTGTTCATTTGCTTGCAGTCTCTCTATTGTTTTTGGGTTATGGGTTTTTTTTTGGCTGTTAAAAGAGAATGGATGAAGATAAGCAGTCCTTTACAAATCTCTTATTTAGTTTCATAGAAGACAATTCAGACTGGACATGAGGAGGAAAGTTCTTCAGCATGAGAGTGGTGAGAGCCTGGAATGGGTTGCCCAGGAAGGTGTCAGAGGCCCCGTGCCTGGTGGTGTTTAAGGCCAGGCTGGATGAGGCTGTGGCCAGTCTGATCTAGGGTAGGGTGTCCCTGCCCATTATAGGGGGGTTGGAACTGGCTGATCCTTGTGGTCCCTTCCCACCCTGACTAATTCTATGGTTATATGATTGATCCTATAATTACGCTTTCACCACAAATTTACCATACACAGAGTGCTAAGAAAAAAACCCCACCAAATCCCAAGAAGCTTTAGAACCCCCAAGAGATAAGAATTGCTTTGACTGGGAAATCTGGTTGTTTGGATTTTGTCTTGGCTTGTTAAAAGCACCACAGATTCATAGAATCAACCAGGTTGGGAGAGACCTCCAAACTCACCCAGTCCAACCTAGCACCCAGCCTTGTATAATCAACCAGACTATGGCACTAAATGCCTCATCCAGTCTTTTCTTGAAGACCTCCAGGGACGGTGACTCCACCACCTCCCTGGGCAGCCCATTCTAATCTGGTTGTCATAGAATCGTAGAATGGTTTATGTTGGAAGGGACCTCAAGGATCATCCAGCTCCAACCCCCTGCCATAGGCAGGGACACCTCACACTAGAGCAGCTTGCTCAAGGCCTCATCCAGCCTGGCCTTAAACGCCTCCAGGGAGGAAGCAGCCACAACCTCCCTGGGCAACCTGTGCCAGTGTCTCACCACCCTCACTGTAAAGAACTTCCTCCTAACATCCAGTCTAAATCTCCCCTCTGCCAGCTTAAACCCATTCCCCCTCATCCTGACATTACCAGACCTTGTCAATAGTCCCTCCCCAGCCTTCCTGTAGGCTCCCTTCAGATACTGCAAAGCCACTCTAAGGTCTCCTCGAAGCCTTCTCTTCTCCAGGCTGCAGAGCCCCAACTCTCTCAGCCTGTCCTCATAGCAGAGCTGCTGCAGCCCTCTGAGCATCTTCGTGGCTCTCCTCTGGACCGGCTCCAGCAGTTCCATGTCCTTCTTGTGCTGGGGGCTCCAGAACTGCACACAGTACTCCAGGTGGGGTCTGAGGAGAGCAGAGTTGTAGATATGTTTTGTATCTTGTTTCCCTTCCCGGTACCATTTGTAACTCCTCTTACCTTAAATACCTTTTATTTATTGTTGAAGTTTTCTTTTAACTTCCAAATCAAAGCAAGACTATTCTTTGGGTGTTCTACCCCTTTTACCTCTCTGCCTCTAGTTGTTTTCTTTCCAAAAGGGGGAGAAGTGAAGGTGTCCTGTTATTGTATTGTTCTGTTAAGTATCTGAGTCTCTGGGAAGCTTAAATCAGACCAATGACTGGAGAAAAGGAGGCTGAAGGAGACTGCATCACTCCCTACAATTACTTGAGCAGAGGTTGTAGTGAGGTGGGTGTCATTGATTTCTTCACCTGAATACAAGAGGTAGGACCTGACAAAAGAGCCTCAAGTTGTGTCAGGGGAGGTTCAGCTTGAATATTAGGAAAAATATCTTCACAGAAATGGTCGTGAAGCAGTGACACAGGTTGCCCAGGGAAGTGGCCAAATCCTCATCCATGGAGGTTTCTCAAAACACATAGATGTGATTTAGTGATGGACTTGGTAGTGTTTGGTAAATGTTGGCCCTGATGATGTTAAAGGTCTTTTCCAAACAAAATGATTCTGTCATTCTATCTTTTTGGTTGAAACAAGTTACTAAAGCAGGAGGGGACCAAAGCTGGCCTAGGAGTGCATTCAAATAAAGAGAAGGTGCACATCTTTCCTTAAAGTCTGGCTTCTTCTTGCCTGCTCTTGCTCTTTGATGCTTGATGCCTTCGGCTTCATTTATAGACATTCACTCCACTGATGAAGGAGGCTGTGTAGGTTACTTATGAAGGACCTGCTATCCCAATAGCTGTTAAAAGAAGGTATTCCGATAGAGAAAGACATGGATGTGTGAAGTAGAATCATAGAATGGTTTAGGTTGAAAGGGACCTCAAAGCTCATCCAGTTCCAACCTCCCACCATAGGCAGAGACACTTCTCACTGGAACAGGTCGCTCAAGGCCTCAAGTATACTGTGATATCTTCAAATTCATCCTGCTGGCTACTGGTTTAGGAGCAGATGTGACTCATTTTCTAGTTAATGAGCTTCACAGGAAACTGAGAGTGACCACAGCCAATTTTATTGATGGTTGTTCGCCAGAGAGGACCCAAGAGAAAACTTTGACTCTTGTACAGTGACGTGAGGCTGATGGGCTCCAGGTAGAGGCATGTGAGCAGCACACAGCGGCACAGGTTACAGAGGAATCTGGAAAGCGTGTCTTTAGTGGAGTCACCTCTGGGCTTCCTCTGGTTCTCCCGACGGGAAAGCCTCTCTGCAGTGTCTCCCTCAGCCACCAGGTGTCTCTGCCTTATGTTGGGTAGAGCAGGACTCTTCAGCTGGTAAACAAAGGAGGCAAGTCTGTAACTCAGGTCCAGGTCTCCACGTTTTTGTCCGAGTTGCTTTGCTGTGATTTAAAACCTCGCATTTCAGTGGAAGGTTGCATTGCAGGAATCTCCTTCTGGTAACGATGGGTTGCAGACAAGGTTTGGAGGCCAAAAGTCTTTACAGCGCTTGCGCCATGTTGGCAAGATTAAGACTGGTTTCTATGTCTTTTCCACCATGAGTCTTTGTTCAGGGTTCTTCTTGTGTTAGTCAGGGTTTAAAGCACCAATATTCTGTTAGGAGGATGTGACCATGCACTATGTAATTAAAATGTATTACTAAAAAGGTGAAAGATGTTTAACGTCAAAAAGTCACCTACTGGTACTCAAAATCTTTGCATTTCAAAACACTTAAGCTCTCTCAATTTTTGTTTCCAGTGACTTTTACATAAGATGCTGGATATTGCCTATAGGTTTGGTTCTGGAAATATCAACTTTCGATTTCTTTTATGTTGGTGCAGAGCCAGCACTGTAAAAAGGATGCAAATTGGCAATAAGCCTAAATACCAGTAGGAATACATTGTCTGTGTTGGGATTATGTTCTTAAATGCTACCTTAAAAGCTCTGTATAGTGATTATTGCAATGATCTTGAAAATATCAATCAGAAAAGGATCTAATAATTACTAAGCTGGTAACAGAATGTGAAGTAATTAGACTTAACTACAGATTATGTGTATACATTTGTGTAATTGATGAAAACACTTTTCAGTGACTTGCCTGGAATGAGGAAAACCTGCTTGTTTCTGTTAACAAGCTCCTTAGTGAAATACAGAAAGAAACACAAAAATAAAACCTCAAGAAGATGAGTTAGCTGCTTAGATTTTGGAGTCTACACATACCATCGTTTTCTCCATGAGCAGCACAGAGCTGTCTTGAAATACAAACCTGCTCCTCTCACACATCAGCCAGGATTAAGACAAAGTAGCTTTTGATTTGTGTGATTATGAATCATGGCTCCAAATCTGTATTTTCTTTACAGTTCTCCCCGCCCTCCCCCCCCAGTGTAGTACAATACATGTAGTTCTAAATCAGGTTATAATGGGCCCCCCAGTTTAAGAGGGACATTGAGATGCTTGAACGTGTCCAGAGAAGGGCAACGAGGCTGGGGAGAGGCCTCGAGCACAGCCCTACGAGGAGAGGCTGAGGGAGCTGGGATTGTTTAGCCTGGGGAAGAGGAGGCTCAGGGCAGACCTTATTGCTGTCTACAGCTACCTGAGGGGTGGTTGTAGCCAGGAGGAGGTTGCTCTCTTCTCTCAGGCAGCCAGCGCCAGAACAAGAGGACACAGCCTCAAGCTGTGCCAGGGGAAATTTAGGCTTGAGGTGAGGAGAAAGTTCTTCAGTGAGAGAGTCATTGGCTACTGGAATGGGCTGCCCAGGGAGGTGGTGGAGTCGCCGTCCCTGGAGCTGTTCAAGGCAAGGTTGGACGTGGCACTTGGTGCCATGGTCTAGCCTTGAGCTCTGTGGTAACGGCTTGGACTTGATGATCTGTGAGGTCTCTTCCAACCTTGGTGATACTGTGAGACTGTGAGACTGTGATAATTTTAACCTCACATTTAATTATAAATACTTCCCATTATTCTGTTGTGATAAAATTATAGTTTCAATGCTCTGTCTTACTCTTGGATGATTTCCTATGTCAGGGTGGATCCCTCCTCTGGTAGAATAAACTCACCACAACATGGATTTTTTGGGGACGTCAGGGAAAAATGAAATGATATCTCTCATAGTTTAAATATAACAGTTTAAGTAGAAATAAACTACTAGAGAAATATAATAACCTTAAGGAAGATGGGGAAGGGGTCAAGTGATGCCGAAGCAGCAAAGCAGCAGCAGCCAAAACAGCAGTGGGGAAAGATAGCAGCAGGCACAGCTGAAGTGGCAAAAGCAGCAAAGGGAAGGTCCAAACTGTGCTTCCAGACATAA
>WAAF01002590.1:42891-53482 GCA_013400475.1 Tricholaema leucomelas | reverse complement strand
GTGATGGAGTCGCCATCCCTGGAGGTGTCCAGTAAAAGACTGGATGAAGCACTTAGAGCCATGGTCTAGTTGACTGGATAGGGCTGGATGATAGGTTGGACTGGATGATCTTGGAGGTCTCTTCCAACCTGGTTTATTTTATTCTATTCTTTTAGGAGTAATAAAACAAAATTAAATGTTGATCTGTATTGAAGCAAGATTTCAAAGCTTGTGCAGACTGTTTGTTGTTTCTTCAGATGTGGGAGAGATTGCCTTCCTCTGATGGATGGCTGCTGAGGAGCCGTATGTGGGACACAGCTCAAAATACCTGTCTTGTGTAGGATGCTGCCTTGCTGATCAAAGGCATTTGTGGTTAACAAATTTAGGGTTTGCACCTCTCTCTAATTTAAAAGTGGAGAGCCACTTGAATGCCAATGGTGTCAATCAGTGTTTTTCTACTATTAGAACTGCCTGCACAAATATTTTATGCCCTTTCATATCTCAGGTATGCCTGGCTTGTGTAGGTTATTTGAGTACCTTTTGAGTCTGCTTATGTAAGGAATGTTAATTGAGGGGGAAATAGAATCACTGCAGTTTATGTAACTGTGTGCAAATGGGGGTCACCACTCTTGCCTGGATTTTGCACCTGAGTTGCTAAATTTGCTTATTTCCTGCTTGCCTGATGTAATGCAATTATAATTTTTTTTTCTGACTTTTCATTATTTTTTTCTGATTATTGAGAGTTTCACTACCATAAAAAGGAAGAACCACAGTTGATCAAGTTGATTACATGAGTATTAAGAATGATCTACTATTTACTCAGCTGACCTATGTGAGTGTAAAAGCATGGCTTTGGCTATTGTCTACTGGATAAATGATTTTCAATGTTTGTATGTTTTTGAAAGAAACTTGCTTTGTCCTTCTGCTAAATTTGATGCTAGTTAAGAGCAATATTACACCACCAAAAATTCCATATTTCTAAAGTGTGAGGATTGATGTCCTGCCATTAAATTATAATTTAATATGGTGTCTGGTAAGACACTGGAACGGGTTGCCCAGGGAGGTTGTGAATGCTTCCTCCCTGGAGGCGTTTAAGGCCAGGCTGGATGAGGCCTTGAGCAGCCTGCTCTAGTGGGAGGTGTCTCTGCCTATGGCAGGGGGTTGGAGCTGAATGATCCTTGAGGTCCCTTCCAACCTAAACCATTCTATGATTCTATGATTCTGTAAAATTTAAACATTTTATTGTCTAGATGGTCTGAGTAAAGTTCTGGGAGCTGGGCAGCTCTTCAGCTTCTGCTTGGTTTTAGCTACCTCACAAATCTTTAGGACTCTAGTGAAATGGTGTTGTATTTGTGAGACATTGACCACTTTTAAGCCAGAATAGCACACTTAGAGGAAAACTCATGTGTTATTATTTTGGTAACTGTCTCTCAACTCTGCCAGCAGGCTGGTCTAACACGCTTGTCAACAATTTGATTGCAAAATCTGATGCATGACAAGCAGTGGAAACACATGCCAGAGGCCTGAAAGGCAAAAGAAACTAACTCCTTCACTTACTACATATATTGAAACACCAAAGCACTTTTAATGTGTCCTCATCTCCTGCCACATCTGAAATAGCTTGATTTGAACTATCTGATTAAAAGTCATGTTAAGTAAACTCATTTAAAATTCAAATAAAAGCTTTTATTTTCAACTTTGGAACCCATGTGTTTAAAAAGATGATGCTGAAGAAATAAAATAGTTACCCCTAGTTTGCAAACCCTTGAGATCAAAGACCAAGCACATTAGAACAACGGGCAAATGTCCCCTCAATGCTGGTGATTCACCATCTGCATTTCACTATCAACTATTTCTGTCCATTGAAACTTTAACTGGATATCAGTTTGTATGTTAGCAGCCTGCCGCAAACAGGTTGATAGTGTATTCATTCCGCTCGTCACTGGCTTTTGATAGAAGCCATTTGTAATGGTGTCACCGTTCTGTGAAATGGCAGATCCAGAGCAGACTGGGGTTAGTAAGACTATGTGGGTAACACAGTGACTCAAGCCTGCTCTAGCAAGGCAAATTTGCTCTCTTCAGCTCACTTGCACACTCATGGGGGCACATGATGAAGCTGAGAGGTTGTGACATGCTAAGAGCTTTATTGTCTCAGGCTGTGACGTAGCCTGACAGCCTGGCTTAAAATAGGTAGTTTTTGTGGAGTCGGGAACTCCTTCTTTCCTTATTTTAAAACCATTGCAACAGCACCGCTGAAAGGCCAACGTGCAGACCCAACTCTGCACAGCTGGAGGCACGGCCCCTGCCCTGTGGAGGGCGATTGGGAACGGCAACTTCTGGGCAACTGCATGTTAGCAGTAGGCCTGACGACCCCACTCGGCATGGCCTGCACAGCACCCCACTGCACTCTCCTCTGCTCCACGCTGCCCCAGTCACTCCAACAGCTCCATGCCATCTGTTCCTTGGCTCTCACTGCCACTCATCTCCACGCTGTCCACAGGTACTGCATGGCTTCCTCCTCCCACACCCCTCTGCCAGCTCCACACTGCTCTGTTGCTGCTGCTGTGGAGGGCCCTCCCACTCTGAGGAATACTCCCTAACTCGAGTAAAATCTCATCATGTCTGCATTTCGGCTGAGAATATTTAGCATTCAGGCCGTTACACCAAAAGCTTACACTCAAACCTTCTTGTCTTGCTGCATTTACACAGTCTGTACACACCAGTCACAGACTTCCTCTGCAACTTCTCAAGATGAGGATTTGTCGCGGAGGGGAATTCTGCCGCCTCCGCCCGTTTGTGGTGAAGGGGAGAAATCAATCGGTGCGAGATGATTATGTATAAAAATATATGCTTATCAAACTCAATATTCTTAACTCTCAACACCTCCCAACCACTATATTTAATATTAAAATGGATTCATCAATTCATGGTCATGGAGTACCTTATGTGAAATATTCACAAACAGCTTATTAATAACTATATGACAATGACTAGCATAGAACTATTAACAGAGAGAGTTTTCCCCGCGGCTACTGCCGCTTGGGGTCTATATACTATTTGCCCAGCAGAGTGGGCTGCAAGCTTTCTGCTCTATGGCAGGCACAATAGGAATTAGAGAATCATTTACTCACAATGTGATTAGTTATAAATCACCCTCCAGGCTACGTCACAGCCTATATAAAACGTCCAACTCCTCAGGGTCTCCGCCCATGGACTCTGAGGCTTGAATACTCCCAGCTTCAGGGGCAATAGTCTCTGACTGTAGGCTGCAGGGTCCCTCCAGCTGCTGTCTCCAGGGAACTCGTAGGCAGGATTTGCTGGCGGGTCAGAGGGAATACGATCCCATGCAGACAAGTGAGTCTGCACCTGGTGACTCGTGGCTATAGCACACACCAGGCAATAAAGCAGTGGGCGTGCAGTGGGATGCACGGCTGCACGGGGAGTCTGAGCCCCGTAATGACAGGCTTAAGTGAGTGCGTGCACCGGCGAGCAAAAGAGGAATGCTGGCACATGAGTGCACCTCTATTTATTAACTGTGGGCCGAGATCAGTGGTCTCATTGGCCACCAATAACCAATCAGGCTTGCAGTCAGCCAACCTTGCCATAATAGGCAAGGAGCCACAGGCCTGGACTTTGCAAATATGGGGCTCACATGGGCCTAGCACCCAGCAAGCGTGAGCTGAGCATGTGGGGCTTACACAACCTAAAGCCTGGGCAGGCCAGACTCCATATGGCACAAGGCCCTTTGTGCCCCTCTGTGCTGGCTGTGTGCTCACCCCTGATTAAGAAGCAGGAAAAACATGTCCAGGCAAGGCAAGGCATGTGCAGGTCTGTTTTCGGGCCTATGGGCCCTCCACAACAGAACTGCTAATTGCATTGTTGTGTCAAATCATTCTGATGGCACAGGGGTCACAGAGATGTCTTTCACTGTTCTTCATCTGACACCAAGTGTTCCTTAAAGCCAAAGTGAAAACAAAAAGTACAATAGATGTAACTGTGGTGTCAATTTTCTGCAAATACTTGAGTTAACTTCTTGAGTTGTTTGCACAAGACACCAGACATGGAGCTGTAGGAATGTTGGCAGACCACCCTTCAGATCAGCGAATGCAACACGCTGCTGCTTGTTTGGGCCTGAGAGCACCATAAAGCACTGAAAGAAGAGCTTGAAGTTGCCTATCCCCAAATCCTTGGTGACAGAGCACACAGTATCACAGTATCACTAAGGTTGGAAGAGACCTCATAGATCATCATGTCCAACCCGTTACCACAGAGCTCAAGGCTAGACCATGGCACCAAGTGCCACATCCAATCCTGTCTTGAACAGCTCCAGGGACGGCAACTCCACCACCTCCCTGGGCAGCCCATTCTAGTAGCCAATGACTCTCTCAGTGAAGAACTTTCTCCTCACCTCAAGCCTAAATTTCCCCTGGCGTAGCTTGAGGCTGTGTCCTCTTGTTCTGGTGCTGGCCACCTGAGAGAAGAAAGCAACCTCCTCCTGGCTACAACCACCCCTCAGGTAGTTGTAGACAGCAATAAGGTCTCCCCTGAGCCTCCTCTTCTCCAGGCTAAACAATCCCAACTCCCTCAGCCTCTCCTTGTAGGGCTTGTGCTCGAGGCCTCTCACCAGCTTCGTTGCCCTTCTCTGGACACAGGCAGTCCAATGTGACTTGAATAGAGAGTGTCAGGTAAGGGAGTCAGCTCTGACAGTAGATTTAATGGCTTTCATGGATCTAAAATAAACCAGACTTCACAATGTACTTCTTAATGTAATGTTAAAGCAGCTTTCATGCATTAATTCCCTTCAGGTCCAGTCCTTGTCGTTACTGTTGTCTACTGGAAAACATAGAATGATTTCTTAGAAGACAACTTACCAGCTGAGAAAAACATCTGATTTGCCTTGGTGCTGCCAAGTAGTATTATTTGTATTAAGGACATTTGAACAAACAAAGGTGTACCTCTGCAAATTGTATAGCCAATGTCCCTGCCTGCGGTCTTGTACGGTACCCATTATTTTCAGTGTCTGTAATTAAAAATTGAAGAGAATATATGCAGGATTAATAGCTTCTAATTTTCACTGATGTGTTCAAGGACAAAAAGATCCAACTATTAGAAGGGTACAGTCATTGGTTACAAAGGGACAAATTTGGAAATGCTGTACATGGCCGCATTGACATGTATAGGCACACATATATATTTACATGTGTGTTTATATATTTAAATGCACACAATTGTATGCTCGAGAAAAACTTCACTGCCACAGAAAAGTGAGGCACCTTCTTCAGTTTAAACATCCAGCAGCTGGAGGAGGCACTCAGTCTCTTGGTACCAGGTCATGGGGAGAAACTGACAGCCCTGGTGAGGTTCAGTACATGGAGCAGGACAAGGGGAACAAAACGTCGTGAAGGTCTTTGGCTGGAATAAGTGACTCAGGTGGGAGTCAGGGTGGAAGGAGCCTGGGCTGATGCTCAAATCACCTCTAACTGTTGTTTATACATTTTATGCACTGGCTACATATAGTAAATAAATAGTGATATAGGAGGAAGAAAAATGCAAGATAGGATATTACAATGCAAAATAGGATATTACAGACCATACCTTCCCTGTAAGTGTTTATTATGATAACCTGCTTAACCTTTGGGTGAAAAGAGCTTAGTCTGTGGCAGGTAAGGGACACTTCTCAAACAAAAAATGAATCCTCTAAGGCAGAAGTGGAAATTGTAGCTAGGTCTTGGGGAAAAAAATAATCCCTCTGCTAGGACAGAAAAATAAAGAAACAGCTCCTTCCTCCAGCTGTTTTTTGGGTCAGAGGTTTGGGGAAAATTGATTGGATATTGTCCCTGGAGGTCAGAGAGGCTTGATCAGAGCAGTGTCAGCTTCAAAAATCAGATCAAACTAACTAAACCCTGTAAAAACAGGGGTGGTTTTCTGCAGGTGAAGAACTTCCAAGAGAATTCTGCAGTCAAACAAATTAAAAAATAGGTAGAGACAACAGTCAAAAAGGTGAATCTGACAGCATCTTGTGTTACTAAGAGAAATGGAAATATCTTAGTATTTTAAAAAATATCATTATAATTATTAAATTTAATCTGCCTCAGAAATACTGGTCCAAATGCTTCTTCTCTTGCTCAGGTATATGAACTCCTGTCAGAGGCACATCTAAGTTCTTCATCAGTTAAACATCAGTATGGCTACTAACATGAAGCACACAGTCCTGTTTCTCTCTACCTGAAGATTCAGTGCTGCTTCAGGCCTAACTTTGCTCTGTCCAGCAAGGACAGGGTGGGGAGCAGTGGAACAGGTGTGAAAGAGACAGAGGTGAGTTCTAAGAACTGGAGACCTGGAGGCTGAAGGTGGGTGGTGCTGGAGGCAGACAAGACAAGGCAAGTGTTGCTAGTAGAGGCTCCTCAGTGCATGTTGGTCAGTTAGTAATTAACAAATACCTACTAAGTTATGTCATTTTTATCTCTTGGTTTAAACAACTTTTGTTGCTCCTTAACAACTTCCGTAGCTCTTCTGATAGTGAGATCTCCCAGACTGATGAGATGACATGAGGATGTGATGGGGATTGAGCTGCAGTGGCCAGACATTAACTGGCCCTGGCATAAGGTGCAGGAATGGGTGCATGGAGTGACATATAGCTCTCCTCATCCTGGATAACTCAACTGCCATTCTTCTGGGAAACAGTCCTGCTACTGCAGATCATGCCTGGATCTTCATGTCCTCAAGTGTAGCCAGGTGTATCATACCCAGGTGATTAACAGACTGAGTACCTCTGATGGACAGCAAGGAAACTGAAGGTGACAGCACTCTGGACCTGAGAGAAGAAAGCTTGGTTTGCATGTTTAATCAGTTATTTCCTGATGTCACTTCACTGACAGCGAACTAGGCAAGAGCAATACTGCCAGGGTTGTCAGATTGACTTCTGAGGCAACAAGTCCATGTGTTAAAAACTTGAGCAGCTGAAAGAGATGTTAATCAGTGTACATGCACTTAAACTGCAGAGACGGCAGGAATGTTGGCTGATTCCACCATGAAGTACATGCTGCCCTACTGGGCTTTTGCATGTGACTGCAGACTCAGCATAAACATACACTCACATGCCTATACATGTCAAAAACAGTTAATGGTAGATAACAGCAAAGCTTAATGAGCATCCCTTACATTCTTTTAAAAGCATTTGCACTTTTATAGTCAGTTTCCTGTTTCTTCATGAAGAATGGTCCAAAGCTGTATTCTTGTGTCAGTCTCTAGGTTTCCATGTAAGTTCAAGGTAACTGAACTTGGTATGTCTGCCAGCTGTGTTGTTGCAATATTCACAGAGGACCATTGAAGGCTTGTGTTAGTTTGGGACTCAGAAAAAGTAATTCATTATGTATAATGGTGATGTTGGCAGTGCATGCCAAATGGTTAAATCTAATGTAGCATACAGTTTCATTAAGGCACAACAAAATTAATCTATCCCTTCACACTGGGAGGTTTAAACAAAAGCAATGGGGAAAGAGATGTGTGTAAAAAGCACCAATTCATTAATGAAATGAAGACATGTAAGATAATTAGGCATATAACAATAGATAAAAGGACTAAATTAACCCTTTTGTTTTCTGTGCAATATGCACAAGCCAGAAGCCTAGCATTGTGCATTGTTATGTAAATGAAATCTTAAAGAGTCTTCTGGTTTCCTTTCAGGGAAGAGATGCACAAGCAGATCAAAGTGAGGCCACTAGTTCCTTTTAATAACTTTATGCTGGTGTGCTGAGACTGACCATGGTGACTATTTGCATCCAAGGGTTGACTTCATATCTCCAGTTAGAAATTGCAAATGCAAGAGTTAACAAATCAGAGAGAATACACTGCCACTAAACTTGTGTACAGTAACTCATGTAATTAATAATACTGAAACTAAGGGACCAGTCTAAATCAACAGAGGGACATAGCTGTCTCTTGCCTGATTAAGAATGATAGTTTAAAGGGACAATTTTCCTTCCTTAATAACTCCCGTGTCCTCACTAACAGAGGGTAATTTTTTAAACAATGATGTGTCTAAACAATATAGATGCTGCTTGCTTAAAGGTCTGAAAGAAAAATAAATGCTTTTAAATATGCTACATTTACTCAGGATAAGAAAACCCCCAGATGCACAGGCCTTTGAATTAACCAAATAATCAAGAAATTCTTTGGCCTTCTATACTTCAGCTTTCTAATTTAGCTGAACACAGCAGGAGCTTTCCCTGTGCTTTCTGTTTATGTCTCTCAGCTCATGTTCCAGAGGGAAGAAAACCTCCTAAGCATCTGCAGTGCTTTGGGAATGAGGTGAATTCAGGGCATAAGAAAGCCTCTGGGGGAGCTCTACAACACCTTCAACCCTGGGGAGCACAGGACTCTTATCCCCAGGACTCCCTGACAGACCACAGCTACGAGACTGGAGTTTAGTCTGCATGTAGCATTGCCTAGATGTGAGTGATGAAACATGGATATCACGTATTGACATTTTTGTCCCACTGAGCACCCAAGGCTGGAATGCCGTCATGCTTTAAAATTTAGGTGAAAGTCCATGGGAACTAGCAAGTATATAAAGCAACATCAAAAGCTTCAACATGTGTGTTGAGAATCAAATATTTCTACCTCCTTTCCAAAATGACTCTACCAGCATCTGGAATGGGAAACACAGTTTGCAAACAGCAGTAGTAGCACAAAATGCATTCTTGTAGGCAATGTGAATTTATCACTTCAAGGGAAATACATCACAGCAAACTTAGCAGCAAGTCTGTGCGCCAAGAGGGAAGGGAAACCTAGAATTCTTTGGGCAAGCAACCACAACAGCAGAGCAGGGCACCCCACTGTTGCAGATTGATACAGTAGTGCGGGGCACACCACAAATCAGGTGGACATGGCTGGTAAGTATCTGAAATGAGGCATTGCCCAAAAGGTTTTCTGTAAATGATTACTTTTAATCTTGACTGTGGGAGGAGGATGTGGGGAGCTAGTAACTTTAAAACACTTTAGTCTGAGCTAGCTGAAGCTATTTATCTTGTCCAGGAACCCTTCACCCTCTTTGCTGGTCACTTCTATCTCTGATGTTGGCTCAGAGTAGTTTCTGGGCAGGGGAATGGCACAAAGGTGAGGAAAAATGATTGACTCAGTTCAGACTGGGGTAAGCTGAAATTTTCTTGAATTGTTCTGTCCACACCAGTAATTCCCCTGTGTTCTCTATGACCACAACCATTTTACGAGGCTGATTCTCTTCAATCTAGTGTCCTTGTACTGATTTCAAGGGAGACATAATATGAAGTTCCTAAGTACTCTCCTATCTGATGTAGGAGAAAAGGGCACATTGATTTCACTGGAGTGATGTTGTGTTGGAAGGCAGTGACATATCTCCTCTGAAGTCTCCAAGAGATGAAGGGCAGTCACAGCAGGTATCTTCATGTGATGGGTTACAGGGATCCTTCCCGCAGTAAAGTAAATCCACTGCAACTCAAAATTTTGGAGAGTCAGAGAAAAAGATGAATATCTATTTTTCTCACATTTTAAACTAAATATAATAGTATAAGAAGAATAAACTACTACAGAAATATAATAACCTTAAGGAAGATGGGGAAGGGGTCAAAGGGAAGCAAAGCAGCAGTAGCAGGCAAAACAAGCAGCAGAGGAAGACAGCAGCTGGTGCAGCAAAAGTCAACAGAAGCAGCAAGGGGAAGATACAAACTGTGCTTCCAGACATAAAGCTTTTGATGCTCCAATGAAATGATATTAATTTATCCATTGTTGCCATTTTATAGCCTATCCCTGGAATGTTCACCTCTCCACTCTGAGCTTCCACTTCTAAGTTTTTATGTCTGAGCTAGAAATCTAGCTCAAACAGCCACACTTCATTATTTAATGAGTCTTACTTAGTGAAATAGGTGCACGTCTTTCAGACTTGGTCATGCTTTTATGAAGTTGCATAAGGAAGGTAGACTCATATACTTGATGAATTTGCTTTGGTGGTATCATTCAGAGTAAGCAGACACATGTTAAAATGAGTGGGCTCCCATGATAATTCCTTAAATACTACATTCATTGTTACCAATTAAGTGGATATTTTAAAGATGAAGGTGAATAAGCTATTTTCACTTTATTATTTTTTAAAATTTTATTTATTAAGCAGTGGTGACATGACACTAAACTGGCTTTGTGCCCTTTGTAATCATTAAACTAAGTGGGCACTCCATAGCTAGTGACTGGAAAACTCCTAAATATAGAGGTACATGTTCACGTCTGGCAGCCAGAAATCTTTCTCTGGAAAGCCCACAGCTTAGTGTCATCTGCAAACTTGCTGATGACTGACTTCATGCCCTCATTCAGATCATCTATGAAGATGTTAAAGAGGATGGGGCCCAGCACTGATCCCTGAGGGACACCACTAGTGACTGGCCGCCAGCTGGATGTGGCACCATTCACCACCACTCTCTGGGTCCGGCACTCCAGCCAGTTCCTAACCCAGCATAGAGTGTTACCATCCAAGCCGTGGGCTGACATCTTAGCCAGCAGTTTGCTGTGGGGAACAGTGTCAAAGGTCTTGCTGAAGTCCAGATAGACCACATCCACAGGCCTCCCCACATCCACCAAGCGG
>WAAF01002590.1:3184-42208 GCA_013400475.1 Tricholaema leucomelas | reverse complement strand
GGAGGTTGCTCTCTTCTCTCAGGTGGCCAGCGCCAGAACGAGAGGGCACAGCCTCAGGCTGCGCCGGGGGAAGTTTAGGCTCGAGGTGAGGAGAAAAATCTTCACTGGGAGAGTCATTGGACACTGGAATGGGCTGCCCAGGGAGGTGGTGGAGTCGCCGTCCCTGGAGCTGTTCAAGGCAAGGTTGGACGTGGCACTTGGTGCCATGGTCTAGCCTTGAGCTCTGTGGTAAAGGGTTGGACTTGATGATCTGTGAGGTCTCTTCCAACCTTGGTGATACTGTGAGACTGTGATATCTAAGACATTCTTAATTTTCAAGGATACAACTCGTCTTAACTTCTTAATTGCAAAGATTTGTTAAGATGAGTCTAATACACCATAGATAATAGTGACACTTGGGTAAAGGTGTCCTATTTTAGAATAAAATAGTCTTACAGAGATGATCCATGGGCTCCTGAGTAATAGGAGCCGAGAGGGAAGGACTTCTGAAATACCTCAAAGGAATTAAGTGGTGCTCCTCTAAGAAGGTGACATGGCCAAGAGCCTAGCTGCAGTGTCTGCACACCAGTACACACCAGGAAGTTTTGAAAGCCATCACATTCCTAGAAAGCTATGAACTGGTTGCCATTACTGAAACTTGGTGGTGATTGATGGATACAGGCTGTTCCCCTACATCAAGACGCAGACTGTGAAGAGCTGTCTCTGAAGATTAGTCACAAAGCTGAAAGCTTATGGGTAAGAAAATGTGTAACAAAGGGAACCTTGTTGATGTCTACTACAGGCCATGCAGTCAAGGGAGCCTAATAATGAAACCTACTTGCTCAGCTACAAGAGGCTTCACTCTCACAGGCCTTTGTCCTTGGTGGACTTCAACCAATCCAAACATCTGCTGAAAAAACAAGACAGTAAGGAATCCAAGAGACTCCTAGAATACATTGAGGATACCTTCTTAGGCCAGATAATAGACAGCATTATCAGAGGAGATACGATACTGCACCAAAAGGCCACCAAAGTTGGTGACTTAATTGCTGATGTCAAGATAAGAGGCAGCCTGGAGTGCAGTGATCATACACTGATGGTGAAGTTCACAACTCTTGAAGGATGTGGGTCAGGCAAGTAGTCAGGGCTCTGAATTTTGGGAAAGCAAACTTCCATTTGTTCAAGGAGTTAGTCAGCTGAATCTCCTGGGAAATGATCCTCAGGGACAAGCTAGCAGACAGAGGTGATAGACCTCTACAGACACTTTTTCATAAAGTGCATGAGCTCTTGATTCCCAGATGTAAGATATCGACAATGAGTGGAAGAGACCAGTGTAGGAACAGGGGAATGGTTTGTTAGTAAGGGATGAGTTGCTCGAGACTAAACATACAGAGTGTAAATCTTGGGCATGGAATGTGGAGGTCAGTTAGACCTCAGAAGGAAAGATAAGTAGGATTCTGTGGTCAGGCCTGCTCAGATAGTTGCGTGGCAACCTATATCAAAGGAGCAGGAGAATAATGGAGAAAGGAGAAAACAGCACCTTTCATCTGTACAGAGCACGTCAGCCAATCATATAGTAGCTACTAACGTGTATACTTTCTTATTGTAACTTTAACCAATTGGCGATAGATATGTTAGCCTTCTGAGAGGACATATACCTATGCATTTTGCTAATAAAGTGGGACATTAAGTCATTGCCCCATCCCTTCATCGTGGCAGACCGGCTTGGCTGAGTTAAGACCAGCTGGTCAAATTAAAGGACAAGAAGGAAAGGAACAGGCAGTGAAGGCAGTGACAGGTGTCCTGGGAATAGTACATGGGCACTGCCAATAGTGTAGGGATGTGGTCGGGTAGGCCGTGGTGCATCTGGAGCTGAAACCACCATTGGGATGTGAAGAATTGTAAGGACTTCTGCAAATACATCAGCAAGAAAAGGAGGTCCAGTAAGTTGTACTCCATGTTGATGGCAAACTGGTAACAGCAGACAAGGAGAAGGTTGAGGTATTCAGCAACTCAGTCTTCACTGGCATTCTCTTTTCATGTCTTTTGAGTAGATGAACCTCAAAGTCCTTCCCAGTGTAAGAGAAGATGAAGTTCATGACCACCCAAGGAATCTAAACATATATAAGCCTATGGGACCTCAGGAGATACATTCCAGAATTCTGAGAGAATCGTAGTTGCCAAGGCACTCTCTATGACATTTGAGAATCTATGGAAGTCAGGCAAAGTCCCTGGTGAGTGCGAAAAATGGAAACATTGCACTCACTTTTAATGAGGGTAGAAATGAAGACCCTGGAAATTTCCATCCTATCAGCCTCACCTCTGTGCCTGGAGACATTGTGGGACAGGTCCTCCTAGAAGCTCTGATGATGGACAAAAAGGACAGGGAAGTGATCCAAGATTGCCAGTATGACTTCACCACAGGCAAAACCTACCTGACAAAACAAATGGCCTTCTGTGTTGGAGCACTGGACAAAGAAAGAGCTATGAATGTCATCATCAAGATGGAAAAACTCACAAGAATGGATGTTCTAAATCTCTTCTTACTGTCCTGGAGGTCCCGTGTACCCCAGAAATGTCCTCTCCCTCTGTGGTTTGAATAGGAGAGGAAAAGGCGCGAACAGACCTGTTTCTCCCCCCCTGCCCTGCAGGCGTGGAGTGGGAGCAGGGGGAGCAGGGGGGACTTTCTGGCACGAGGGGTGCCCCGTGCCAGGCCCGCACTGGACTCAGCTGAGGATTGGCTGTGTGCTTTTCGCGCCTAGGAAGTGGTAACTCTGCTCTTTGTCTAGGAAAGGGTATAAATACTGAGGGGCTCCCGCCTTGGGCTGTTCCCTCCTTGGGGTGCTCCTGCCGTGGAATTCAGCCCCGTTTTGGATCGTGTTACTGCCTTGGTGTGCCTGCTTGGAGTTCTTCTCCCCCCACCTGGATAACACACGGAGCCTTTGACACTCCGAAGACAAGCCCTGAAGGACTTCACTTTAAGCGTCCTTATTGTGTGGCTTATCGCTTCTTAACGACCCTGAAGGTTGCTGAAAAGACCACGGTACAGACCTTTGAATCGCCCTTCTTTCCAAGCCAGCTGTCGTCAGTAGCCTACGGCTCAGCCTGATTTGATAGTGGGGAACGCTATATATTTAATAGCACAAATCCTTTTCCAATTACTGACTTAAAATTAGTCAAGTTTACCTGTGGCATCCTATTGTGATGATATTCTCAAACAACCAAGAAAGAACCTGCTAATTAAATATAAATTATCTTCTGTATATAGTTTTGGGGGCAGGTTTTCGGGAAAATAAAATAACTCTATTTTTATAAATTCCTGACTCGGCCTAATTAATCCTGCCTCCATAACACTTACAAAATACAAATGTGATTTGTTTGATTAATTTTTATTTTATATTTACCATTTTATACAGTTATTCTGGGCATCACCATCCTTAACTGTTACTTAAAAGCTGAACTTACCGAAACCTGTCAATTATTGCTCCAGTCACAACTTGCACAGGCATTGAGATAGCAGTAGAGAAGAAATTTTGAACTCATTTAGGTGTCAGAATTTCACAGTAGAAACTTATCTCTGGTGGCACCTATGTTGCCTTTTCAAACAATACTCTGTAAGATGGTTTGAAAGAAACTCTTGGTGAGCAGGTTGTTGGGAGTGAATTTAAATCGTATGATGTTAGCTGCTGAGTAAAACTGCCACAACTGCAGCTGTAGTACATCATAGCAATGGTATTACAGCATGTATCACTGCAATCAATGGAAGATCACTTTGATAAAACTGAAAGAGGGGCAGTGGTGATGAAACTTGAACTGGCCTCAGTAGCCGGTGCCCCAAAACTTCCTCAAAATCAAAATTTTTAACCTGCGACCATGAGCATGGGAAATGCCAAATATACAAGCTACGAGCTCTGGACATAGCATGCAACAATTAGACAGCATGTACTATTTGCCTTGCCCTCAAAGGCTGTCACCACAGATGGACACTCAAAGTCATGGATTAAATTAATTAAATAGATATTTTACAAGGATAGTCTGTAGAAAAAGTGAAAAAAAAAAAACTTTGTATTGTGTAGATGTGTGTAGAGATACATGTCTATCTCATGAACAGGAAACATAGTGGTAAATGGTTGAAAAGTGTAGGTTCTGGGCATGACGTAGATGGCATAGAATAAGGAGTGGATAATTTTCACAAGAAGCTGGTAGAGGGCACAGCTGGAGCAGCCTAACTAAACTCCAGAAGGAGTGTTTAATACTGTACTAATGATGAGCTGGATGGGGAGAAAACTGTGAAGCTCCAGCAAAGAGGCAGAGTTCAGGTGGGAAGCAATTATTTTGTACATCACTTTATAAATTATTATATTAGTATTAATGTTATAGCTGTGGATTCTTACATACCTTTGTGGTGCACTATTAAACTGTTCTTATCTCAACCCATAGCGTTTAACCTTCCAATTCTAATGCCCAAGCAAGGGGCAGAGAAAGAATGAAGAATGTGTCGTGGAGGGCCTGTAGGCCCAAAAAATGGGCTTATCTTATGCCTCACTTTTCCTTGCCTGCCCAGACGTGTTTGCCTCCCCAAACAAGGGGTAAACACATTAAAGGCAGAAAAAGGTACAATAGGCCGAGGTGCCATAGTGTCTGGCCTGTCTGAGGCCCAAGTAGTAAAGAAGTTATACAAGCAGGAGGTAAACAGGTTGCATAAGCCCATGCTGTCAGCGTGTGGCCCAGCCTATGCTCTCCCTGCTCTCCCCATATTTGGAGGTACAATGCAAGTGATTTAGCCTATTATGGTATTGTTTGGCTGACTGCCAAACCGATTGGTCAGTAGTGGCCAATTAGAGCCAATTGATCTCAGCCCATAGTTCATAAAGGGGCTCAAAAGCTCACATGTGCTCCAGCTCTCTCTTGCCTCTCTTTGCATGCTTACCTGCTGATGTACACTGCTGCCTGTACATGCTGGCTCCTGCATGCTTCTATGAGCTTCTGCTAGCTCTCACTAGCTCTGACTCATGCACTCTCTTCACAAGCGTGCTTACACTCACGCTCAGGCCCCATCCTCAGGCCCCCTTTGCTTGAGATCATTAACATTTGGGCACACCTTGATATTATTAGATTTAGACTCACCAGCCTATTTGCTTATGCTGTTATGGAGACAGAATCTCCCAGCCAGACATGGTGAGCTAATCAGGACTTTGATCCTGTATAGCCTATATACCTGTGGAGCACAGACTCCTACGCAGCTGTGTACGCCCGCTGCCTTCATTGTCTGGTAAGAGCCATTGCTGCCGAGATACCAGGACCAGACGTGCTTGTCTGCACACGCTATCAGCCTGCCAGCCAGTGTGACAACCATGCTCAGACTGCACAGCATCCTTCTCCAGCATCCTGAGGCCCTGCCAATGGTCCCCAGAGCAGTCCCCAGAAAAAACATCCAGAAGGAGACAAGGCAGAAAAGGCATCCTTGCCAGGAGAATGAGGTCAGATACTGTATCCATTTCCCCAGATAGCTGGGAGGACTGAATCCTCTCCCCAGAAGCCAGAAGGATTATTAATATCCCCTAGAATCGAGAAGATTTCCCTTTCCCCTCAAACCAGGAAGATTTCCAGCCTCTTAAGTCCACAGGCAAACTTCCCCTGAGGTTTGGACACTGTTAGATAAATAGGCTGTTGAAATAGCCCCGGAGGGTGATTGATGGTTATTGATGATTAATCAGAATTGTGAGTAAATACTTTAATACCTCTGTAATATCTTTAGCCTCCTGCCATAGAGCAGAAAGTGTTTCAGAAAGTGTTCCAGCCCACTCTGCTGGGTAAATAGTGTATTGACCCCAAGCAGCATTGAGCCGTGGGGAAAACTCCTCTCTCTGTTAATAGTCTGTTAATAGTTGTATGCTAGTTATTGTAATATAGTTATTAATAAGCCACATTGTGAATATTGTTCCCATAAGGTTCTTCCATAACCGTGAGAATCCATTTTAATATTAAATATAGTGGTTGGGAGTGAGGAGAGTTCAGAATATTGAGTGTAATAAATATATATTTTTATACATAATTATCTCGCACCGATTGATTTCTCCCCTTCGCCACAAACCGGCGTAGGCGGCAGAATCCCCCTCCGCAACAGAGTGGCCTGGTAGTACTTAGTTGCTGGATGGGCCTAAGATCATCACAAGGTGGGAAAGTGGACAGCTGTGAGAATGCAATGTGAGAAGGAATAATAACAAGCAGATGGAGCACCTGAACCAATAAAAGTCTCTGGTAGAATTCACATTGAATTGTGTGTAGTCCATGTAGCGTTGCTCTGATCACACTGATCTGTGTGAGCTTTGTGCACGTTCTCCTGCAGTAGCAACAGGTAGCTGCTTACAGACAGCCTCTGACAGGCTGACACAATTGTTTCTCTCCTTTCCTGAGCAGCAGCTATCAAGAGCCACTGGCCATCATTTGGTAGTTGATGGGCATTAACTTGGTCTTTCCCAAAAACTGAGAAGGCAACTGGGAAAAAAATTGTGTAACACCCGCCAAACAGCAGAAAAGGGGAGACACTCTCTGGGAGATTATAGATTTGTGTCAGACTGTTGAAGCAGATTGCATGAAAGCAGCTCTGAATTATTCCTGATCCTGAGGGGATCAAGACAACTGCAGGAGACTCCCCTAGAGACACATCCTGACTCTTGCAGCTGGGTTGTCTTCTTAGGGCAGAAGTCTCATGCAGCCTGTCATGGACACATCCCCAAAATGGACGACCAAAGCACCTGAAAACTGTGGATTTATTGCAATTAATCTGTTCTCCCTCCAACACAATAAAAATACAGCTTCAGATGTCAGTTCGTTAAATAAAGTTCCACAGCTAATTAAACTATTTGGAGAGATAAGCCAAGAAGTGCACATATTCAGAAAAGGAAAATCTTCCCATGGGTACCCAGATATACTCAGCAGAGAGGGCTGAGGAAATCCTATTCTAAGGGGAGATCTGACTGCCAGGCTGCTTTTGTGTGGGGAGAGCTTAACTTTCTTCATAGCAGAACTCCATTTATACCCTTGCCAGTTTGGCTGTGGTCTATTTCTTATTTAGCTGAAGGGCTGAGTTTTCCAAGATAGGAAAGGACTTCTGGCCCCGGAGACTCTAGCTAATGTCTGGAGGCATCAAGCTGGCTAGTCAGCTTCGGCCCCCTGATGGAGGTCTGTCACACAGCCCTGCACCCACGTGTGGGTGGTCATACCTGCCTGCCACACAGCCCTAGCACAGCTGCTCTTGGCCTGCTCCTGCTGCTATCTGCCTGCCTGCCTGCAGAGCCTCACCTCTCTCTGCTGCTCCCCATGTTCCTGATGCACACCTGAAGCACGCAGGATTAGCTGTGGCCCTGGCACCAGGGACTCATCATCTCCAAAGTGCTGATTTCAGCTGACCAAGAAATGTTCTACAAAACACTTTTATCTCTCCACATGCCTACCTTGCTGTGTGTAGGACTTGGCTGCATACTGTGGCCCTTTGGCCACAGGCAGAATGACCTGACAGAGCCTTGGAAAGACATGGCTGAGGCCTCAGTGACTGGCATGAAACACTGATGCCAAGCACAAGACAAGGGAGTGAGCGGGACAGACAGTGGCATTGTGTTACCCCAGATGTATATATAAGCTGGTGCTGCTGCACTGCTGGGTCCAGCATTGCAGGTGAGGATGGCCTGTCATGACATCCAGCTGACACATTGTGACCAAGTGTCCCTTGCTGCTTATATTCAGGCACTGAGCCAGTTCATACCTGCACTCCAGGTGAGTGAGTTTGTGATGTTAGCATGGGTTGAGGAAGACGTGTGGTGCTGGCACTCATGCTCAGGAGTTGTCCGTTGCAGCTCCCGATGCCCAACCACAGAGCTATTGGAGCATTTCCTCTGTTCCTGTGAAGTTTAGGCAGCCAGAGCACCCAGGAGGCAGGTTTGCAGCAGCAGTGTTGAGGTGGCTGGGGAAAACTCCTCGTGGGGAGCTTCTTCAGGAGGCCCAGGCATTTGTTTCACCCCTCTCCAGGCCAGGCTGTGACCTCTTTCTTTGCTAGCGTGACACCTGATGCTGCAGCCTCAGTGAGAGAGAGTGGCTTGACTCCCCACAGGTCACTGCAGCAGATAGAGACCATGGCTACTGAGCTGGACAAGCACTCTCCAGTATGCCTTGACAGCTGGAAGGAGGCCAGCTGTATCATGCTATGCCTCCACAAATTCTGTTATCCTTGCATCCTATGGTGGGCTGAGAGCAAGACCACATGCCTGCTCTGCAAGAGGAAGATACTCTATTGTGCACTTAGTGCACACAGATGACAGCTTTGAGGAGCCATCATCATATCATGTGCATCATCACTGATCATCACTCATCAGGCAGGAGAAGCTCCTGGCTGCCCAGTTGCCCACAGCCCTGCAGTAGCATAATCAAAGCCTGTGGGTGTGTTGCTCACAGCTCCTCTGAAGGGCCTCCAGTCCAGCATATGGACATCCTTTTTCTGGGATCACCCAGATCTCCTTCGCCCCTTTCAGACCTGGATGTGGCAGAAGCTAAGACTCATCTTTGGGAGATAGCATTTATGGGCAGCCATAGTGGAGGACATTATGGTGCTTCTCCCAGCCCTCTTCAGGCTGGATGAAGAAGTGCTGCTCCAGCTGCTGAAGATATCTCTCAGAAACTGCATAGTGACATTCATGCACCAGCTTATAGATGTCACTGTGCAGTGGTGCAGCAGGGAGGGTTGCCATCTGCTAGGCCTAGAGGACAGCCCTGCAGCCACGGGCCAGCCCTGCAATGGCGCCTGATCTTGCTGCCTCCAGTGGAGCGTCTTCTATACCTGGTCTGCCCCCCTGCAATGGCCTCAAAAGACCCAGCGTGGAGGATCTCCCCATTATCTCAGCAGCTACCCTTCATGGGGGTCCAGGAAGCCCTCCCTCTGCCTCTGTTCCTATCCCCAGGGAGCAAGAAGAACTCTAGGAAGAGCTCCAAGAGGCTGTGGCAAGACCATTTATTTCCTGCCAGGGCAGGGAACGCTGCCATATGGAGCCACAGCAGCCCCCAAAGAAGAGGGACAGCAGCTGCAAGGCCTCTTCTCCAGCCAAGATGCTGTTACCTTGCCAGCAGCAGTAGAAGAATGTCCCAGGAGCTGCCAAAACCAGGTCAGCTTCTGGGACATGCACCAGCCCTTCAAGAGCTCCTGGCCCCCTAATTCTAATTATCAGACAGTAAATATTATCAGAGGATAAAGGACTGAGAACTGGTGTTACTGACAAAGGTGATGTTGCTATCCCCACCTATGCTGCTCTCTCCCCTTTTTCTGAAGGCTACACACACTATTTCCTCTCCTTATTGGTAGCAGAGCATCACTGGCCTTCTCCCTCTGGTCTTGCCCTACTTTGGCTTCGTGGGGCTGGTCCTGTGCTCTTCCAGAGGTCCTTTCCTCTGATCTCAGCACTGTGGGGCCTGGCCCTATGGACCCAAAGGGTCTCTTTGCACTGATCTGAGAGCCACTGAATCACCTCTTCTGGTCTCGTTTGACCCTCTTTCCCTTCTTCCCCTCATTCAAGTGGCACAGGGACACAAACTGAAAAAAATGGACATGCCTCTTTCCAGGAGCATGGGCTTTCTTCCCACTCTTTCAGATCTGGTCTTGGAACTGGCATTTCTTCTCCTCTGCTAGGAAAAGATAAGACATTGGTTTGTGTCAGGCTGCTGAAGTCGATTCCATGAAAGAAGCCCTGACTTCTTTCTGATTCTGAGAAGTGCAGGGAAATCCCAGGAGACTCAGCTGAAGGTGGCCATGCTCCTGAATTGTGTGGTCTCCAAGTCCTGCAGCTGGGTTCTTCTCCCAGGACAGACCAGCTGCTTAACATGTGCGCAAAAGACAACTTTCCTCAAAATGGTACTGATGACAGAAAGCTGAGACTAGCATTTGAGGACTGATTTTGTACACGAGGTAATAACCTGGTCTATTTTGAAAGGCTGATGCTTCTTTCAAAATAGACATTTTTTACTTGTTCAAGTATCTTTTTTATGCTAAAATGACCAGAAAGGTCTTTTATACTACCCTCATTAATTTTTTTCTCTCACTCCTCTGTCATTTTGACCTCATGCACTTTTTGGATTGCTGTACTTGCACGTGGCTGGTTACAGATGTATTCAAATAGTAAACACTATAATCAAAAAACTGCAGTGTTTTGTGAATCTTATTGCTTAAAATTAGTGCTCCTACAGGGTAAATCGAAAAGACAGTAATCTTCAAGTTAGAGGGTGGGAATTTTGATGTTGTGTGGATATCTCTATGCCTCTCTCACAAGCTGCAGTACCCCATCCAGCAGTAGACCTTCTTGGCTTGCCTATTAGACACACCGCTTCTCTTTCCTCCTGAAAACCTCATATAGACAAAAGAATTCTCTCTGTGTTGTTTTGTTTTCTAGTTGGGGAATTACATCTGAAAGCTATCACTAGCAGCTTGTCTCCTACACAGAAAAGGGTCTGTGCATGATGAGAACACTTAAGCAAAATGCACAGGGTTAGGAAGGAGATAAATGCAGAACATATTACATAGATATATACCTCTATGCTTAATGATATGTTTACACATTTGAAAATGGTAATACAATATTTTAAAACAGCTATTCATGGAAAAAAATGCTTTTATAGAAAGACTCTCAAATAATAACCGTGCCCAAAGTAACACACATGAACAGGCAGCGATCCACTATTTTGGCAGCAAATAATCAGCAATTCCTTGTCCTCAAGAAAACAGTGCTATGGATTTAGGCCAGGGAAATACTTTAACCTTTACTCCTTTAAATTAACCAAACTCACAAATGTTACAGTTGTAAGGCATTTCACTTGCTTTTACTTTACCTCTTTACAGATCTTCTTTAATTACTCTGCTATTTTTGTTGGCTGGAATGTGTCCAGAAGGAGAAGATGAATGTTGATCAAAGCAAAACAAGTAGTGCTGGGTTGTTTTTTTTTTTTTTTTCAGTGTAATGTAAAGAGTTTGCTAATATCCTCAATACGAGATTTATCTTTAATGGTCAACATATGGTTATTTTCTCAAGTTAGAAAATAAATAAGGCTTGTTTAATTTTCAAGGTCCATTTTTTTGTGTACCTCAGTTCAAAAGAACAGTTTTGTTAGACCCAGACCTTTATTTAATTGAATACTAATCCATCCTGATAATAAAAAAGGTCTTTCTGGAAAGATTTAGGTACCAAATGTATCCATTTGTGCTCAAGAAATTAGGTAATTCTGTTAAGTGTTTTCCTTCTCCAGGCCAGATAGTTCAATAATATTCAAGATTAAGTGTCATGGCTTCTGACCAGCACTTCTGGCCAGTACACATATGTCATGGAAGGCCATAGTAGATTTAAAACATGTCCTGGCTTGCCCAGCCATGTTTTCTGCTCTCCCTACTCCTGTTGTTGGGGGAAGCAACTGTAAGAAAGGAAGACAAAAGGCTCCTGGTTCCTCCTAGTCGCCTTCTCTTCTTCCAAGCTTGTAAACATGTGAGGATACTGTGTTTATACATTTGTTTGTGTTCTGCCCTAAAAGGGTAAAAGCAAGCTTTGACTTCCTTATATGGTTAAGTTTGGCAAAGTGCCATTCTGATTGGCTGATCTGTGGCCATAGAGCAATTAGTCTCCGAATGCATTGATAAGAAGAGATATTGTGCTCCTGCCATGCTCTGCAACATTCTGCCTGCTACATAATAACAAGACCTGTCACTTTGGGTTTGTATACGTGGAAACTTGCCATGTTTCCAGTTTGCCAGGGGGAGAAATTGAGTGCCTTCACATGATAAGCCTACTTAGCTAGCACAACATCATGCCAATACTGCACATCTGCAAGACATCCTGCCTGCAAGTCTTCCTCTGAGACTGAGAGCACTGGAAGGGACACAGATCATCCAAGAGGAACCAGGATCACATCAGAGATGATCTGCCTCTTTCCCAGCACCCCTGTTAAGAGCCTAGGAAGTCTTAACAACTGCCAGACATCTACAGAACTCCCTGAAAGTGTTTGGGTATTGTCTGGAAACTAGTTAGCCCTGGGAATCGGAGATTAATGTTTGTGAGTAAATACTCAAAAGCCTCTTTAACAAAACTCTGTAAATTCTATTTGAATCCAAGTCCCTTCTGCCTTAAGCAGGAAGGAGCTTCTCAAAAACACTCTAGTGGGCAAGTGATATAATTGACCGCAAGAACCTCTTTCCAGTTTTAATGGTTTAATGTTTGTTATATTATCACTAGTTATTCTTAAGTGTTGTTTCCATCTATGTAATGGTTTTCGTGACCGTGCAAAGAACCAATTAGTATTAAAAATGCTGGGTGGGGGTGAGAGTTCTGAATATCAAAATTAATAAACTATATTCATTTTGAAAAATACCATCTCGCATCAACTTACTGCCATTGCAACAGATTCAAGCGGATGTAAGGCATCTGAAAATGAAACAACCAAGCAAGCAAGCAAACAACAACAAAACTAACAAAAATTAAAACCCCCCAGCAAACCCAGAACATAAAAAAAATACCCCTTCATTACAGAAGATAATGCTGAAAACAATTTGCCTTTCTAATTACCCTTGATAGTAGTTAATGGGCAGTAGGCATTTCTCATTGTCCTCCCAAGAATTTTATGGTCATCAAAAGGATACTAGAAATAATTTGAACTTACAAATAAAGCACTTAATAAATTAACTAAATTTAAACTCCAAATTTGGAATCTCATTACTGTGTAACTGTAGAGTGAATTGATAAGCTGTAGAATGCATATTTGCTGAAAGCCTTTCCTCCTAGCAGAAATGGACACGTCCTGCTCAGAACAGGCTTACAGCTCCTGCCTCACTATTTGAATTGCTGTACAAGAACCAGCTTTGCAAAACATATTACCAGGGCCAGAGAGGTCTTTTGGCACTGCTGAAATGTTTGACAGGAAGAAAGAGAAGATTGACTGGCACATAAGACACTGAAACGGGTTGCCCAGGGAGGTTGTGGATGCTTCCTTCCTGGAGGCGTTTAAAGCCAGGCTGGATGAGGCCTTGAGCAGCCTGCTCTAGTGGGAGGTGTCTCTGCCTATGGTGGGGGGTTGGAGCTGGATGATCCTTGTGGTCCCTTCCAACCTAAACCATTCTATGATTTTATGATTCTATTCTATTTAACCAGCTCCCCTTTGACTTAGTGGCAGACAGTTCTTCCTGATTTCAGTGTAAACAGATCTTCACCAGAACTCAGAGAGAAGAGTGACTTTTTAAATGATTTCAAAAGTTCCTGTTTCATTTACCCTCAGCCAACCAATCTCAGTAGCTCTGTAAACTGTTGTTAGAACCACTGCAATTTTCCTACAAAATCAGTAAGGAGCCCTCAGTGGGATGACAGCTCTCAGGAGTCACCTTGACAGGAAGTCACTCAGCTTCACTTGTGAACCTGTCTAAGACTGCAAGTGTGTCACTTGACAGAGCTTTGCTGCCTGACTCTGCCTCCTGGCACTTGTTGACTGTGCATGGTGGAAGAACTTTATGACACCAAACACATGAGCTGCTAGTCAGAGAAATTATTACAGATTGAAGGCAAAGGAAGAGATAGGCCCATCACCATCCTGACTCAAGGCTCATTTTGTGGTAGTGTGACTCTCTCAGGCATTTCAACAGCGGCCCAGGGAGTAACATCTTAGTGAAGTGGGGCTGGAGATGCATTTGCAATACAACTACAGAGCTGTACAGGGATTTGCTCCACTGACTGTGGTTCCTTTCATCACAACTTTCTCTGGAATAAGGTGAAATAAAATAATCTGTGTTATGGCAAATAACTTGACCATATTGTTGGGCAGATGAAGTTCCAAAAATAGCATCCACCAGTACCACCATCCACCACAAAAATGTCAGTGCCAGGCCATACTCTGGGCCATACTTCCTCTTCCAAAGGGTGCAACATGCAGTGTTACAGGCTAATTCATGGAGATTTACCCAGGGAAGCACCTTACTGATATTACTGCTGAAACTTTTGAAACCCATGGGAATCCCTGTCTTTTCTCTAGTAGAGAATGTCGAAAGTAGACAGGCTGCAAGAGGACTGAAACAGAGGATGCAAAATGTGTATTATTTTCTATATAGTCATTAGCATAGTCAAATAAGAATAGAAATAAAAGTGGAGTCATCTGGGACTTGAATTCTAGTAATTTACTACAGATTGTTCCATAGGGAGCATAGAGGACAAAGGCATCAGGTTTGCCTAATGTTGATACAGAACAGCAGCTCCCAGTTGACTTTAGAATTAAGCTGGAAGGGCTTCATTAATCTTCTCCATTGTTCTCCCACCAGCACTTTTCTTTTTCTCCTTTACTTCTATATGGACATTCCTTCTCCAGCTGTAGGGAGATCCAGAAGTCATCCCTAGTGCTTTCCTTACAGTGCATCCTACACTGATTTGTGACCCTGAGCTTTAGACCTGGAGTAATCCTACGCAGAATATTCATGTTGTTCTCAGGACCACACATTTTGTAAGACTTTTTTTTTGGGGTGTGTGTGTTTTTAGTTTTATTTTTTTGTTTATACAAGTGCCCTGGTACAGCATTTGCTACTTTTCCATTTCCGTTTGCTTGCGTTTCCGTACTCTTGTTGAGATGAGGTTCCTTGGTCAGGAGTTCGGTGAAATCAGTAAAAGACTAATGTAGGTTTTATTCCTGCTCCAGAGAACTTGAGATGGTGTCCCATTTCTCCCCTAACTGCCAAGTACCCTGAACACCCCAACCACTCTCCTCACCACCCCGGCCACTGTCCTAACATTAAATCCTGTCCTGCAGTCTGGGCTGGACTTGGCTGCAGCACTGGGCTGTGGGACAAGCTCCTCCTTGTTTGCACAGTGATTTTCCCAGGTTGTCGTATGCATTGTCTGAAAGCTCCAAGATACAGAGATAAGCACAGTGACAAGAACAACAAACTATTTTTAAAAAATAAAATATATCCTTTTAATTATTTTAACTCTGTTTCACTTTTGGAACGGTCCTCCAGAACAGTACCTCTTCCATCAACATCCTTTTTAACTAGAAGAAGTGGACAGTTACTCTGAGGTCACTTCCACAGATACATACCTTCAAAGTATTCAAACCACAAATTATTTTTTACGACTGCAGCATTTATTTGCCATGCTTGCAAGCAGATCTGACAGCTGGAAGCACATGTTAAAAACTATGCCAGTTTTTCACTCTTAAATGATGGATACCCGCTCTGTCACCCTCATGCAGAAGCAGCTGATTGACAACCAAAATGGAAGAAAATGAATATATCCTGTGAGTGTGCACATCTTTGTGCTTTGACCGTAGATGTCAAACTTCTAGAAAATTAGTTGAAGCTTGTCTGAATTTTTGGNAACAAAACAAAACAAAACAAACAAAACCCAAACTAGAAAAAAAAAACCAACCAAACCCAAACCATCACAAAAACCAACCAAACCAAAACAAAAACCCCACCAAAAAAAAACCCAACCAAACAACCAACACACCAAAAACCAAGACCCACAAACCAACCAACCAAATGAAAAAATCACCAACCAAGCAAGCAAAACTGTTGCAGGCTTTATCTGGCTCCCATTAATGTTGTTCAAGCCATTTACTTCTGTTGGAGCTGGATGAAGGTCTATGGAAGTATTTTCAAACCTCATGGCATAGTTTTTTTCAGAAGTAGGTGTATCCCTCTTTTCTTGCAAGTATTTGTTGCAGTGTCTGGCAAATTCCACAAGAAGATGTCAGAGATGTATGAGCTGGCATTACTGTTCTTGTCTGTGCCCTCCAAAGGCTGCAACCTCTCTTTTATCTTTAGCATGAATGTCTGAAATCTCGTTCATTAAAAAAAACTACATCACAACAAAAGTTTTGGAACCAGAATCAGGAGACATTGCTCTTGTGTAACCTTGGAGAATCACATGTTTTAATTCTACTTAAGGAAAGCTAATCATGTGCACTATATGAGAAAAACTACTGCATGCAGTTGGAGATGACGTGATCATTTGCACTGAAGGTAAAAATGAAGGGTCATTAATTTTATAGTATTAAATGAAGAGCTATATAGCATTAAATGAAGAGCTATAATTAGCCCCACTGACTGAATTTCAAAGACATCTTCACAAATGAACATAGAAAGTGGGTATCTGTGTACACCAGTGAGAGAAAATTATTTATAGTCAGTCCTACCTCATACGATAAGTACGAAAATGTAAATATATATACTTTGACAGACTTCTTTCTTTGAAACTAATTTAATTGCTCTGGCCTAATAAACATTCCAAATATGAATTCCAAAGTGGTAATCTAAATATTTCATTGTATTTGTCAATCTCCAACCATCTGTTATTCTCTCTCTATTCTCTATCTATTATTACACTACTGATGTAATTAATGGAACATGACACTTTACCAGCTCTAATACTAGAAATTCATGACAAAAATTCTCAATGGAAGGTATCCGTGGAATATGGAAAGTCCACAAAGTATGCAAACCATAAAGGCCAACATCTCAAAACAATGTCAAGAAAACCCTTTCACTGTGGGAACTAGAGGCTGCCATGCAGGGTCAAGTGGAAGTTCGTTTTGCTTATTACATTTCCTCAATATGATGATGTCCACATCTGTCATTATAAGCACATTTCTACTAGATTAAATGTCCCTTCTGAGCTATTTGCTGCTATTATTTTAGATACATCTATTCTCTAAGGAAGTTATCAATATTTATAGAACTACTGTTCCTTTTAAAAGTACTGTCCTTGGAGATTTCTGTAGTCCTATTCCCACAGCACTTTCTTCTGCCAAGAGGCTGCAACACACTGGTGCTCATTTCCCTTCAGCAAACCAATCACTGACACCTCTACTGCTATCCTGCCTCTTTTTTGTCCCTTTCTCAGCTAAGAAATCTTCAAGGGGAAAGGCTCCAGAGTGAAAAAATCTCACAAAAGGAACCTTCCTAAAGTGGAAATACCATGGCAAAAGAGAGAAGGCACAGGGACAGAGAACACAACCCAGGCCTGCCCAGGAGCAGGAGATGAGATCCAGAGGAGTGGCAGCTCTGACTCATGTGGATGCAGATGAGGGTGACAGTGGCCTCTCACACTAGAGCATCCCCCCAGGTAGCATGCCCAGGATGTGGTGCCCTTCTGGGCATGGTGCAGTCATCCATCCAGGGGTTACCTAGAGTGAGTCAGTTAGCCCCACACATTATGATTACCTCTGGCAAGAAAAAAAAGAAGGTAACTGTCATACATGATACCCATCTCAGAGGAGTGCCCAGTTTGCCAACCAGACCCATCTCACATGGACATCTACTGTGTCCCTGGGACCCAGGCTAGAGACATTGCTAAGAAACATCTTGGTATGGTGTGGCCTTATGACCCTTATCTGCTGTTGGTTATGCAGATTGGCAGTGAAGAAGTTGTAGAGAGAAGTCTAAAAGGGACTTCAAGTCCCCCAAAGGGACTTCAGGATGCTGAGGCATTTGGTTGAAGGATCAGGAGTACAGGCAGTGTTTTTCTCAATCCCTTCAGTGACAAGGAAGAATACTGAGAAAACCCAGGAAAACAACACCTGCTGAACAGTTGGCTCGGAGGATGGTGCCACTGGTGGAATTTTGCTTTCTTTGATCACAAGACACAGCACTGGGCCTGCTGGCAACAGATGGAGTCCAGCCATCTCAAAGGAAACAAAGGATCCTGTGGGTTGCTGGGTCTCACTGAGAGGGCTTTTAACTAGGTTCAAAGTGAGAAGAGTATAAAACCAGGATCACTAGAGATGAGCTTAGTGGTGGCATACCAGTCGGGGGGGTGAAATTGATAGTTGAGCTCAAATGCATCTACACCAATGCATGTGGCTTTGCTAACAGACAGGAGGAGGTGGAAGCCATTGCACAGCAGGGTAGCTGCTACTTAGCTGCAGTAAACAGAAACATGGTAAAATGATGGGTTAAAAGTATGTGGGTAAGAATTAAGGAACAGGCTAATATGGGTGACATAGTACTGGGGGGTTTACTATAGGCCACCTGATCAGGAAGAGGAAATCAGAGAGGCTTTCTACAGACATCTTAAAGAAGCTTTGTGATCACATGCTCTGACTATCATGGGGCACCCTGATATTTTCTGGAGAGAACACAGCAAGGCATAAACAATCCAGGAGATTCTTGCAGTGACAGCTTTTTGACAGAGGTGGTAGGGATCCTATGAGGAGAGGTCTGCTGCTGGATCTTATGCTAATGAACAAAGAAGGTCTGGTTAGGGATGTGAAGATTGGGAGCAGCCTTGGCTGAAGTGACCATGAGGTGAAATTCAGGATCATGTGAGGAAGTAGCAGGGTAGTAAATAGGGTTGCAACCTTGGATGTAGGAAATCAAAATTCTATGTATTCAGAGATCTGCTCAGAGAAATCCAGTGTGTTAGAGCTCTAGAGAGCTCTCTCAAAGAGAGATGGTTAATATTCAGGCACCACGTCATCCAAATTCAAGATCAATGAGCTCATCCCCATGAGAAAGAAACCAAGTAGGGGAGGCAAGAGCCCTCCACAGATGAGCTTCTGGAAAACTTGAAAAAGGAAGTCCACAGTATGTGGCAAAAGGGACTGGCTGCTTGGGAAGAGTGCAGGAATGTTGCTAGAGTAGGTGGGGATGTCACAAAGATATCTATGTCCCTCTTAGAATTAAATCTGGCAAAAGGTGAAAAAATAAAAAGGAAGGCTTCTTAAAATACACCAGCAAGAAAAGGATCACTAAGGCCAGCCCTAAGTTCCTGGAGATAAGAGAGTCTGGAGGAAGGAAGACTCTCCTTTAGTCAGTGAAGATTGTGTTAGAAATCACCTAGACAAGCTGGACACCCACAAATAGAATAGAATAGAATAGAATAGAATAGAATAGAATAGAATAGAATGGAATGGAATAGAATAGAATCAATCAGGTTGGAAGAGACATCCAAGATCATCCAGTCCAACCTAGCACCCAGCCCTAGCCAATCAACTAGACCATGGCACTAAGTGCCTCATCCAGTCTTTTCCTGAATGCCCCTAGGGATGGTGACTCCACCACCTCCCTGGGCAGCCCATTCCAATCGCAAATTACTCTCTCTGTGAAGAGCTTCCTCCTAACATCCAGCCTATACTTCCCTCGGCACAACTTGAGACTGTGTCCCCTTGTTCTGTTGCTGGTTGTCTGGGAGAAGAGACCAACCCCCACCTGGCTACAACCTCCCTTCAGGTAGCTGTAGACAGCAATGAGGTCTGCCCTGAGCCTCCTCTTCTCCAGGCTAAACAACCCCAGCTCCCTCAGCCTCTCCTCATAGGGTTTGTGTTCCAGGCCCCTCACCAGCTTCGTTGCCCTTCTCTGGACACGTTCCAGCACCTCAACATCTCTCTTGAGTTGAGGAGCCCAGAACTGGACACAGTACTCAAGTTGTGGCCTGACCAGTGTTGAGTACAGGGGAAGAATAACCTCCCTCCTCCTACTGGCCACACTGTTCCTGATACAGGCCAGGATGCCATTGGCTTTCTTGGCCACCTGGGCACACTGCTGGCTCATCTTCAGCCTACTATCCATGGGCCCCAGTGGGATGCACCCAGAAGTCCTGAAGGAGCAGGCTAAGGTTATTGATAGGCTACTTTCCATCACTTTTGAAATGTTATCAAGAACAGGGAAAGTGCCTGAGGATTAGAGGAAAGCCAGCACCATTTCAATCTTCAAAAAGGTCAAGAAGGAGGACCCAGAAAACTACAAGCCAGTCAACTTCACCTCCAGTCCTGGAAGGGTGATGGAACAGATCATTCTGGAGGTCATCTCTAAGCACATGGAGGAATGTAAGATTATAAGGAATAGTACCATGGATTCATGAAGGAGAAAATCGTGCTTGACCAATCTGATATCCTTCTATGACGGTGTGACCAGCTGGGTAGATGAGGAATGTTGTCTACCATGACTTTAGGAAGGCTTTTGACACTGTCTCCCATGACATACTTATAGATAAGCTTACGAAGCATGGATTAGATGAGGTGGATTGAGAACTGGCTGAATATCAGAGCTCATAGGGTTGTGATCACCAGTGCAGGGTCTAATTGGCGGCCTGTGGCTAGTGGTATTCCCTAGAGGTCAGTCCAGTCTTGTTCAGCATATTCATCAACAACCTGGATGAAGAAAGAGAGTGTACTCTGAGCAAGTTTGCTGATGATACAAAACTAATAGGTGTGGCTGACACACCAGAAGGCTGTGCTTCCATTCAGTGAGACCTGTACAGATTGAAGAGTTAGGCAGGCAAAAACCTCATGAAGTCCAACAAGTGTAGAGCGAGTCCTCCACCTGGGCAGGAATAACCCCATGCACCAGTACAGGTTGGGAGTGATCTACTGGAAGACAGTGCCGAAGAGAAGGACCTGCAAATCAGCAATGTGCCCTCTTGGCCAAGAAGGCCAACGGTATCCTGGAGTGCATTAAGAAGAGTGTGGCCTGAAGGTAAAGGGAAGTTCTCTGTACTGGTGAGACTTTATCTGGCATATTGTGTCCAGTTAAGAGATCCCCAATTCAAGAGGGATAGGGACCTACTGAGGAGAGTCCAATGGAGAGCCACAGAGATGATTAGGGGACTCTCTAACAAGGAGAGGCTGAGAGACCTATGAGAGAGTGGGGTGTTTGTGCTCAAAACTGACGGGGAAACTTATGCATGTAAATACCTAAAGAGTGGAGGTCAGAATGATGGGGCTGTTTTCTTTTCAGTGGTGGCCAGTGATAGGACAAGGGGGAATGAGTACAAAGTAGAGCACAGGAGGTTTCACTTGAACTTAAGGAGCAAATTCATTACTTTGAGGGTTACACAACACTATAGTAGAATTGCCAGAGAGATTGTGGAGTCTCCTTCTCTGAAGACTTTCAAAACTCATCTATGCAACCTGATCTAGGCATATCTGTGTTAGCAGAGGGGCTGGACCGAATGATATCCAGAGGTCCCTTTCCAACCTGTACCATCTCTCATTCTGTAAGAAAATTCCATTCTTCTGAGCACCCCACCTCCAGAGATTTTCAGTGGTCCTGAATTGGGTAGTGAAGGGAGAATTTTAGCTCAGACATGAAGAAGAATTTCTTCACTGAAAGGGTTGCCAAGCATTTGACAAGCTCCTTGTGAAAAGGTTGAATCCTCATCCTTGGAGATACATAAAAGGCATGTAGATGTGGTGATTAGGGACATGGTTTAGCAGCAGACTTGGTAGACTTGGTAGTTAATGGTTCGGTTCAATGAATGCAAAGGTCTTTTCCAGGCTAATGATTCTGCGATTCTGTGAATGCACACTACTGATGCTGGCTGCTGTTTTCCAGTCTGGATTAGCCAGCCATTCCCCTCTCAAACATCCAGATTAAGTCCTGCTGAAATCTCAGCCTCAATGTAGACACCAGAGAAGCCATTGAGGTTTCTTCTGGGGCATGTTATACAGACAAGGTAATTCCTTGCAGGGCCACTTTGCGTGCATCCACTGACTGACTTTCTACATCATATAAAACCTTCCAACAGATTTATGCCTGGCTGTGGGACTGGTGCCAGCAGCAACATTTTGGGTTCTTTCATCACAAGCTACTCTACAAGACCCTAGGCTTACTGACCATGGATAGGAAATGCTGGTCTCTAAGGGGAAAAAGAATCATAGGATGAGAACTAGCAGGGCTGAATGCTAGGTCTTTAATTTGGAAGGGAGTACAGGGGAAAACTAGGTCCACTGAAGGAAAATATGGGACAATTTTGAGGCAGGGTACCAGCTCCACTGCTGTCTCAGATGTGGTAGGCAATGGTGAATTACATTATACTCACAATGGTAACCAATGCTTCTCTACTAAGTCTCTGAAGTGTCTCAATGCAAGGAGCATGGGAAACAAACATGAACTAGAGATCTGGATGCAGTTGTGAGATTATGATCTCATCACAATCACAGAGGCATGGTGGGACAGCTTGCACAATAAGAATGTGGCAATAGATGACTATGTATTTTTCAGAAAGGACAGACTGACAAGAGGAGGTGGTAGATTTGCTCTCTAAATGAGCAACTAAATGCATTAAGCTTAACCCAGGGGTAAATGATGAAAGCATTGAAAGCTTATGGGTAAGAATCAAGGGACATGCTGTCTCAGTTCTAGTTTAAATTCCCAGAGACCCAAATATATTTGATAGAAACAATAACAATTTATAGAATGCCCTTCCCTCTTCCCCCTTCTTTCCCAAAAGAAAGGAATTAGATGTAGAGAGAAGAAAGCTAAGCACACCCAAATAAATAATCTCACTCCAATTTGGAAGTTAAAAGAAGAAAAGTTTATCAATAAATTAAAGGTATCTGAGGTAGGGAAGATACAAAGGTATAGGGAAGGGAAAACAATATACAAAATATGTAAATACAACCAGATTTTTGATGGCAATGGGTTTGTCCACCTCATGAGTGATGGCCACGTGGTAAAACAGGGAGGCAGGGAGCGCAGAGAGAGAGAGAATAGGAAGTTCCCCTGCCTTTATGGATCTTTAGACAGGAAGGGGGAGTGGGCTAACCATCACCTATTAGTGTTCAGACCCACCCCTGGGGAGGTGTCAAGGCCACCTAGGGTCAGGTTCAAGGTCACTCCCCCTGGAGGATTAACCCTGTACATTCCACCCCTTGGTTAGACCATTTCCGCCTTCCTACAAAAGTCTCCTTTTCCAAAGATAGGAAAATGGATTAAGAGTTCTTAAGTTCTTCTTGTATCCCAAGGTGATGTGCTTCTCCGGTGCAGATTGGTGAGGTGAGGTGTCAGCAGGACAGGGACGTGGAGGAAGAATCAGGAAAACAGGAACAGTTCTTGTGGGAAATTCAGGAAAAAGTCTTTTTCCTCTGGAAGGAAAACATCAGTAACAGTCTTTTGCTGTAGGGCATCAGGGAAACAGGTGTAGGTGAGATGCTTGTAGACATTCTCTGGAGGGAAATCAGGAATAGTCTTTTGCTGTAGGGCATCAGGGAAAACAGGTGCAGGATTCTTTTGGGTGCCTTGTTGATTATGTAGAACTCCTCTGGATCACTGCTTGTGTGGTGTGGATTCTGTTGGACGACAACAGAATGTTGTATGGTGAGGGTGTAACTAGAAAAGAAACTTATAATCACTTATAAACTATTATACAATTATTACACAACTATGATACAAGATTACATAGAACCAACTCTGAGATCTAGACCTTTTCAGCTAGAGTGAGGTGTCTCTGTGGAACACACTCAATAGTACCAGTTTCAAGCATTACCCAGTATGTGTGACCAGGACCCTCTGCAGATACCACTCCTTTGATGGGTTTGCCCCCAGAAGCAGGAGCAACCCACACAGTTTTTCCCAGTAGATTCCTTTCACAGACCACAGAAACTCCATCTCCCTCAACTATGGGCAATAGGGCAGACTGAGCAGGACCAGCTCTGTTGACAAGAAAAGCTTTTTTCAAACACATCAGTAACAAAAGGAAGGCCAAGGAAAAGGTGGGCCCACTACCAAATGATTTGGGAGATATGGTAACTGAAGATGTAGAGATGGCAGAGTTGCTGAATGCCCTCTTTGCCTCAGTCCTTACTCCTAAGACCAGCCCTCAGGAATTCCAGTCCCTGGAAGTAAGGGAGCAGAACTGGAGAGAAGAGGGCATTCCACTTGCCAGTCAGGACTGGGTTAGAGATCACTTATGCCAAATGAAAACACACAAATCCATGGGCCCCAATGGGTTGCATCCACAAGTGCTGATAGAGCTGCTGATATTGTTGCTGAGCCTCTCTCCATCGTTTTTGAAAAGTCATGGAGAACAGGAGAGATGCCTGATGACTGGAAGAAAGCCAATGTCACTGCTGTCTTCAAAAAAGGCAAGAAGGAAAACCCAGGCAACTACAGACCAGTCAGCCCCTCCTCCATCCCTGGAAAGGTGATGGAGCAGCTCATTCTGGAGGCCGTCTCTAACCACATGGAAGAAAAGAGGGTTATCGGGAGTAGCCTACGTGGATTTACCAAGGGGAGATCTTGTTTGATTAATACCCTTCTATGAAACCATGACCAAATGGGTAGACAAAAGAAGAGCAGTGGATGTCATCTACTTTGATTTCAGCAAGGCATTTGATAGTCTCCCATAACATCCTTGAGAGAAGCTCAGGAGATGTGGCATAGACAACTGGTCTATAAGGTGGATTGAAAACTGGCTCCACAACAGTTCAGAGTGTTGTCATCAATAGCACAGAATAAAGTTGAAGGCCTGTAGCTAGTGATGTTCCCAAGAGATCAGTCCTGAGTTAATTTTTTTCATGACCTGGGTGAGGGCATTAAATGTACCCTCAGCAAGTTTGATGATGATACAAAACTGGAGGGGTGGGGGGGCGCTGACCCCCGTCAGGCTATGCTGCCGTCCAACGTGATCTGGACAGTCTGGAGAGCCAGGTGAAGGCAAAATACATGAAATTCAGTAGCATCAAGTGCAGGGTCCTACATCTGGGTATTAATAATAACAGGCACCAGTACAGATTGAGGGCTGCCTTGCTGGAAAGCAGCTCTGTGGAGAAAGATCTTGGAGGCCTGGTAGACAGCAAGTTCTGCATGGGCCAGCAATGTGCCCTTGTGATCAAGAGAGACAATGGCATCCTGGGGTGCATCAGGAAGAGTGTGGCCAGCAGGTCTTCTCTTCCTCTACTCTGCCATGGTGACACCACACCTGGAATACTGTGTCCAGTTTTGAGCTCCTCAGTTCAAGAGAGACAGGGACCTGCTGGAAAGAGTCCAGCAGAGAGCCATGAGGATGACTGGGGGACTTGAGCATCTCCCCTACAAAGAGAGACTGGAGAAGAGAAGACTGAGAGGAGATCATATCAATGTATACAAATATCTGAGAGGTGGGTGTCAAGTGGATGTGGCCAATCTCTTTTCAATGGTCAGCAGCAATAAAACAAGAAGCAGCAATGGCTACAAATTGGAACATAGAAGGTTTCATCTCAACATGAGGAGAAACTTCTTTACAGTGAGGGTGACAGAGCACTGGAACAGGCTGCCCAGAGAGGTTATGGTGTCTCCTTCTCTGGAGACTTTAAAAATCCACCTGCACGCATCCCTGTGCAAGCTACCCTAGGGGATACTGCCTGGACTGGGGAGGGGTTGGGCTCGATGATTTCTGAAGGTTCCTTCCAATCTCTAAAGTTCTGTGGTTCTGTGATTCCTCTCTTTCCCTGTTTCCTCTACAATAGTGTTGACTTCGTCTCTGCCAGTCCTGCCTTCTGCAATCATCTCTCTTTCTATGTTAAAACCAGTTATTCCCTGTCATTCTGCCCTTAGTGCTGCTGGGAACAAACTCCTCTTAAATATCTATTTCTCTCCACAGAGTCTCACCTTCCTCCTCACTTTTTGTATGACTTCTATTTGCTGAAGATTATACTGTGAATGTCTGTGAAAAGCTACGCCAGCTAGCCAGGCATAAAGGTACAAGGGAGAGCCCAAAGATGGAACCTTGCCACTAACACTGCACTTGGCTTCATGCATGCCCATCTCCTTTGATACTGCTGGGTTTGGTCTAGCCTTAGTACTTGTTTCTTCCTATTTTGTTGCCTGCATGTCCTCATTCACCATGTGTATTTGGTTGTATGTTTGGTTTTGATGGCTATGAGGTGTGCCTTTTCATTCTGTGTTTGTGTAAAGCTAAGAACAAGTGGGCTTAGCATTCGAGGTAGGCTGTAGGTCTTGCTTGGCTAATATTGCCACAGCTAGGAACATGCCTAGAAAGAAGGAAAATTAAAAAAAGAAGGCCTAGAAAGGAATTAAACAGGGATTATATTAATATGAAACCCAGGGAATCTGGGCAGGAAGGCTGGCAGGCTGGGAGGGCTGTCAGGAGGACACAGGTGTTGCCACTAGGCTGTACCACCACCCTGGAGGACACAGGGCTTGCTACTGAAGCCATAAATGGTCCCCAGCACACTGGCACAGGACAGTCCCAAGTGAGGGGAAGAATGGGCTTGACAATACTTTTATTCTTTTATTTTGAGGGACAGAACCCAATCTCAATTTGCAACTAAAAGACCAAAAACATTAAGCAGAAACAACAAAGATCAAATGCATACTGATCTACCAGGCACTATACGAAAAGCAAACAGTATAGGACTAGGAGTGTGTAACATTACAGGATTTTACTACAAATACCAACTGTCTGTGTGCCGGGACTATATTAACACAAAAGAAGGGGCGGGGGGGGAAGGCAAAGCCCTGTAACAAAACACTGAGCTCAGTGACCTGTGAGGAGAATCTTGTGTGCAGTTATCAGATTTAAAGTTACCCATCCATGTTTCTTTAGCTAGAGGTAGAACAACGGGGTCCACACAGCCTGACCTCATAAAAACAGAGTGTAGAAAAGCAACAGAGAAATAGTCCTTTCAACACAGCCTCAACAACACGACATAATTACATCTAATGTGAATAATGGTCCTTCCTGCAGCCCCGTGCCCGTGTGACTTTGCACTACCTTGCTGCTTCGCCCCCTGCGAGGCAACTACCAGAGGCTTTACTTTGCTACAACTTATTTCTGCTGAGCACCTAGGAAAAGAAAATTTAATTGTAGTTTTGTCTACTTCTTCATAATAGTCCAGCTGAAATAGTTCTTAGTTCTACAAGAAGCATTTTACTGTCTACTCAGAAAAAAATGCATATTACTTACTGACATATGAACAATCTACGTATTCTTTTCTCTTCCCAAAATTTTATATAGGCTGCTGGCCACAGTGAGGTGAGGATTTTAAGGGGGTAGTAGAGCTGTGAAAGCAGATTTTTCCAAGGCCTAGGGGTACTTTGCTTTTTGAAGACATTTTTGCCAGAAAAACCTTATTGCTAGGGTGAGTGTTGTGTCTGTTTCACATCAGGGTAAACCTATGTGGACACACGATTGCTTTTCAGCATATCTTTGGGTTTGTATATGCTAAATTTGCATCCAGATCACATGTCTTATTGCATGTTAAGCCAAATCACATGGCAAAAGACTTCTCTGATGCTACCAGCAATATTCTACCTGCTGTGGTAGGCCTCATAGGCCCAAAATAAGCTTACACATGTCCTGCCTTGCCTAGGCATGTGGTTCTGCTCCACCAGAGAGGCAAGTACAGGAAATGGGACACAAAAGAACCTGGAGCCACTGAGTCTGCCGTGCCCAGGGTCCTGTGGTGTAAGGTACACACACTTAGCTTGTGCCTGCCTAGTGCAAGGCCTGTGCTTTTCCCAAATTAAGGAAAAGCAAGGCAGTGGCTTTACCTAATTTGGTTAGGTTTGGCTAACTGCCATCCTGATTGGCAATTCTTGCGTTCAAAGGGCAATTAATCTCAGCTCACATTGATAAAAGGAGATATGCAGATGAACAACCTGCTTTTGCTTTTCTGCTTTCCCTGCTCTTTGCTCTCTCTGCTGTGTCCAGCCATGCTGCTATTGTACACTGCCTTATTGCTTGCCTGGTAAACTCCACTGCCGCGAGTTACCAGGAGCTGTGCTAAAGTCTAATTAACACTCTCCACCACGATGAATGAAAATGAGTCTCCAATTATTATGGCTTCAAGCAATTCAAAAGACTTGGACTAAATCAACATGAAGGAATCCTTCCACTTGACCTCTTACTAAATATTTCTCCTATTCCAGCGCAGAGGTACTGCAAAGCACATTTGTGTCAGGAGGGAATTCTGTGCTCCTCACGTGCCAGTGAACTGAAACTGGACGGACAGCTGCTGTCAAAGTTTTGATGCATCCTTTTGTATTTTTAGATTCTGCTTTTAATAGGTAGTTTTGAAGAAAACCCTACTCAGTAGGGGTGAAGGTAGAGGTAGGCAGAACGAAGTGCTTCAGTTTGGTCTGTAAAGCTGGGCAAGGTAGCAATGCAGAGGGGGACTTCTGGAGTGCGTGAACTATCTAGGTAGGTATTCACATGACCACTGCCTTCTTAACAGATGCTTTTGTGCAAGATTTGACTCTCAGCTGCCTTTAACAGCTTTCTGTCACAATGCTGACTGCCAGGTTGCCTGCTATTGACCACTTACTCCTTGCACCCAGAAAGCAAAGCCTGAGCTGTGAAATTAAATAAAGACCTCAAAAATTTGAACATAAGGTTTGATAAATGCTTTCCAGCATCTGAGCATGAATGATAAAAGCTTGATTTTTATCTATACAGCATTTAGATGACTGCATTAATCATTATTTGTTCAGGATCAAGAGCCTGACTGAATTTGCCTGCTCACTGTCTTAATCCTAGCTCATCAAATCTCTGTAACACAAATGTCTGTGCCCCTTGCCTCAGTCAAGTGCTGTTGGAGCCTTTCAAAATTCATGCCCTCAATCTTATCATTTGCAATTAAACAGATAAACAATAATAGCTAGCAGTCATTCTGATAAAACGTTTCAAATTCTTACAACCCATGCATTAACTAAATAAACCAGCAATGTTAGCCTCCGCACAGTGGTAACCATTCTCTTGCTGTCACTTGTCTCACACAGAATCACTGAAGTTTATGTGGCAGCTTTCCTTGGCAAAATGCGTATTTCTATATCTCAGCTGTATGTGGTTTCTTGGACTAGGAGAACATCTCAATTACAATTGGTAGTTTGTGTCCATTTTAGGAGATGCTCGTGCAACATCAGCTCTTCCTTTTCTGGCCCTGGTACTGTCTGCAAACATATTTCCTAGTAGCATTGTTTTTCTTAAACAGACAACTCATATTTCCTGAATAATGTTCTGCAAGATAAGCAGTAAACAGTCATTACAAACAAATATAAGTTTAGATTTTGGTACCATTTTTCCACCAAAACAAAATAGAGGTAACTGAGACTAATGATTAACTTGTCTAAACAAGGTTTCCTTGCTTGAAAGGAAATATAAGCAGCTTTTTTTCAAACACTGCAATGTCAAGGTTCCTATTTTCCACTTTTCATAGAATCATAGAATCAAGTAGGTTGGAAGAGACCTCCAAGATCATCCAGTCCAACCTAGCACCCAGCCCTGTCCAATCAACTAGACCATGGCACTGAGTCTTTTCTTGAACACCTCCAGGGACAGCGACTTCACCATCTCCCTGGGCAGCCCATTCCAATGGCAACTGTGAAGAACTTCCTCCTACCATCCAGCCTATACCTCCCCCAGCACAGCTTGAGACTGTGTCCCCTTGTTCTATTGCTGGTTGCCTGGGAGAAGAGACCAACCCCTACCTGGCTACAGCCTCCCTTCAGCAATGAGATCACCCTTGAGCCTCATGTCCCAACAGAAGTCTGTGTCTCATTTACTGCTCTTGTCTCTATCAGTCAGAATCCATATGTAATTTGAGATTTTTTTAAAGTTGATTGATACATATATGAAATATTTTCCTGGATTTTGTTCTACTGCTATTGTCAAATGCTCTACTAAGTGCTTTTGCAGTAGCAAGATCTCTCCTAGTATTGCATTCATACAAGGATTCGTAAATCTTCAGAGAAAATGAAATCCTTTTAGTCTTGGATGATATCTGTGAAGCTCATTCTGGTCATCATGTTGAATGTTAGATGGTCATTCTCCACTGTCACTGATCTCTCAGAAATAAAGTTGTCAACCCTTTCACATGTAAGAACTTAGCCCAGCTGTGTGAGCATAATGGCTTTTTTTTTTTTTTTTACAGATATTTATGGTATATATATTAAAACTCTCCAGCTATGACCTGACAGAAGTATGAGCACAGCACCAGCGTACTCTTTGGAAGCACCTGTGAATAAGACAAACTTTAGCTCAGAGTGGGACCTCAGTAGTTATCTCAGTATTGCAAAACACTTCTCAAGGTTTCCCTTCATTCCTCTGATACTCTTGAGTAAAAAATTCTTGTTAAAAAAAAAACAACTCTCTTTTTTCAGTTGTATTTGTCCTGTCTGCTGTCTGTGCTTTCCTTGCCATGCTGACATCACCGTTTCTAGCACTCCAGACGTGGACCTATGCTATTATTACTGAACGATCCATCTGAGATAGGCTTGACAAGGCAGGCAGCAGAGCTCTGAGGCAGGTTGCTCCAAGATACTGATGAGTCTCCATCTCTGAAAGTTTTGAAGACCAGAGCAGACAAATCCAAGTCAGACTTCATCTGGTGCTGGTGACTGTGTCCATCTAGCCAGCATTTCTGTATCTGTAGTGCAAGCTGAGAGGTTGTACACACTGAGCCACAAAACTGGCAAATGCTTTGCAAATGATTTTCTGTAAATGGCTCTGTTGTCATCCTCTCTACCTAAAGTCTAGTGGTATGCAAAGCTTTGATGGTTTTTAAGATGTATAATCCATTAAACACTTCCTGTTTTGAGTTCTTGGTACTGTCTTGACCTGTATGCTTTGCCATGACATGTTCAGTTCAGTGCTGGCTTTTATCAGTACCAGCTTTGACCCAGGTGATTTTCTACTGCTTTTTTATTCTTGTGCATTTTTGGATACTTGAACAATGAACATAGCTCTGCTTTCCCTCCACTGCAGCTGGAAGCATCCAAATACATTTGGTGTGGCAAATTCTGACTGTCTTGTCAAAAGTAATTTCTGGGGTTGTTCCCCAGAGTGTCTGGCACAAGGACCTTGTCCCTAATCAGGGTTGCAGTTAATATCTTCAGCCTGACAGCCAAGATTGTCCCCTCAGGGTTCAATCATTCATAAGACTTCTGTTTTCTCCATTTTCAAAATTCTTGTCTCTATTAAAAACATACAAAGCATATGCTGAAAAGTCTTATGAAACAAAGTGCAGGACTGCTCAAATTTATGTGTGACAGTTTCATAGTCAGCCCTCTTTGCCTGAGTTAACTGAAAACTATTAAAAGCATCATGAGTTTAAGAACTAATGGCTACCAAAAATATAACTGCTTTCTGACATTGATTACAGATTGCAGAAACATGGGAAGGTCTGATTCAAATCACCTCCAGTTGTCCTTGCCACATCCAGCAATTTTGTGCTGGATGCAATTTTTAACTGATCCCTTCTGACTCTTAGGAGTTTTTCTGAGGTTCACTTTATAGATAGTAGCAGGTGTTGTTCAGCAGCTGACCAGGATCAACCTATCTACAGAATTCTGCTCAGTTTGGCCAGTGCATGAGGCAGGAGCTGGTCTCACAAATATGTTTCAGAGACCGTTGGAGGTACTGCTTCCTATGGGGCAATACCTCAGTCAGATAGTAGCTGAACTTGCCTTTTCACCGACACTGCAGTGACTTTTCCCAGCCAAAAGAGCTTAAGAGCAAGCTGATGACTGGCAATGTACCCTGACAGCCAGGCTCCAGAGGGAGAAAGGAAATCTTGAGGGATGAGATTTGTGCATCCCTTATGCTTCAGAATGTCATCTTATGAAACTTGCCTTCAACTACATCTATCTTAACCTTTTGCTTAGTTACTCATCTGAGTACCTCCCTTATGGCTGTAGAAATATTGTGTAAAGTCGTGTTTTATATTTGAGGTGATTGTAACTTTTTAAACATCATCATCGCCATTATTATTATTTTTCTGCAGATTTCGGAGTGTTTTTTCTACTTAGATGTTAGATTATGTTGTCAAAGTAGGTCTGAAAATACTCTCTTAACTCTGAACCAGCTCTTCTAGTAGAAAAGACTCTTCTTAATGAAGTTACAATTGCTTTATGCCATCCCTAGTTGAATAAAGTATTTTTAAAACCTTTCTGGCCCTAGAATTTACTCTACAGGTCTGATCTTGGTGTGCTTCATCACTATCTTTGCTTTTTGCTGTCCAGAAAACTGCAGGATATTTTTCTCTTTCATTACTAATTTGAATGCCAGGTGTGTCCTTATAACTAGTTCTGTCGGTTTTGCCAGGCAAGGTTTCGGCAGAGAAGGGAATAAGGAGTGGCTTTAGAGAGAAGTTTCCCTTGTGTCTGATAAAGCAAGTTTCAGCATGCTCCAAGACAGACCTGCTGCTGGTCAAGGCCAAACCCATCAGTATCAGTGGCAGTGCTGCTGTGATAGCATATTCAAGAAAGGGGAAAAAAACCCCAAAGCTGTGCAATGGCAACCACAATAGGAGAGAGGAATGACAGCTCTGCAGACACTAAGGCTGGTGAAGAAGGAGGGTGAGGAGATGCTCCAGTTAACAGAACAGAGATTTCTCTGCAGCCTATGGTGAGGGAACTTCTGCATGCAGCCCACGTGGGATTTCAGACTGGAGCAGATGGCTGCCCAAAGGAGACTGTGACCCCAGGGGAAGTCCACGCTGGAGCAGGCTTCTTTCAACCCCTGTGGCCTCATGGAGAGAGGAATCCATGTTGGAGCAGGTTTGCTGTCAGGACTCGTGTCCCAGTGGGGGATCCACAGTGTAGCAGTCTGTTCCTAAAGGACTTCATGGAAGCAAATTCTGTTGGAACAGTGTGTGAACCACAGCCCATGGGAAGGACTCATGTTGGGGACCAGGACTGTCTCCTGTTGGAGGGACAGGAAGACACTGAGGTGCTCAGTACTTTCTTTGCCTTGGTCTGCAATAGTTAGACCAGTTATTCACTGGATACCCAACCCCGTGAGCCAAAAGATGGGAATGGGAGTGAAGCCCTCATAACTTAAGAGCAGAGGATTAGTGACCTGCTGCAGGACATCTTGGAGGTGGCAGAGGTCTCTGAGTGTGTCCAGAGAAGGGCAGTGAAGTATGTGAAGGATCTGCAGATCAAGTCTTTTGAGGATTGGCTGAGTGAATTGGGATTGTTTAACCTGGAGAAAAGAAGGATGAAAGGAGACCTTACTCTCTACAATTACATGGAAGGAGGCTGTAGCCCAGTTACACTGGGTGAGGTTTTGGACTGGATATTAGAAGAAGCATCTTCACTGGAAGGGCTATGCAACACTCCCCAGGGAGGTGGTTGAATCCCCATCCCTGGAGGTGATTAAATGACTCATGGTGTGGTGCTAAGGAACCTGGATTAGCACCAGATGATGAAGTTAGATGATGGTTGGACTTAATGATCCTAAATATTTTTTCCAACTAAAACAATTTTGTGTTTCTATGATTCTAAGACTTGTTTGGTTATAAATTTCCACAAGTGAAGTTTGTTTTGCCTGGGATGGTAATTTGTGAATAATCTTTCCCCATCCTTACCTTGGCCCAAGAACCTTTTGAAGTTTTTGTTATATTTTCTCTTTCCTGTCCAGCTGGGAAGAGAAGTGACAGAACAATCTTGGTGAGCTCCTGGTGTCCAGATAGGGTCAACACACCACACATGAACGTTAAGACAGTGTACACAGATGGCAGCATTAGTGTATGCTATCCTGCAGCCTCTGATGGCAGCAGGACTTCCTAAAAACCGCATCATCACTTGGTGAAGATATGGGCCCACAAGCAGCAAGACAGAAGAGTCCCCAATTCTTCTGCCCTGTTTTGTCTTTGCAAGAGAATAATTAGTTTTAATTATTAGTGTGCTTAAATCCAGATCAATCTGCTGTAGTGTTGAGCAAGCACACTTTCATTACTCCATCACCCATTTTTCTTCAAAGATATCTTAGAAATCCTTGAAAGCATAAAGTATCAAACTATTGATATTCTAGCAAATGATCAAAACATGTGGATTCGATTCATTGCTAACGTCACATAGATGATCTATGAAATTACATCAGAGATCATCTGATGTCCTTATGTCATTACAGTGACTACATGCTGGTTTTACCAGAGTGAAAAGAAGTTTGGAAGGCTAAATTATATTCAGTTAAAACAGAACTGCTTTGCGTGTTTTTATCAGATATGTCCTCTAGCTTGCAGTATGCCATACCATAGTCATTTTATAGATAAGCAGAGATGTTCTTCTGCACACACTGCTACACTAACATTCTTATACTTGCCAACGTGTTTTCAACTGCACCTCAAGTTTTTCATTAGAACATATTTTGCTTTTTTATTTGAAGGCATACTTTGACTAACAATGTGATAACAATCACATATGCAAAAGCATATTGGGACAGTATTTCCACAACAAATATTTCAAGGAATGCAAGAGGTACTGGAATAACCAAAATGGTATATATGTATTTTATGTATATATCACAGTGTCTATATATTTATATGTATAATTTGAGTTAACCATTTAATGAAATTGCAGGACTCAGTTCATTCTATGCTAACATTCATCGGTTATTTCACTTGATGGTCATTTAAAACTGAATAATGCCCTCCAAATAATTCAGTCTTAAAATAAGCATCCAATCATGGAAGAAGTATTCAAATTATGTTTTGTTTTGTTTTAATTTGGTATAGATTAAATAAGAAAGTCTGTATTCTTTATTGTTGATTTCTGCTATTAAACCAACTGCATATAATCACTGCTGATTGCAATATAAAGAATTATTCTCCTGGGCCCTACATGTATCCATTCTCATTCTACACTTTAGAAGTCTATTCATCAATGACTCTGCAGTGTCACCAGAGCTTAGCATGTGGATATTATCTTTCACTCATATCCTGCACAGTCTTTTCGAGAGAAGAGAGAGACCCCAGGTGTGTGTAAGGTGTGTGACTGCCCTGCTATACACACAAGCACGCATTGATCTGTGAATCCATTTGTAGCTTATTGCACTTTGTTGACAAGAAGCCCTTCGCAGAGTGTGCTAGAATAGTGTTCATTCCTCATTCCCCAGAATCTCTTGTAATGTTTGAAATGCTAAACTGAAGGTATTCTGTAAACAGGTAGGTAAGCATCAGCACCAGGAGTTTTTTGGTGTTCAGCACAAGTGAATTGCTGCATAATATAAAATGATGGCACTATTAATCCTATAGCACTAGTGATTCACAGCCCCCCTCAGCTATTGATACCAACACCATTGTCTCTGGCTTTAAACTTCATCAGTATGCAAACTGAGTGTCACTATGATGGGTGGTAACTTGGTTGGATGCACTTTCTACGTTTCTGGCAAATGAGTATAATTATTTTCAGAGCTGCGGGCAACTCATGCATGTTTTATCCTCCATCTGGACCTGCATGGTACACAATAGTGATAAAAGATGATTTCCCTCCTTGGATGTTCATAGGCCATCATTGACACTGTCCTGACAGAGCGGTCATCTATCCCCTAGCACTTCTATATCTGCCACAGCTTGACAACAAAATTATTTCCCTCTAGTACTAAAACACTTAAAACATTTGAGCCTTCTGTGCATATGTTTGCATTTTGAAGCATTCAGCATTAATGTAACATGGTAATTTATAAAGTGACACATTACCTATGCAGAAATCTGAGAGGGGCCTTATGAGGTCTGCAAAGCAGCAAAAAAGAATGCAAAAGCTTTTTGCACTCTGTAATAATAATCTTATCAAGTGTCAGAAGAGGGTTTTAGTTTCCCATTATTAGTGCTTTTCAGTCCTAGGTTTAGTTACTATATGCTGAAACTCAGATGCCTTGGATTAAACTGTTGTCACGATTGCAGCTCATGACTATGTACCATCCCTGCTTGACCAAAAGGGGGAAATATGAACATTCACTACTCATTGTTCAAAAGGCAACAAGGTTAAGGCAAAAAGGCTAAAATGGAAAAGGAAAAGAAAAAGAAAAAGGAAAAGAGAAAGAAAAAGAAAAAGAGAAAAAAAAGAGAAAGAGAAAGAGAAAGAGAAAGAGAAAGAGAAAGAAGAGAAAGAGAAAGAAGAAAAAGAGAAATAGAAAGAAAAAGAGAAAGAAAAAGAAAAAGAAAAAGAAAAAGAAAAAAAGAAAAAGAAAAAAAAGAAAAAGAGAAAGAAAAAGAGAAAGAAAAAATCTGCAAGGCCGAGATTGCTTACAAGAAGGAGGAGAAGACCAACATTCTTTATTTATTTGTTATAAAATCATTTTAATGATTAAAAACCATCACTACCATCACGTCCTTACTAAGCTCAGATTGACCTTACAGGCTTACCATTGACCGGCAAACAGCCAAACACCAGGATTTGCACTACCTGTACCAGTTGAGATGAAGTACACCCTTCTCACTTTTACTACAGCAGCCTGATTCTTCCCCAGATAAATTAAAGACTAATTTTGCTGAAGGGGAGGAAAGAACTTGGTGTCTTCTCTTTCCCCATCCACTTGGCATGGTTAGGTCTGATACCTGTACTTCCTGGGTGAGAACCAGGCAGAGTGCACACATGCTGCACCCCTCAAGATGTTCCCCCATCTGTCTGCACTGACTGTGCCACCACCCTGTGTGGGGCTGATGGCATCAGTGCTCTTCATCGCGCCTGTGCCAAAGTTGTCATGGCAACAGTGCAACAGATCTTCCCTTATTCAATCTCAGAGGCCTCATTGAAACGTGATGCAACATTTGCTGGAGCCTGAACTCCTTTCAAGTCATGGCTCATGTGTCAGAAAACAAGTCAATGCACAGAGAGCAGTAAGCACTGCAACTGTAAGAAACGTTTACTGTCCCGTGCCACGTGCTTGTGGTGACATTCAAATGTCAAGACCCCTTTGGAACCCACTTCTATCTTATTTAGTTATTAGTTATTAATTCACTTTTTGGACAGGAGTAGCAGTGGGACATGGGCTGCTGTGGTAGGCAGAGGGCAGCCTGGCAGCCCCAAAGTGACAACATTCTGCCCCTGGCCACCAAAAGCACTGTTTCCTGAAGAAAGCCGTTCCATGACAAGTGGACAGAGCATCGTTCAAAGGACCAGGCCTATATCACAGCACCTTCAATGCCAAACAGCAAGGAAGAAAGAGATGCTTGTAAGTAAAAACGTCCCCTCCGTAAAGTTGGTCTTAGTTCTTAGCTAAAACACAATGAGTTTAGCATCTTGCTTGGCTGTGGCAATGAGAATGAAACATCATGCAGTCCTAGCCTCCACAAGCCCAGACCAGGCATAGACTTTTTCTACATTACCTTACAACTTACATTACAACTGCAGCGCCTCTCACACATGGCTATTTCAAAGTTTCATGCTAGTACAGCTGACATTGCTTCTGCAAGCCTGATTCTTACATTGTAACACCAACAGCTACTTTGGAGTCAGGAAAGCCATCTCTATATTGGTGGAGGCCAGTCCTAACTTGTAGCTGCATAGAGCAGAAGGCATTCTGGGACAGGAGAGGCTGGCATTGATTGCCAAGATCCAAACACAAGTATAATGATCTTTCCAGGCACTTGCTCATCTTTCCAAACAGGGCACCCAAGTGCCTTCTGTGCCTGCCCCTCAGTCATGGGACCACCTCAACAGAAATCTACCCAGAAGAAAAGCTGAAGGCTGGCATGATGCCAGAGCATCTCACACTTGTACATTATGCTGTGTCCTCTGTAAATCAACAACTGCCCAGAACACAGTTCTTCCTAGATGACTTCTGTTGGGACTGGACTGATTGAGAGTCACCAGCCAGGCACTCTGAGGTGACACAGGAAGGCAGGAAGGAACACCCAGTACCTTGCCTGTACTTCTTCCATGACTAATTGCGTGTTTCTCATTTTGCTCAGCTCCTGGCATGTGTGGCTATTCTGGAAGCCATACCGTTTTCAGGATGAAGACCCTCTGGCAAATGACTTGCAGTGTCCAGCTCACTATGGGCTGTGGCTGCTCTGCTGTCAGCCATAGGTTTGCTGTGCCAACCTCTGATGGTGCATGGTTGGTCATCCCACATGGAGCACAGAGAGACAGCAAAAGCTTCTGCAATGCAGATTATTCTTTTGAAATGTGTTTTTATTTCTTTGATTTCTTTCTTGTTTCATTTGTTGCTTGTCTTTCTTAGCTTATATGCTGAAATTGGCACTTCATTTTCACTTCAGTCCCAGCCTAATATTAATGCAGGCAGTGATGTAAGAATGTGAAAAAAGAAATCCAGTCCTTATGCTCTATGAACTCATTGGTAATGGGTTAAATATAACATTTTTTTGTTATATATTATGGAAATAGTTCTTGCATGTCTGAAGACACGCAGTATTATCTGAAGTACCCTATTCAGACACATAAGCCAAGTTTCCTCTGCTGTACTCTGAGTAAACAGGATTGGGCTAATGGTGTTTTCTGTAAATGAGGCACATGTTAGATTGAGATCATTCAGGTTCTCTTTATTTTGTTACATTTTTTCGTTGCAACAGCCTTTCAGTCTCCAGTTTTCTTGTACAAGTGTCCCTTGCACTGTTATCTGGGGGATGAGAAAGGTCTAAAGAAGTTTGAGTTTTTACAATTGAATTGAATAAAGGGGGAAATGGATACAAAGATCAAACTAAGAATACACAAATTGATTCCAATGGCAGCAGGGCAGAGGAAAAGGCCTAGGCTCCAGCAAAACATTTTCCTTACCATTGTTCTGCTATATGAAAAAAATGTCATTTGTAATAGAAGGTGGTGGTGGAGGAAAAGTGTTATGGAAAGTGAACATAGCAAGATTTTGCCAGTGATTTATTGTATATGTATTTTGATTGTTCCTATAACACTGTTCAGCTTCTCTGCACAGAACTGTGACATTGCAGACTCCAGTAATGGATTTCTTCCAGCAGCCCCCTGCCAGTTTTGGTCACTGATCCAGATGTATATGCTGGCTCAGGAGAAAGAGGCTGCATCTAGATCCTGCCATGAATATTTTCGGGAGCAAGCTATTTCATGTTTTAGTGTTATTACAGTATTGAATATGTGTATAATGCAGTACTGTATATCAAGCAAACCCCCACATGACACTGCAGATGTTTCATCTGTGCTATCGAGGAATGGGAGGATAGCAGCAAAGAGTGAGGATATATTCTGTTGTGCCTCTCCACTAATTTCTACAGTATTTTCAAGCTGCTTCCGCAAAGTGCCACATGGAATGTATTTATATTCAGATAGATTCTATATTGTGTTAAAAATAGGCAGCTTCACTTAAATCACAGGCATATCTACTACACGTTCAAAAAAGCTTCCATATGCAGCAGTGCAGAACAAAGCAAAGTTTTGGGTTTTTTTTTTATTTTTTCTTTTTCATTTTCCCCATGTCATATCACAGTATCACAGTCTCACAGTATCACCAAGGTTGGAAGAGACCTCACAGATCATCAAGTCCAACCCGTTACCACAGAGCTCAAGGCTAGACCATGGCACCAAGTGCCACGTCCAACCTTGCCTTGAACAGC
>WAAF01002589.1:28219-43929 GCA_013400475.1 Tricholaema leucomelas | reverse complement strand
ATGGTCTAGTTGATTGGATAGGGCTGCGTGATAGGCTGGAATGGATGATCTGTACTCTGCTCTCGTCAGACCCCACCTGCAGTCCTGTGTGCAGTTCTGGAGCCCCCAATACAAGAAGGACATGGAACTGCTGGAGCGGGTCCAGAGGAGAGCCACGAAGATGCTCAGAGGGCTGCAGCAGCTCTGCTATGAGAACAGGCTGAGAGAGTTGGGGCTCTGCAGCCTGGAGAAGAGAAGGCTTCCAGGAGACCTTAGAGTGGCTTTCCAGTATCTGAAGGGAGCCTACAGGAAGGCTGGGGAGGGACTATTGACAAGGTCTAGTAATGTTAGAAAGAGGGGGAAAGGTTTAAGCTGGCAGAGGGGAGATTTAGACTGGATGTTAGGAGGAAGTTCTTTACAGTGAGGGTGGTAAGACACTGGAACGGGTTGCCCAGGGAGGTTGTGGATGCTTCCTCCCTGGAGGCGTTTAAAGCCAGGCTGGATGAGGCCTTGAGCAGCCTGCTCTAGTGGGAGGTGTCCCTGCCTATGGCGGGGGGTTGGAGCTGGATGAACCTTGAGGTCCCTTCCAACCTAAACCATTCTATGATTCTATGATTCTCTCTTGGAGTTCTCTTCCAACCTGGTTGATTCGATTCTATTCTACAGAAAAATACAATTTCCCTTCAGACTGGCCCACTAATTTCTTTTACTTTTGCTTTTCAAGATGCAAACAGGAAAAAAAAATGAAAGAGAGGGAAAAAAATCAGTTAGCTTGGTTCTTTATATACTCTGGATATTCCTTGAAAGACACTGGCACTTGAGAATATATCCCCAGATGCGTACTTACAAGCCACTCAGAATCAGAAGTGAAGAGGGTAGAGCAGAACCCAAACTATGGAGGAATCTGAAGCAGAAGGATCTGGTGGGGGAAGGAAGCAAATGGGAGAGGAATTAGAGGCAATGAGACCAGCAGAAAAAAGGGGCCCCTAGAGCAAACTTCCCCTCACATTACTTACATCTGGGTATAAGCCACACTGCTGACAAATCAGAGTTTTTATAGATAATCCGTGGGTGATACATAGGAAAATGTGGTATTCATCAAATTCTGATCAGGAACAATTCCACTGAAGTCAATGGAATTGCAGAGGCATAAAACAGATGTGAAGGAAGGGTCAGAATCAGGCCCCCTGCACATGCATATAGGCTGTCAAATATTTAGTGTCTTGATATCGGTCCATGAAAGAATTCCCCATTTAAACCTGGAGCTAACATTGGCTTAATAATGAGAACTGTGAATGTGGAAGTTGTCAGCAGTAAAGCTCAACTAGTATGTTTCCAGGTGAAAACTGATGTCTTGTAAGGGCTAGGAGTGAATCTTCATCCAGCAAGACATCACACATTGGCCATCATGACAGCAGATTTTCTTGCAGGAGGATGCCCAAATGGAAGTGATTACATAGAGTGTAGTGGGAAGCAATAGGGCCATTTACACATAATCACAGAAGAGACATAGCAGAGATGGGTGTCAGCCAAAGTCCTGGATCCAAACATATTTGGATGTGGGAGAAGTTCAGATCTTGATCCAAACTTTGTTGTTCAGACCTGCCTCTCACTGTCAGGAGGTGGCTTCTGGCCAGCTCCATCTTCCATAAGTGATTCCACTTCACCGAATGACAGGTGGGTGGGACATCCATTTAACTTAACAGGCAGGGGAAAAAAATCCTCATCCTTAAGTAGATGCTATTTTTGGTGGTCCTTAATAGGCATGCAAGGGGAATAGGAAGATAATTAGCCCTCTTACACTGCTTGTCCCCATACACCTCAATTTTCAGATGTGCTCCCTCTTTCTGTGGCAGTCCCACTGACTGTTCAGAGGGATGTTGACAGCCTCCCTTCTCGATGCTCAGCCTCTTGAAAGGTTTTGCTCTCTGCAGGCTGAGCTGTCTGGCACACAGCCATTGACAGTGAGCTGGAGTTTGCTCTTAAGTCCCAGTGCAATCATGCACTGTCTGCTGCCTGCTGTTTCACAGTGCTGCAAGAGCTTAAAAAAGACTCCTCCAGTCCTGTCAAAAAGACAATCGAATTATTAAAGCAACAGCCATTCAAGTGTTCAGATGGACCGAGAGAAGCAGGGGCAGAAAATTATATCAAGGACTGTCTGCATCTTCTGCTAAAATCCAGCAAAGCAGAAGAGCTATGGTTGTTGCAGGAGCAAAAGGGCCAAATACTGCTGTCTGAATGATGTTGCTAAAATATTTGAGTGGAATTAGGTCCCTTATACTCCTTGCTGAGATGGCTGTGAACAGTCCAAGTTTTAAAAACATCCAGTCCTAGCCTGAGGGTCTAGCCTCTCTCTTTCCCAGAGATCCAGGAAAATGTGACTAACCATCAGAGAGATCCACACTACATAAAAACAGCATGCAAGAATCTGTTCTCCAACCCTGCGAGATGATGCCTGCAACCCATGGCATCAACCATAAACAGCCGCTTGAAAACCATCTGATACCCAGAGGTCCCTAAGCCACTTTGGTGAAGTACAGAAGAGCCTAATGTGGGAGCAAAGTTAATGTGTGACTCTTGTTAATGGCAGAGTAAAGAGGACAAAGGTCTCCTGGCCACATGCCGGTTCCAGCTCTCCCAGCCTGTTTCTCTATAACTCAAAACATATTAATATTTGCTTGTTATTAAGCATTAACGTAACTTAACCTTAGCATAACTTCATACCCTGCTGATTTCTGAACACTCACACTGATTCTATATTTACTGAAGTACCACCGGTTTTAAACAACTGCTGTTTTGGCTACCCAGTTTCTGAACAATAAGAAGACATTCTGGAAGCAAGTAAGAAGCCTTTCTAGAAAACATCTATCCTTCAATTCTCCTCAAGTCAGACCCTAAAATAAGAACCAAAACCACAAACCAGCCTCGAAAACTTTGGCTGGCTTCACCCCTCAGCATGTTGCTTCCTAGAAATGGCTTGATGGCATCAGTTTCTAGATTGTTGGACTTCCTACTGTCTAGTTTCTTGGCTAAGGCATGAGACTTCTGCTGTTTCCGACTTCTGGAGCACTGCTTCTTCAATACAGGAGCATCCTCTGTTAAGATGGTGACATACCCATATACTCAGCTTCCTATTTTTTTGGAGGCAAAGTGTTCTTCTAGTGTCTGCTTTGCACAAAGAGCTTCTTTCAGCACTTGCAGCTTCCTCAGCCCCCCCAGTGCTGCTGAGCTTCCTATTAACTCAGCAGCTTGGCTTAAAAAAAGCAAGTCAGCATTTTGCTTGCAAGACATATTATTTTAATAAGAAGAAATACAAACCCTATAAAGCCTGCAGAGGAAAAGACAGCAGAGGAAGCCGACTAAACTGACAAGAAGCACTCTTTCCCCACCTCCAGACAAGCCTGCTAGGACGTAAGGCAACATACCCCACATTATCCAGCAGCCTTCTGAATGAATACTTTCCGCCCTGTGACAGAACGTAAACTACTTTAGCCTTATTCTTCTCCTGACAGACCTTCTAATTATCTCAGCTGTTTACAGCGCTCAGGCCCTCTGCTACCAATTTCTCCATTATTCTGACAGTCAACAAACTAGACCTATTAGAGCACAGCACAATTCTTGCCCAAGGCAGGAACTTTGTGAGACCACAAATCGTCTCGGTATTAAAAGTCGGTGCATAAGAACTGCCCTCAGCTTTAGCGCTAAATTGCTGGTTTGGAGACATTCATTGCTGTATATTGTATTTCCACTATATTCCACTTTAATAGACTTCATGCTGAAGTGTGTAAGAAGAGTTTTAAAGCCTGAGGTGCAGAGTGGACCTTTTTTTTTTCCCTTCTTCTCCCTCCACTTTATATATTTTTCCATCTTTTTTGTTTGTCACCTTATATTGCGGCACTGCTTCGCAAACATAAAACAAGACTGGAGTCACGCAAGAGCGTCTAACAGTAGGAGGCAGAGATTTTACTGTTAGAACTTAAACAGAGAGGTTTGGGCATCACATTGTTCGCTATTCTTTGATTAGTGCACGACTTCAGACTTAAAATTATTTATTTCATGCTTTGGAACATTTTATTTTCCTATTTGGTAAAGTTAACCTCCTTTGCTCTCCCAATCTTTTGGCATCAGAGGAGTCAGGGCCAAATAAGAGCAGAAGATAGAGAGGTAGATTACAGTTTCTATTAATAATTTGCATCCGTTTGTTTAAGCAATGTTTATTCAAGGTTCAGAAAGCTCTTAGAATATTGTGTTTATTAATTAGTGTACACACCACTCTATAAAGTATTTATGTGCAGTCTATCTCCAGGCTTCTCTTAGTCTGAGTTTGTACAGACCCAGGGATTTACTTTGACTAAACACATAGGAATCGTCTGATTCAGGTGTACCTAGATCTGAGATCTGGTCCAATTTTCAATGTTATCTCAGATTCAGTGCATTAAGTTTGAATCTCTGAGGTAACCTACCAAGGTGTAGGAATAATTCCAGGTGTCTAAGATACACATCATTATCAGGCTGATATTAATGACTAATCCCTTCAATTAGCCCAAGCAACAAAAAAGCTTTAAAAACTATTTTCCTGAGCCATTCAATTGATTCTGACTCAGTTAGGAATACACTTGAGGCAAATTTCATTCAGCCTTCTATTTGCCAAGCAAGAGTGGTTACATTTATGAAAAATTAAAGCTTGTAAATTCATTTAAAAAAAAAAAAAAAAAACCAACAATGTTTTAAAGACAGAACCAAGGAGAATATACATAAAATGTACACAGCATTTCAGCTCAGCACCATGTTGGAAGGAACGTGTGCTTCCTTGCTCAGAACTATGTTACTTCTGCCTGGTGGAATGCTGGAATATAAAATGACATGTTATATTAGATTCTACTGAATTTAAATTCTACCTTGGAGGCATTTATAGTGAAATAAAATATTTTTCCAACGAAGACTCTTTGAGAAGTGACATTGCTTTCAGCAAAACCTTCCCAAAGACAACTTCCAGTCTAGCTCCATAGGGCTGAGTGAATCCTTATGTAGCCTCCCGCAAGAAACCGTGTGCTGGACATGCACATCATGGAGCAACAGAAAGCCTTAGCACAGGATTTGTGGCAAAGACTCTCACATTCCTTTGAGATCAGTGTCAGTAGTGAGGCATATTTAGCTCCAAAGCTGACCACTTAATAGCTTTAAAGTGTTCAAAGTTCTTAAGTTCCTCCAAACACAGCTTTGAAAGCGAAACGTGTCTGTGTTGCGCTGCGGTTTCAGGTTTCATTTTGCAGGATATACTAATTTGGGCTAAATAGTGCTGTGACATAGTAAAACAAAAAAAATAAACCAAATCTTCAGGCCACATTGCTCTACACCCAGATGACTTCAGGAGAATTATGTGAAATTTGAAGTTTTGCTACCAAGACTAGGCGCTGCTCTATTGATTTCCATGGAACTCCCATGAAATGGAAATTAGCACAGGCTATAGTCATTTGTCATCCTTCTCTTCTTTGTTTCCAAACTTTGATTTCCTGTTAAGAAGAAGGGCATGTTCCTGGGTCAAAGCCAAGCTGAAAGCTGTTGGACCCTAGATGGCACTTCTAATTGGCTTTGGACCCCGTGCTCCATCAGAGGTACCCTGGGTTACCGCCTGCCTGAGGACTTTCTGTCAGAAAAGACTCATGAACACAGTCTTAACCATGCCTGAGCAACACAAAGGTGGCTCTTTTTTCTGTTCACTGGCAGAAAATATTGCTTTCTGCTATCATAACCAAGAGAGAGTAAGAATACAAAATAGAGACATCAGAATTCCTTGGAGTTAGGACTGTGCTGGATGGAATCTGTGTCACAAAAGGAATAGAATAGAATAGAATAGAATAGAATAGAATAGAATAGAATAGAATAGAATAGAATAGAATCAACCAGGTTGGAAGAGACCTTCAAGATCATCCAGTCCAACCTAGCACCCAGCCCTGTCCAATCAACCAGACCATGGCACTAAGTGCCTCATCCAGGCTTTTCTTGAACAGTTCCAAGGATGCTGACTCCACCACCTCCCTGGGCAGCCCATTCCAATGCCAATCACTCTTTCTGGGAAGAACTTCCTCCTAACATCCAGCCTATACCTCCCCTGGCACAACTTGAGACTGTATCCCCTTGTTCTGTTGCTGGTTGCCTGAGAGAAGAGACCAACCCCCACCTGGCTACAACCTCCCTTCAGGTAGTTGTAGACAGCAATGAGATCTGCCCTGAGCCTCCTCTTCTCCAGGCTAAACAACCCCAGCTCCCTCAGCCTCTCCTCATAGGGTTTGTGTTCCAGGCCTCTCACCAGCTTTGTTGCCCTTCTCTGGACACGTTCCAGCACCTCAACATCTCTCTTGAATTGAGAAGCCCAGAACTGGACACAGTACTCAAGGTGTGGCCTGACCAGTGTTGAGTACAGGGGCAGAATAACCTCCCTCATCCTGCTGGCCACACTGCTCCTGATACAGGCCAGAATGCCATTGGCTCTCTTGGCCACCTGGGCACACTGCTGGCTCATCTTCAGCCTACTATCCATCAGTACATAGGATCATTGAACTTAAAACTGGATGTAATAAATATTATTATTTTTTTAGGTTAATATATTTTAAATGCTATACCAGATGTTGCTCTTTTCCATTTCTTTTTGGTTTTTCTTTTAACTAAAAAAAGTTGATGGAGAATAGAACTCATTTTATGTTGACCTTAATGAACAACTTAAACGAATTTACAGGCCAAGTATTTTTAAAGTATGTTTTAAGTAAATAAAACACAAAGTGACTGAAAGAGCATTTCAAGCTTGCAACCACAAGTATTTGTAGTGTAGGCCTAAGTCTATGTTTTGGGTTCATCCAATCACGGTATCGAATTGTTACCATGTAAACCAGCAGCTCAAAGGCTGTGGGCTGACAGTTGAGACATCAGCCAGAATATTTGTAGGCATGCCATCATGCACTGTGATCTTTTCAGCTCTCACAAACTAAGCAAGAATTGTTTGCAAATCTTGGCAAATCAGAGGAGCTGCCTGGTAACATCATTTGGATATTCAGGCTATAATGTGCCTTCCTCTGAGACCATGCAAAGCATCTGCAACTACCTGAAGAGAGGATGTACCTGTCTACAACTACCTGAAGGGAGGCTGTAGCCAGGTGGGAGTTGGTCTCTTCTCTCAGGCAACCAGCAATAGAACAAGGGAACACAGTCTCAAGTTGTGCCAGGGGAGGTCTAGGTTGGATGTTAGGAGGAAGTTGTTGGCAGAGAGAGTGATTGGCATTGGAATGGGCTGCCCAGGGAGGTGGTGGAGTCACCGTCCCTGGAGATGTTCAAGAAAAGCCTGGATGAGGCACTTAGTGCCATAGTCTGGTTGATTGGACAGGGCTGGGTGCTAGGTTGGACTGGATGATCTTGGAGGTCTCTTCCAACCTGGTTGATTCTATGATTCTATGATCAGGGCAGTGCTGGTGTTAGAAGCTGTTTCAGATCCAGTCTAACTGTTGCTCAAGACTCCGTGGCACTTTTCACAATTAAAATATTCATTTTGGTGACCTAACCAGTGGTGTATTCAGGAAACTGTAGTTTTCCTATATAAAATTACTGCTCCAAAATCCAACTAGAAAATACATTAATTCTTCCCTACATAGACTAGTGAGAGACCGATTCAGCTTTGCGCTTTCTGATCTGGACCTTAGATCCTAAATTAATTAAAGCAAACCAGTGGGATAGACTTAAATTCACATTGGCTTCAGGGGGAAAAGGGAAAAAAAAATAAAGAAGAAAAAAAAGAAAAAAATGCAACCCTTGTCTATCATGGGAGGCTGGCAGCAACAGATTACAGATTTAGGGAGCCTTGTTCCTGGTGGTTTCTACTGTTTCATTAAAAAGATATGTACTCTTAATTGTGGAAATGGGAGGCAACCTAGAAAAAAAGATGTCTTATTATGAGAGGCTGGGACATTGTATTTGTGCATACAGCAGGGAAAACTTTATTGAAATGCCTGCTAAAAACAGCCCAAGAGCAATGTGGGGAATGACAAGAAGGAAAATCCATAGCCGGAGCCTCATAAGGGGAGTAGTGGAGTTGGAGTCAGAGATGCAGAAAGGAGAACAGGTGAGGGTCAGAAACATAGAAAGGAGAGAGAGCAGCACTGGGAGAAGACATGAGAAATTAGATCAGAATCTAAAAGCACTCAGGAGAGCAAGGGGAAAGGCAGAAATTAGAACAGGAGCTAAGAGGAGAGCTGAAGAGGCAATAAAAACTCGAGGAGAAAGAAAAACTGCGTGACAAAGAGAGGAGGACAAGAAAAAAAAAGGACAGGAGATAAATACGAGGCAACACAAAAGGGCCTTGACCTCCGGTTTGTAAGGGTGATGTGATCTGTGGTGTGAAAGAAAAGAAATACTTTGCATTTTTTGAAATGGCTGTGAAGAGAGGACCAGGCTGCATCTCAGGAATCGATATCACATTTTATGCCTGCTGCACCCTTCATGAAGAATCAGGACAACATTGATTCAAGTAAGTAATATTTCATTGAAAACTGATCTTTGATTGCACGGCTGCAAGGGACGGACTCTGAAAAGTCTCCCTGCGGTACCTGTGCTGAACAGGTGTCGTTTTCAGGATGGTGTTAGAAGCGATGTGGCTTCATTCCCTGTTCGCGGAACACGTGGAGAGCAGAGGACACGTCACTTTAGTCTTTGAGAGCAGATGATGCTGCATCAGAAGAGCTGCCTTGCTCTCTAGGGTCGTTACTCTGTGTCTGTTAGTGTGCGACGAACAGCCTGGAAGGGTTGCTTGGTGGCTGGAGTCGCTTCAAGTTGTTAAATGATTATTTTAAGATAATTAGCAAAAGCCTTAGACCGGTGTTTTAAATCTGCTTTCCTGATCAATTGTAGCAGCCTTAGAGATGGTGTGCAGTCATGAGGCAAAAGATTGTCTCCCCAGGCTGGAAGGCCAGGTTCTGGGAATGGTATTAACTGTTTCAAACACTTCTTTCTTTTTTTTCCCCCCCAGTGTTTGAGAGTGTAAAACTTTCTCTTGGTTTTATGTCCTTGGCTGGTAATTCCTTTGGGAAAACAGATTTGCTGTTTATTTTGCTGGCAGAACTTGATGTGTTTCAGCCTCCTCATACCAAAAAGAGTGATGCTGAAGCAAATTATAGCAAAACCTGGGTTGGAATCCCATTTTGGGAAATCACTTTCTTATCTTGATAGAAACAAAGCTTGTGTGGGTGAAAGGATACATTGAAGGGTGGATGTGAGAAGATTTTTGGACATAAATCTGTATCTCATTACAAGCTGGCTTGGTTCACACAGAATATTTAGTCATTTAAATTGACCTAAAGTTCTGATGTTGGATAAGACTTCCCACCAAGCCATGTCACAGCCCATTATAGGCATCACACAACTCAGAGACGCTACAGGAGATGTACCTCTGCCATATGGCTTAGTTCTTGGGGACAAATGGAGCTTCAAACCTCCCACTCACAAATCCAGCAGGGAAAACTGCACTACAGGATTTTATTGTTCAAAAATGAAAAGGTTGAGGACATCTCAATGAAGCCAAAGTAGGCAATTCTGTTTCAACAATGCCAAAACATTTTGTTTCAATTGAAAAATACATAAATAAAATACTTCCACAGGTTTTTTTTTAACTGCCAGTGTGGAAACAAGGGCTCACATCCCAAGTGAGGATGAAAGCAGACATTGAGACACAGACTGTGGCTCCAAAAATCAGTTCTTTTAACTCAGACCTCCATCCGTGCAGTACCTTCTTACTGCAGAAATATGACAACTGCAAAATCATTTTGAGTGTCGGTGAAAATAGAACCCACCTGAGAGGCTGATAGTAGGTAGTTGCTGAGAGGTTTGGTGAACCTGCTTTTGAGGATAAGCCTACACCCATGGGAGTGTGACAGTCCTATCTCTAGCAAACCTGGTCTGATGGAAGACATATGTAGTCCTGGCCTTTGCAGCAAACATCCACACCTGTCCAGAGAGTCACAGAAAGACAGGGGTTGGAAGTGACCTCTGGAGATCAACCCTTTTGATTGTGGAACTCACGCAAGGCTGAGGCAGTGTGTTACAGGAATTACTGATGCTGTATCTAGACTCTGAACAATTACCACCACGGTTGAGAGAGCGATGTGATACAGGAGAGCATGTTATTTTCAATGAGACAGGCTGCCTCTGATGGTGTAAGTGAAGACAGCAGTGAAGGTTCATTATAGTTAGATGGTGATTCTCATCCAGAGGCTGAAGGAAGAGAAGTTCCTCATGCCTATACAATTTCAATGTGTAAAGGCTACTAAGAGCTTCCAGTGCAGCAGTCTTGGAAGGCTTCTAAGGAAGGCTGACTTCTTAACAATAGGGATTCCTGAATCACCTCCTCTTCATGCCAAGTTTTTTTCTCCTCACTCATGGAATAGCCTAGAACATTTCAAGTTGGTCAGAAGCTAGTCTGTTAGGGTGTAGTGTCTCTTTAAACACGTCATGCTACAGGGCAGGTAATCTGCATTTCAAATTAAGTCTTGAGCTCTACATATTTCTTCTCAAAATAAAGATAAAATTATAATAAGGTGTATATACATATTTACAAATAATGATTTGTTCCCCCTCATGTATGCACACCCCTTACATCCTTCCACTCTTCCTACACAAAGGTAAAAATCCCTTTTTGAGTGTTTGCCTGGTATTCAGTCAAAGTGCAACTACTCAGCTGTAGCAGCTAAGAGACAATGAATGAGCTCAAGTTCCACAGTGACATTGTATTAGAAACAGAACAAACTATGATCATATCCAGAATCTTACAGCTTTGTGGCAAATGTAACTCTACTCCTTGCTCCAGAATTTGAAGGCTGTCCAACAAGCAGAACTGCATGTCTCAAAAACAAATGGAAATGTCAAGTCAGATCCTTTGAACAGAGTTTCAAGGCGATGTAAAAATTAATGTACAGATATTTCTCAGTAATCAGGCCCAGAATAGTTATAGACACGTTTTGAAAAGAGATGGATAAGACATTTTTTAGGTTTAAAGCAATACAAATGGCTTGTGGGGCCTGAGGTAATGCCACCAAAAACCATTCTGGGTGTGTACACACCTGTGTGCATGTCTGTGTATACATTAAAGGGACAAAAGAATTAAGAGTGATTGCAAAATATGGTCCACAAAGAATGAGAAGGGGGAAAAAAATGCAGTGGCTCTTTATCAGGAGTATAGGTTACTGATGAAAAGTGTTCATAATATTTCTGCCTTCCCTAAGCCTCATACAAACGTGGAGAAAGTGGCATGACCCATTGAGCTGACATTAAAAGCTTTAAATTGAATTACATTGGCAGAAACCTTCAGAAATTGTCTCGGGAGGACAAAAAAAAAACCCCTCATGACAGAGCATAACAGATGTATGAAATTAGGAGCATTTAGGAAGCATTATCTTTGCTTTCTGATGGGAAATGTTTCTAATTGCACTCACAGGGTGCCTTTAAGATGTGTTTTTATTTAAGAAATATTCTTGATGATTTGTTATGGATTTTCAGCAGAAATATCTAAGCAAAACAATAAAACATATCTTAAGATAGTTTGGGGGGTTGTGTTTTTTTACAATAGTTAACTCATGCATTTTCCATCAGTGCTGGGTCCAGTCCTGTTCAACATCTTCATCGATGACATTGATGAAGGGACAGAGTCTGCTCAGCAAGTTTGCTGATGGTACCAAACCATGACGCTTGGCTGATACAGCTGAAGGCTGTGCGGCCATCCAGCGAGACCTGGACAGAGTGGAGAGCTGGGCACAGAGGAACCAAATGAGGTTCAACAAGGACAAGTGCAGAGTCCTGCACCTGGGGAGGAATAATAAACTGCACCAGTACAGGGTGGGAAGTGATCTGCTGGAGAGGGACATGGGAGTGCTAGTGGATAACATCCATGGGACAGCAAGAGGCCAAGAGGGCCAGTGGGATCCTGGTGTGTCCAGCAGATCCTTTCCCTCTACTCTGCTCTGGTGAGACCTCCTCTTGAATATTGTGTTCAGTTTTGGGGTCCCCAGTTTAAGACGGACAGGGATCTACTGGAGAGGGTCCATGGAGAGCTACAAGGACGATTAGGGGACTGGAGGGCACTGCCTTATGAGGAGAGGCTGAGGGACCTGAGACTTTTTAGTCTGAAGAGAAGACTTAGAGGGGATTTAATAAATGACTATAAACACCTGAGGGCAGGTCAGGAGGGAGGGGTGACAACAGGCTTCTGCTCACTTACTCCCTGGGATAAGACAAGGAGCAATGAGTGTAAATTGCAGCACAAGNGTGGTGTGGTTGGGGGGGGGGGGGGGGGGGGGGGGGGGGAGCAGGGGGATTAGACTCATTGATCTCCTTGGGTCCCTTCCAATCCCTAATGTCCTGTGACCCTGTGATTTTCATGATTCAATGAAGCTAACTGTAAAGGTAAAATTACTGAATCTATAGGTGTAGGATGAAAAGAAGGAAACGTTGGCTAAGGAAGAACCTACACCATACTGATGGATGTGATACTCCAGTGCTAATGGGTGGTCTTATATCTGCTATCACAATTGAACTGTGTGGATTTCCTGGCACATCCACACATTAGGTTATGTTCATCCTTTTCTTGGCTACTGGGTGCTAATTAAATCCAGTAACTGAGATACAATAGGAAGTACCTTAAGTGGATTTCAGCATTGTTGCTAATGTCTGTACTGCAAGGCTTTCCCAACCAGCACTCAGTGTTCCAAGTCCTCTTCAGTCTACAGTGAAAACTACACAAAGGAGCAATGGAATTTCTTTTCTTGCATATTTCAGGCTCTGGATTAGTTACTGCCATGTCATAGGCACCTGTAGATTTAATATGTATTGAATTAAAGAATCATAGAATCATAGAGTGGTTTAGGTTGGAAGAGACCTCAAGGATCATCCAGTTCCAACCCCCTGCCATAGGCAGGGACACCTCCCACTAGAGCAGGTTGCTCAAGGCCTCATCCAGCCTGGCCTTGAACACCTCCAGGGAGGGAGCAGCCACAACCTCCCTGGGCAACCTGTGCCGGTGTCTCACCACCATCACTGTAAGGAACTACTTCCTAACATTCAGTTTCAATCTCCCCTCTGCCAGTTTAAACCCATTACTCCTTGTTCTGTCATTCCAGTAGCCAATGACTCTCTCAGTGAAGAACTTTCTCCTCACCTCAAGCCTAAATTTCCCCTGGTGCAGCTTGAGGCTGTGTCCTCTTGTTCTGGCGCTGGCTGCCTGAGAGAAGAGAGCAACCTCCTCCTGGCCACAACCACCCCTCAGGTAGTTGTAGACAGCAATGAGGTCTGCCCTGAGCCTCCTCTTCTCCAGGCTAAACAATCCCAGCTCCCTCAGCCTCTCCTCGTAGGGCTGTGCTCAAGGCCTCTCCCCAGCCTCTTTGCCCTTCTCTGGACACGTTCAAACATCTCAATGTCCATCTTGAACTGGGGGACCCAGAGCTGGACACACTATGTCTAGTTTGAGCGGATATGTTTGGGCCTAAGCTCCTGTGCATCACATCCAAGCAGATCTCTTTGTCTTATTTGTCAGGTTTTTCCAAGAACAGCTTTTCTATACTATGTCAAATTCCTTTGTTCCATCTCAAAGTGTACAGAATCATAGAATTGTTTTGGATGAAAGAGACCTTTAAGATCATTGAGTCCAACCATTAGTGCAGCACTGCCAGGTCACCACTAAACCGTGTGCCTCAGAACCATATCTCCACGGTATTGAAATGCCTTCAGGAATGGTGACTCCACCACTTTTCCAGGGCAGCCTGTTCCAGGATTTTACAACCTTTTCTGTGAAGAAATTTATCCTAATATCCAACCTAAACTTCTCCTGGCACAACTGGAGGCCATTTCCTCTTGTCCTATTGCTTGCTACTTGAGAGAAGAGACCCAACTCCCACCTTGATACAGCTTAGAATCATAGAATCATAGAATCAGTCAGGGCTGGAAGGAACCACAAGGATGAGCTAGTTACAACCACCCTGCCATGCCCAGGGACACCCTACCCTAGAGCAGGCTGCCCACAGCCTCAGCCAGCCTGGCCTTAAACACCTCCAGACATGGGGCCTCAACCACCTCCCTGGGCAACCCATTCCAGGCTCTCACCACACTCATGGCAAAGAACTTCCTCCTCACCTCCACTCTGAATCTCCCCACCTCCAACTTTGCTCCATTCCCCCCAGTCCTGTCACTCCCTGATAGCCTAAAAAGTCCCTCCCCAGCTTTTTTGTAGACCCCTTTCAGATACTGGAAGACCACAAGAAGGTCACCTGGAAGCCTCCTCTTCTGCAGATTGAACAGCCCCAACTTCTTTCAGAGAGCTGTAGAGATTGAGAATGTCTTCTTTCAGCCTCCTTTTCTCCGAGCTAAACAACCTCCCTTTCTCTTAGCCATTTCTCAGGAGACTACATTGCTCTTCTTTAGACGTTCTCCAGCACCTCTGTCAATATAGCAACTTTCTGAGCGGTCATATATACATGTACACAGGACTGCAGGTTTGCACGGGTGAATCTGGCTGTGAGTGATTTCTTCAGCACCAGAATTTGATATAATTTATTGAAATTGCTTTTTGGAAAGGGGTACTGATGCTTTCTGCCTGCATATCTCTGCATATTGAAAACATTCCTTGAACGTGTCTCCATTGTCTTCTCTTGGAATGCAGCATTCTTGCCTTAAAAGTGGAGAAAATCCAGACTGGAGTGATTTTCTGGTGACCTCTTAGATTTACTTCTTAACCACAGATCATGGATTGGGACTTAGAGCCATAAAAGCCATGTCAATCCATTTCAAGTTAATATTCAAACCCACATTGCATCTGCTAGCCTTGGATGGGAATAAAACAAACTGTTTCTTTGTTGCTCACACAAGGAAATAAAAATGTTTACTAATATCAGAAGTGGTTCAGCCTGGTAATAGTGAAAACTGACAAGGTCTGGATGATTATCTCTGACATAAATTTGAGCAGGAAAAGCATTCGTTGCAAGGGAAACTCATGCTAATGGAATACAAATGACCTGAGTTGTGTGACAGATGTCGAACGCAGTGGAGTCCAGGCTGACTTAGAACCATTCAGTCTGCATCAGAGAAAACAAACTGGCTGAATGAAATAACCTCTCATTTGGCTCTATAATTTTGTCAGCAGCAGCAAAAATGAATGTATACGAGAGCAGAAAACAGCTCTCCTAACTTATTTCTGTAAACAACTTTCCTGACTTATAATCTGGGGACAGACAGAGTGGCTGGAGTGCAGCCAGGCAGAAAGAGACCTAGGGGTACTGGGAGATAGTAGCTGAACATGAGCCAGTAGTGTGCCCAGGTAGGCAAGAGAGCCAGTGGGATCCTGGCCTGGATCAGGAGCAGTGTGGTAAGTAGGACAAGGGAGGTTATTCTGCCCTTGTACTCAATACTGGTCAGGCAGCACCTTGAGTACTATGTCCAGTTCTGAGCTCCTCAATTCAAGAGAGATGTTGAGGTACTGGAACAGCATAAAGAGAAGGGTGACGAAGCTGGTGAGAGGCCTGGAGTACAGCCCTGTGAGGAGAGGCTGAGGGAGCTGGGGGTGTGCAGCCTGCAGAAGAGGAGGCTCAGGGCAGACCTCATTGCTGTCTACAACTACCTGAAGGGAGGCTGTAGCCAGGTGGAGTTGGTCTCTTCTCTCAGGCAACCAGCAATAGAACAAGGGGACACAGTCTCAAGTTGTGCCAGGG
>WAAF01002589.1:0-28203 GCA_013400475.1 Tricholaema leucomelas | reverse complement strand
ATTCTATTCTATTCTATTCTATTCTATTCTATTCTATTCTATTCTATTCTATTTTTTACCCTTTCAACTCCTTTCAACACAACTCAGAGCAATGTGCATTGCTCGATACAATTAGCAATCAAACCTCTGTGCTTTAGCAGCCTTTCCTCTGTTTAACTTCTGCTCTCAATTTTTAAAGTTTTTATTTGCAGGTTCCTCTCCATCCCTGCCCTTGAAACCAATTTTTGCACTCCAAAAGATGTTTGTGCCTCATTCAGGCTTTTCTTGAACACCTCCAGGGACAATGACTCCACCAACTCCCTGGGCAGCCCATTCCAATGGCAAATCACTCTCTCTGTGAAGAACTTCCTGCTAACATCCAGCCCAGGAAGAGTTCGAATCTCAGACCAAAAGAATCATCCTGGAATATTGCAAATGGCCCAGATTCTGTGGCTTGGGGTAAACAGGATTAATTTAGGACTTGATGGCTTCATGAAGGCTATATGTGTTGTTAATTCATTAGAACCAAGAGACCAAGGCCCAAATTTTTCTTTTATTAGTCCTTGCCAAGGACTAATAAAAGCCAAGCCATGAAAGGCTTTGAATTTAAGATTACTTAAGAGTATAGTTCTTCAGACTGAATACTAATGTCAAAATAAAGAATTAAAAACTCAGGACTAACTACTTTCAATTAAACAGTTTTAGCTTTGAGTGAGTGAAATTACATGAACTGTTGGGGGAAAAAAATCACAATATTATGATATTACATAATATATATATGTAGCATATATTTTTATACATATATATATATGTATGTGTGTGTGTTATATATTATAGAATCATAAAATGGTTTAGATTGGAAGGAACCTGAAGGATCATCCCGTTCCAATCCCCTGCCATAGGCAGGGACACCTCCCACTAGAACAGGTTGCTCAAGGCTTCATCCAAACTGGCCTTGAACACCTCCAGGGAGGGAGCAGCCACAACCTCCCTGGCCAACCTGTGCCAATGTCTCACCACCCTCACTGGAAATAACCTCCTAACATCCAGTTTAAATTTCCCCTCTTCCAGTTTAAACCCATTACTCCTTGTCCTGTCATTACCAGACCTTGTCAATACTCCCTCCCCAGCCCTCCTATAGGCCCCTTCAGATCCCTGAAGGCTACTACAAGGTCTTCTCAAAGCCTTCTCTTTGCCAGGCTGCAGAGCCCCAACTCTCATAGCCTGTCCTCATAGCAGGACTGCTGCAGCCCTCTGAGCATCTTGGTGACCTCCTCTGGACTGGCTCCAACAGTTCCATGTCCTTCTTGTGCTGGGAGCTCCAGAACTGCACACAGTACTCCAGGTGACTCAGATTACAAGTCAAGACATTGCATATTCTTTTAAAGTGTACAAACAGGCTCCAAGCACTGAAAAGAATAGTTTGACATATTACAGAGTATTTATTTTCATCAGTCTTTTTGTATCACTGAAGTGTAAAGAGACTGCTTCTCTTTTACCTGTTTCCCCAGATTACACACACTTTTGACCCCAGTGTAAAGGTAGTGCAGTATATTGCTTAGTGTATCTCCCTCTAAAACGTAAAGCACTCACCTCCTGTGGAGAAGTCTCCCACCACTCTTGCAGAGCTGGCATTTAATGAAGCCAAAAAGTATCGGGGTTCATTAGGCATGCAAATGTTCTGGTAAAATCAAAGATCACCCTGGAACCCCCTTGAACATATTATAGCTACCATTAAAATCATCATCATAGTATTTGAGGTTAGTAAAGCATATTGCTCAGGCTATAAAACACTCTAAACTAGTATCCCAAATGTCTTGCCTCAAGCAAGCACTTAAATTAAAGTTTCAGACAGCTGGCACTGGAATCAAAATCACAGTTTTGCACACAGAGATTGGATAAACATGATTATTGTTTTCATAATTCGTTTTGTCAATGTGCAGGGCTGTGCCTTGCTCCTTCCATTGTAGGCAGGCAGGAATTCTTTCTCCTTTCAACAGGTAACCATATTTCACTGGGGATTTTTACAGAAAGCAATCCCAATTGATCTGCTGCTCGTGGATAATCTAATCCCTAAGTAGTTGAGCCTGAACGTTGAGAAAGGCAGCATTGTGTGCTTTAATGAATTTCCATAATCTGGAATTGTTGTTTGCTTGCCTCATAAGGTCTTTTGGTTTTCAAGGAGGGGGTAGCATAACAACATCACTACTTAGCGTGAAAAAAAGGGGACAGTGTTCTGGATATTTGATAGGGCATGATTGCAACAGCTACAAACACACAGCACTTAAGACTGAACCTATTTTCCATTTACCTCCAGCAACATTTTTGAGATGCCCTTCCTGCTTCTATTCCAGTTGAGCTGCTCCCTGCTTCTTCGGTGCTGTGAAGACAATGTTGCTATAGCTTCTGATATGCTCTAAGCTTCTCTTTAGTCCAGTCCTCCCAACCAAGCAGCACATGGAAATGTACAGAGATAAAGTGCCACAAATCTTCTGCAACGATCTCTTAAGCACACACTTTCAAAAATAGATCTCAAAAGATTTTGCACTTAATGCCTTCTTCATAGAATCATAGAATAAACCAGGTTGGAAGAGACCTCCAAGATCATCCAGTCCAAGCTAGCACCCAGCTTTATCCAATCAATTAGACCATGACTCTAAGTGCCTCATCCAGGCTTTGCTTCAACACCTCCAGGTACAGCGACTCCACCACCTCCCTGGGCAGCCCATTCCAATGCCAATCACTCTCTCTGCCAACAACTTCCTCCTAACATCCAGCCCAGACCTCCCCTGGCACAACTTGAGACTGTGTCCCCTTGTTCTGTTGCTGGTTGCCTGGGAGAAGAGATCAACCCCACCTGGCTACAACCTCCCTTCAGGTAGTTGTAGACAGCAGTGAGGTCACTCCTGAGCCTCCTCTTCTGCAGGTTGCACACCCCCAGCTCCCTCAGCCTCTCCTCACAGGGCTGTGCTCCAGGCCTCTCACCAGCTTTGTCACCCTTCTCTGGACATGTTCCAGTACCTTAACATCTCTCTTGAATTGAGGAGCCCAGAACTGGACACAGCACTCAAGGTGTTGCCTGACCAGTGTTGAGTACAAGGGAAGAATAACCTCCCTTGTCCTACTGGCCACACTGTTCCTGATCCAGGCCAGGATGCCATTGGTTCTCTTGGCCACCTGGGCACACTGCTGGCTCATGTTCAGCTACTATCTACCAGTACCCTCCAATCCTTTCCAAAGCAAAAAATGAAGTTCTTCAACAAATCTCAAAAAGATTTAGGCATTCCTTTACCCAGCAAAAGATCTTTCTCTCAAATGCAAGCCTTCATCCAACAATGACACATACAATTACGAAAAGAACCAGAATTGGTAGACACAGGAAGATGTTTGGACATTGGTGGAGAGTGAAAAAGCATTCTTACGATTCATGTTGTTCTCTTATATGGTTTTGCAGCTACTTCTTAAAGAAACTTTCTTAAATGTTAAGAAACACTCTGTTTTTGGTAAACACCTTTCTGTGGGTCCCTTTGAATATTGTCACTAGGTATCTTTCACTCAAATGGCAGATTAAACTATGACATCATCAGAAGCTGAGCTCCCCTGGTTCAGTTTATACAACCTTGGAGATGTATAAATAGATTTTATATATACAGCATTCACTTGCTTTGCAGGGATGGTATGGAGCTTATGAAGACTTGCAAGCAACTCTGAATCATTCTGTTGAAAGAATTTAATGCACAAATTGCAGCTCTCACACACACATTTTAATTAGGAATTATCCTCCTTGAATGTAGTGGGATCAGTGTGAATTTATTGTACTTATGGGACTCAGACCAAAACTGGTCTCTCTTTGTGCAAACTAGTTGTATGGGTTTTGCCAGTGTGAAAAATGGTCAATCATCCTGACATTTGTGAAAAACATTTATCAAGCCAACACAGACCAAACAGGTGCTGTTAAAGGTTGCCCTTTGCTTTTCACACCTGCTGTAAAACAACCTTCGCTTCTCTGATGGGAACTCCACATGGATGTATGACTACTGGGGCACCAAAAGATCTCTCAGGGATGGAAAACAACCCAGTTACCATCATCTGTGGCCTTAAACAGACCTTAGAATCACAGAATCATAGAATGGTTTAGGTTGGAAGGGACCTCAAGGATCATCCAGCTCCAACCCCCTGCCATAGGCAGGGACACCTCCCACTAGAGCAGGCTGCTCAAGGCCTCATCCAGCCTGGCCTTAAACACCTCCAGGGAGGAAGCATCCACAGCCTCCCTGGGCAACCTGTGCCAGTGTCTCACCACCCTCACTGTAAAGAACTTCCTCCTAACATCCAGTCTAAATCTCCCCTCCTCCAGCTTAAACCCATTCCCCCTCGTCCTGACATTACCAGACCTTGTCAATAGTCCCTCCCCAGCCTTCCTGTAGGCTCCCTTCAGATACTGGAAAGCCACTCTAAGGTCTCCTCGAAGCCGTCTCTTCTCCAGGCCGCAGAGCCCCAACTCTCTCAGCCTGTCCTCATAGCAGAGGTGCTCCATTCTCCAGAGGTCCATGTGTTAAGACATTGCACCAATGCATGCACCAATCAAGGGAAGAACATGTTGAAAATCTAAGAAAATTGCCTGTGGTGATATTCAGTCTTTTTCTTTCCTTCCTTGGACATGTCTCTCTTGCTTTTAATTAAGCTTTCAGATTCATAGCTTGGAGATCTTTAATAACTACCAAAAGTGCTTGCTAGGCAATTTTTTCACTTCTAAGAAGGATCCTTAGGATAAATGCTACCTTCTAATTTATAGGTAAACTTAACCTGGTTTTACCTTTACAGTAATATATTGCATGGCCATTTGTGTGCAACAGACTGGTGACAGAAAAGATCTTAACTTCTAATAAATGGTGAGGATGTTGGATCACACACCTCCAACACACTGTAAGCATAGTGCCTGCTGATGAATTAATACAATTAACAAAGGTGAAGGTTTATAATTGGGGTTAACTAGAATTTAACTGGTCATTGTTCACACCCCCCATTGCGTTTTTCCCTAAGTAGCTCGCTCTGGTAGCCCTCCATGGTCCCTCGACCCCAGCATCAAACTCAGGGATCAACCAGCTTGAAGGAAAAGTAGATACAATCATATTTCCAAGACTGTAATAACAGCAGAACTTAATGGTGTGATATTTTTATACTGTTTGGGAAAGAGACCCTATTTTTTCTTACTCATAAGCCCAGAGTATTTTTAAATAGTTCAAGTCCCTGTAGTACTTCACAGTTTGCAGTGCAGTTTAAAAAGTAATACATCTTTTCTTAGATGTACCCCAGATTCTGCCTTTTAATAGACATGATAATGAGATTCTGTGTCTTCATTTCCCAGTGTGCAGAAGGCTCAAATAAATCTTTGATTGTTCACAACCCTGGAGAAAGCTCCCAAGCCCAGGAATGTAATGATGTTTCTCTAAACAATCATTGCTAATGAAATTTAAGTGTATTTAAAATATATAGATGCGTGTGTGTATATATATTAGTACCACCAAAATTGGGTTTTAGTCATTTTGCTTTGTAAATTTGAATCTGATTGCAGCAAACTTCACTCTCGAGAGATTCATTTCCAGGAGAAGAAATGTCCTGAGTTATTTCTCTGACCTGCAAGACACACATTGAGCTTCTACTTTTGAGTGAACTCCCTCTAATAAGGAAATCAAGAAATGCTTAAAAGAGCCATTCAGCGACTTCATCATAAGATTAGGGACCGTGTCCCCAGACCACTGCTGGAAGTGTCACACAGCTGACTGCAGTCAAATTGCTATAACAACTTTGAAAGAGCTGGGTGTCCAAGTAACTCAAAGGAACATTAAAGGGCAAACCAGACAGATGGGGCACAGGGCTGGGTAACAAAGGCTTAAGAGGGCATGCTTTGGAATGAAAACAGTGAAGTTTTAACAGTTTTTATTATCTGAGCTGCAGTTTAACCCTTTAAAAAGAGACTTGATCAAAAAAGTCCTTCGGTGTTAAGGATGTAAAATTTCCCACAGGTTGACACTTCTCTGTGTCCATGTTCCTGGTCATCACTACATGTCAGGGTGTTACTTGTGCAAAGTCATAGAATCAGTCAGGGTTGGAAGGGACCACAAAGATCATCTAGTTCCAACCACCCCGCCATGGGCAGGGATAGCCTACCCTAGATCAGTCCCTTGCACCTGTGTCTGATAAGCCTGCTAATGGGAATTCCTTCACAGCAGAAGCCTGGAGAACCCAAACCAGCTAATTGTCAGCCTCACAACAACAGTCCTAAGACAATAATGAGAACATATGGCACTAAAAGCCAAGCTGTGGCAGCCAGGTTTGTCTTGGTGGCTTATTGTAAAACCTCAACTTGGCAAGGTTCAGTGAAACGTGACCCAATATCAGTCAAGAAGCATGAATACACGCGAGTTTGGCTGTAGGTGATCTGGGCACCTTTAAACTCCTTTGTCAAAAGAGTGGAAGCACTGTGATTTCCTTTGGGTGTTGTGGATAGCTGCATTCTGAGATAAAACCCACAGGGAACCTTCTCACAGGAAGTGGAACTGCCACCAGCACTCAGCTGTTGAATCATCGTTCTGCATAGTTTGATGCAGATTGTTGAATACAATTATCAATGTTCAGCAAGGACACACACAACATACTTGTCCTCAGGAAAGAAAATGCTAATGACTTACACCCTCTGCAGCTGATATATTTGTTTTAAAGGGAATCCAGCCCAAATGGTATCCCTTGTTTTATTTCAGGACTCAAAATTTGCCAAGGGAACTCCCAGCTTATTTTAGGGAATGACCATGCACATTTCTAATCTTTACCAAAACCTCACAGTCCTCAGAAATGCTGCAGAAAAGGCTTTTTTTTTCTTTTATTGGAATGGTGTCCATGTCATAAAGAAGCTTGACAGGACTTTGGATGTCACTGGCTTCTGAAGTTTATTATAACGTAGAGAGGCTTACAGAAGATAACAATTTGCAACGCCATGTGAAGGATAGAAATCTCATTCCCAAGTAGAAGAACACCTTAAAGATCAAAGATAAGAGGAAAATATGATAGGAGAGCTACCATAGCCTTCCCTTCTCCTGAGATCTCAGGTCGCACCCACTTGGGACACTCCACCTGCTTCTGGATTCTTGGAAGATCCCTGGTAGAATTAGCAGCCTAAAGTAATTAATTAGCCTCACCTGCATTCAAATGTCACTATTTTTTCCCCCTCTTCTCTCCACCTTTGATCCTAAGCTTAAAAAGTCTCACCAACCGACATTTGCCTGATCTGAGAAGGATTCCTTCTGTCCCACAGATTTAAATACATAGAATCATAGAATCAACCAGGTTGGAAGAGACCTCCGAGATCATCCAGTCCAACCTAGCACCCAGCCCTGTCCAGTCAATCAGACCATGGCACTAAGAGCCTCATCCAGGCTTTTCTTGAACACCTCCAGGGATGGTGACTCCACCACCTCCCTGGGCAGCCTATTCCAATGCCAATCACTCTCTCTAGCAACAACTTCTTCCTAACATCCAGCCTATACTTCCCCTGGCACAGCTTGAGGCTGTGTCCCCTTGTTCTGTTGCTGGTTGCCTGGCAGAAGAGACCAACCCCCACCTGGCTACAACCTCCCTTCGGGTAGTTGTAGATAACAATGAGGTCACCCCTGAGCCTCCTCTTCTGCAGGCTAAACAACCCCAGCTCCCTCAGCCTCTCCTCATAGGGAGTTGCACCTGCTTGAACCAAGGCTTCATCTGGTCTGCTAAAGGTGAGCTTGAGGCCCACCAACACCTTTCAGATGGATCTACCATAAGTCAACCACTGATGATAACAACCTTCAACCTCAACAGCAAACAATCCTCATTCCAGAAGAAGTGGAAGAAGAGTTCCCATGTTGTATGGGAACATCTGTATGCATATTTAATACTTTTTTTTGTCTCTCTAAGAAAATCAAATTCCTGGCTACAGAACAAGGAGCTGAGATGTTAAAACCTGGATTTGATATGAGAGAAGTAGAGAAGTAGAGCCTTACTGGTGAGAAGTGATCATCATCCCATTTCCTTCATTACACCTTTCCTAGGATGGGGCTGTGTTTTGCCCACAGAACAATCATTTGGAGAGTTTAGGCATAAATCTTATCTCCTACTTAAGCAGAGGCAAACATCACAAAAGAAGCTGGTATTTCTTAGAGCTAAGATTCAATAGGATCAAATCAAGGTTGATTTTATACCAAAATGTGATAAAGAGTGAGGTTACTTATTAACCAGAACATTTAATAATGACACAGTGATGCATTCTTCAACCTTGGAGGAAGTTTCTCTCAGTTCTCAGTTTCTTTCTTCTGCAAATGTCCTGGAAGTGCATCAGAGAAAGAAGGAAAAAGGATAAGAACAACAATGAAACAAACCAAACAGACAAACAAAACCACATTAAAAAGAAAGGAAGAAAGAAAATAGAGAATGAATAAATACCCTTAAAGCCAGTTAATTATTGGAGTGGTGCTGGATAACCTAGAGAGCTGTGGCTGACTACTGTTTACAAAGCCCAGATTGGCCTGAGAGTTTCAAACTCAGATATGCCAAGACAGCAAAGTTAAGACCTGGTCCTATCTGGCAAACAGCTGGAGTCTCTTTTTAATTAACAGCATATTCCTGCCTTGGTTCAGCTTCTATGGCTGGAAAGGTGTTTCCCAAGGAAATCAGAGTAGGGATAGAATAGGGAGGGATTAAAAAAAAGAAAAGGAGGAGGGGGAAAAAGGTGAGTTCAGGAGGGCAATGAGGCGAGGGTTAACAACACTGCTTAAGATCAAGGGCTGAAGTGCTGAGATGCTGCCAGACTTGAAAACTTTAATTTACTGTCACTGTTAGCCCCCTTTGAGGTTTATGGTGGTATTTATACACACAGCATCAATCACATGAAACAAGGAGGGGATTTATAGTTTGTTTTAAAGACTGCAAATGCAATGTAATGCAAATAGCATGCCTCATGGGCATTTACATTTAATGGGAAAATTACAGATGCAAAAGATTGGTAGAACAAATTTTAAATTGACTTTATTACATCTAGTGCTTTTCAGAGAATACTATTAAAAAAAAAACCATGAGGAGATATGGTAATGGAGTTCTACACTGTAGCTTGACAGCTTGAATTCCACTTAACTGACTTTGCTTGCATCTTTCTGTTTACATTACTTCTTCCAATAAGTTTGGCTGGCAAAATCTCTGCATCGTAAACTGATTAGAAGCTTTGGTTCTGTTTTGTTTCCTTTTTGGGGTTGGAGTATTTGATGTGTAAAGCTGATTGTATCTCGATAACTGGTTTTAACTAAAGGTTTGTTATCAGAATTGCTTAATCCAGACATAGTTTGAGAACAGCTCTTCAGATTATCACCTTAATAGGTGACCATAGCTATGTCCTCCTTGATTTCTTTGAGGGTCTTGTATGTCCCTTATGTCTCTATAGATACAACAGGAAAAGATGGCTGCAGGACTTTGCTTGCTGATGGAGTGAACATTCAAAACTAATCACAGCTCATACTTGCTCAAAACAGGTTTATTTCCCAGTATTCCCGTGTGGCTCCAAACACTTCTTCTGGAATGAGGATTGTTTGCTGTTAGGGTTAAAGGTTGTTATCATCAGTTGTTGACTTATGGTAGATCCATCTGAAAGGTGTTGGTGGGCCTCAAGCTCACCTTTAGCAGACCAGATGAAGCCCTGGTTCAAGCAGGTGCAACTCGATTTGCTTCAGGGAGACTGTGCCAAATTAAATGAGGGCTGATTTGTTTTTAACACCCTGTAATGATTACTATTTTCCACTCCCATTCAGGTCTCAAATGAGCAAATAATTGAAGGTGTTTTTAAGCCCATTGACTGAAGACTGTAACACACATGCTGGTTTTCAGTCCATTTTAAAGCCACCAGTACAGCAGCCTCTCTACACAGAGAGACCTGCTTTTATCTGGCAGGAGCCTTCCATCTTTTGTTTCTCCAAGTTTCAAAATCTTTGCTATCACACAATATATCACCCTTAAAACATCTTTCCAGTCCTGCTCAATGTACTGTATTTTAGTATAAGCAAAGAATGACCTGACCTTTGACAAACATAAAGCTCCGATGTGGTCAAAGATTACTAGAGCTTAGCCTATTAGGATTGTGTCTGTCCAAGACTTCAAGCAGAACCTCCCTGAAATGCCATCCTCTTTCTTTGTTTCTATTCATCACGGTTCCCTTGAGATACCCTTTAAACTTGATATCACCAAAAAGCCATGATTAAGGAAGAAAACGATTTCCCACTCATTAGTGACTCCACTATGGAACTCTGTGGGATAGTCATCATCACCTACAAACACCCCTCCAGAACTTTCTTCCATGTCCCTGTTTTCAGCTCCTATAGGTGTCTCCTTCATCTAATAGGGTAACATCTTACAAGCAGACTAATAACAAAGTATGTGGCATCTCGGTGGAACTATTCATGAGGAACTGAGTTGGAGCTGTGTTTATTCTTTCTCCAGTTCTGAAAGATATATTCTCCAGGTGTTGTCACCCATAACAAATACATAATGGCAGAGAGCAGTCTATATTAACATTTGAGCTAACACAAACATGCACTGTTTAAGCAATTCACCTGAGACTGATTGCTTGACCATTGTGACTTTTCTTTAGGGCAGTAATCCCATGCGATGACATTCTCCTGTGCAGAAGTAGTGCGTTAGCACGGTGCTTGGCAGTGTCACAGTGATGAGGAAAACATAGGCTCAGGAAGCAAGAGCAGAAGGGAAACAAACTTTCACACTCAGGAATCATTAATGAAGTAAACACACTCCAACACCGAGATGTAACTCACAAAGCCACCTACCATTTATGTTCCAAACGAAACAAACACCAAAGAAAATGCAAACCTATCTGTAAAGAAAAACTCAATCAGAATAATTTAGACTCCAAATGGAACAAACACCAAAGAAAATGCAAACCTATCTGTAAAAAAAACTCAATCAGAATAATTTAGACTCCAAATGGAACAAACACCAAAGAAAATGCAAACCTATCGGGGCTCTTCAGCCTGGAGAAGAGAAGGCTTCCAGGAGACCTTAGAGTGGCTTTCCAGTATCTGAAGGGAGCCTACAGGAAGGCTGGGGAAGGACTATTGACAAGGTCTGGTAATGTCAGGACAAGGGGGAATGGGTTTAAACTGGAGGAGGGGAGATTTAGACTGGATGTTAGGAGGAAGTTCTTTACAGTGAGGGTGGTAAGACACTGGCACAGGTTGCCCAGGGAGGTTGTGGATGCTTCCTCCCTGGAGGTGTTTAAGGCCAGGCTGGATGAGGCCTTGAGCAGCCTGCTCTAGTGGGAGGTGTCCCTGCCTATGGCAGGGGGTTGGAGCTGGATGATCCTTGAGGTCCCTTCCAACCTAAACCATTCTATGATTCTATGATTTAGACTCCAAATGGAACAAAGACCAATGAAATTGCAAACCTATCTGTACAAAAACAACAACAAAATAGAATAAACTTAAAGTTAGATTACCCTGAGATAGCCATGCAACCAAAGCTTGAGCAGACACAATGACTTCAACACTGGATGTCAGGAAGTTCTTTCCAGTGAGGGTGGTGAAACACCGACACAGGTTGCCCCAGGAAGTTGTGGCTGCTCCCTCCCTGGAGGTGTTCAAGGCCAGGTCGGATGAGACCTTGAGTGACCTGTTCTAGAGGGAGGTGTCCCTGCCTATGGTGGGGGGGGTGTAACTAGATGATCTTTGAGGTTCCTTCCAACCTAAATCAATCTATGATTCTAAAACAGAGGGAAAATGTCTCTTTCCCTCCTGTTTGGAAGGCTGTGCTTCCCTTTTATATCTGTTTCTGATGATCCATAAAGAAAATAAATGTACTGCAAGGGTGCACATTATAATGCAGAATCTGAATCCTACAACAGTGCTGAATGTAGTTACATTACCTTCAGGCACTGTAAGTATCATTCTTTTCCATAAACTTCTCACCAATTTTAGCCTTAAGTAGAAGAATTTGAAGATCTGAAGCTAATCTTGTGCTATTTGGGAGCATATGTCCTGTTTAATGATGAGTAAATCCATGTGCGTGATTAGTTATCAGAGTTGCACAAAACTAGTGAATTTTTGTTGTAGTTGTGTAAAGCCATCTAGAGAAACAATACAAATTGCAGTATTTGGACCACTCTCACAACCTGCAAATTATATGTTTCTACAGAAATCACCAAAATGACAATATAAATTCCCCACCCCACCCCAATCCCAGATCATCTTTCAATGACTTCAATATTTCTTCTGGAGCTAAAAAAAATTACCCTGACAAGACATGCACCAGGATGGGGAGGAAAGATAAATAAACACTTTAAGTTTCAAGACTATTTTCCACACCTCCAAAAACAAACTCTGCTCAGAGTTTAGCCTGAGCTTCTAATGGACCTTGATTCTATTGCAGTGCTCTAGGACCATCATGAATTTAAAGGCAAATCCTGTCCAGATAGCACACACCAGCTGCCAGTTACCCTGTAGCAGGATATTCCCTCACCTTCTGTTTTAGCTTTATGAAAGATTGTTTTCTTTTAAATTGGCATGTTCCCTCCATTCCTTTTTCCTCTGCTCACAGTGAGACATGTCATCTGATACTAATTTGTACTTGCTTTGTGTTTTGACTTAATTTGATTAATAACTATATCCTTTAATGGCAGCGTGACTTAACAATATGCTATTATGTTGGTGCACTGCTTTTCGGCATCTAGGAGCAATTCGTCTGCATCACAGCAACATTTTGAAACTAATTCAAAGAGGCATTATTCTCTACCTCTTTACCACAGGGTAGAGGTCTGCTCTTCTACTGGAATTGCCAGCTTAGAGCTGCAGGCCAAATCTGTGTTGAATTTATCCAGAGACTTTTCTTAGCACTCGCATTCCAGCCTGAAAATCTGTAGAAATGTTTTACCCCTTTTCTCGTCCTCACAGTATTGATTGTCCTTTGTGCCTTTTCGTCATGTTCATATTTTAGAGGGTTTAGTAGTACAAAACTTCAGGCAATGACAGACATTATCAGTATTGCAAGACTTTAATCACAGAGTTTGCAATGAGTCAAAAAAGAAGAAGAACAAGAAGAAAAAAAAAAAAAACAGAGAAAGGAAGAGAGAATAGAATAGAATAGAATCAACCAGGTTGGAAGAGACCTCCAAGATCATTCAGTCCAACCTAGCACCCAACCCTATCCAGTCAACCAGACCATGGCACTAAGTGCCTCATCCAGGCTTTTCTTGAACACCCCCAGGGACAGCGACTCCACCACCTCCCTGGGCAGCCCATTCCAATGCCAATCACTCTCTCTGGGAAGAACTTCCTCCTAACATCCAGCCTAGACTTCCCCCGGCACAACTTGAGGCTGTGTCCCCTTGTTCTGTTGCTGGTTGCCTGGGAGAAGAGACCAAGCCCCACCTGGCTACAACCTCCCTTCAGGTAGTTGTAGACAGCAATGAGGTCTGCCCTCAGCCTCCTCTTCTGCAGGCTAAACATCCCCCAGCTCCCTCAGCCTCTCCTCATAGGGTTTGTGTTCCAGGCCCCTCACCAGCCTTGTTGCCCTTCTCTGGACACCTTCCAGCGCCTCAGCATCTCTCTTGAATTGAGGAGCCCAGAACTGGACACAGTACTCAAGGTGTGGCCTGAGCAGTGCTGAGCACAGGGACAGAATAAGAGAGAAGCAAGCAAGCAAGAATTTATCACACCCCATATTAAAACTATAGATGAACTTTATGATGACTTAAGAGATAATGTGTTTTCTGTTGGATGAAAACAGTAAATAAAGTTTAGCGTGTCACTGGGGAGCCAAGGAAATCCAGGGAATCCCCAGCAGTTCCAGATGAAGTCAGGAAAAGGTGTAACAAGGCATAACCAAATGTAGAGGATTATCATGAACACCACAGAAGCACCTCACGGGGAAAAATAAAGAGAAAGCAAAACCTAGTCTAGTGGAGTGAGAGGTTCTTACATTGCTGAAATGGTTCTGGTCCATAATGAAGAGGCTACACAGCTTGGGGGAATTAAAAGAAAAAGGAGGAAAAAAAAAAAAAAGAGAGAAGTTTCTCAAAATATTCCAGATCTAAGGGATAGGACTACCCAAAATACTCCAGAGAATTCAGTGTTTGGGAGCAAGAGAAGCACAGCCGAAGAGGAAAAGGATCTATCAGAGCAGAAATTCCCTATTGCTGACTTGGTCAGCAGCTGCTGTTCAGTATTCTTGCCTCTGTAAAAGATTTGAAGTAACACCTACGGTGCTACAAAGCAAGCAAGGCTGAGCATTGAGGTGACTAAAGGATCAATCATTTGGTTAAACAAAAAAAGAGAGAGGGAGAGAAAATTAAAACAGAAAAATAAAGAGGAATTGCCCTGGGATTGGAAACAATGGCAGTAAAGTTTATCCATGATGGTTTCCTTTGTATTAGACCACTGCTTGCCACGTGCCAAAACGTAAACCAGATTGCATCATGTGGAGGTTTTGCATAATTTCCTCAGATTAGGTTTTTATTAATACCTGTCAACAGCAAATGACAGGCGTGTGTCGCATTAACAGCCGCTCTAAGCCATGCCAGCCCTGACTCCTCTGCAAATCTAAAGCCTGGAGGAAGCTTAAAAGCCCACTGATTGAAGAGGAATCAACCCCATTTGCATTACATTTCTCAGGGTTTTTACCTTCCCTTTTTTTTTAACCAATTATTAGTTGCTTTTACATTTTCACTAATAATAGTCAATCATTACAGGGTTATTAATAATCATCTGGAATAAACGGATCTGATTATCTTCTCCAAGGTCTTCCACCCATCTTTGGTTATTTTTGAACTTCCTGACTTAGATCATCTTGAGGAATTATTTTCTTTTTATTTCTCTCTATGAATAGTAGGAAAGAAGTCCTTATCTCCAGGCCTCCTCCTCTTCATGATAATCTGTAAAATATGTTCATAGAAAGCAAAGAAGAAGAAAGAAAATGGATTCCATATCAGTAACTGGCATGAGATAGACCTGAGAGATGCATGCTGTCCAGTTTTAGCATCTACACAAGCTTATAGATTGGAAAGGGCTTCAAAGCTTTCTGTGTTTCCATTTCTCGAAGATCAGGGGGAGAAAAAAATCCAACATAATTTACAGCCTCAAGTTGTGCCGGGGGAGGTATAGGCTGGATGTTAGGAGGAAAGTTCTTCACAGAGGGAGCGATTTGCCATTGGAATGGGCTGCCCAGGGAAGTGGTGGAGTTGCCATTCCTGGAGGCGTTCAAGAAAAGCCTGGATGAGGCACTTAGTGCCATGGTCTGATTGATTGGCTAGGGCTGGGTGCTAGGTTGGACTGGATGATCTTGGAGGTCTCTTCCAACCTGGTTGATTCTATGATTCTTTGACTCTTAAAGGAAAAACAAGTCTAACATTTTTAAATGGGAGATTATTTGTAAAGCACCAGTGTCTAACTGGTGAAATGAAGTTGTTCAGAATTGCTTTATCTGTTAGGCAACATTCCCAGCATAAAATTAAAATGCTGTGAAACTTGGCAAAATTCTCACCTTCAGAACAGGCACACTCTGTTCTTCAGGGTGTGTTTTTGACATCATCAGATGGCCACTTCAGTCTCTAAAATTTAAACATCAAACCAAAACGAATTAACCTAACAAAAACTTAACCAAAACAACCCCAAACTACTAGCAGAAATATCTGGGGTCAGAAGAACATCCCAAACATTGATGACATGGTATTCAGGGAATTTATTAGTTAGGCCTACAGCTGTTGGCCTGCTATTCAGCTGAGCTGTATATTGCTCATATACATTTCATAGCAGGAGCATTTCGTTTTGATGAGTGGAAAGTCCATGAGAGTTTGGCCCAGATTGCACAAGTGTAGAACAGAACTCCTCTGTATTGGGCTGCATATTTCTGGACTCAGCTTAATTAATGTTGCTGACACAAATCCAAGTTTTCAGTGAATGTCCATCAACCTCAGAGGAATTTCATCCAAGGACAAGAACTGAATTAAGGCAAAGAGATATGGGTCAGCTTTAGGAAAGACCCATTCTTTGTCCATGTACCTTTCTTCATCAGACAGGCTTTATTTAATAAAAGAAGGACTTTTGTTGTTGTTGTTTTCCATTCCAGTCAAGCTCAAATCAAAGCCAATATTCTGATCAGCCTCAGTATGAGTAGGAGTTGATTTTCTGTGATTTTAAGCTTTTAGGGTTATTTTCTTTTGGGACTTTCTCTGCCTCCCTTTTTTAACTCCAGGTGGGGTCTCAGCAGAGCGCAGTGGAGGGGAAGAATCACCTCCTTCGACCTGCTGGCCACACTTCTCCTGATGCAGTCCAGGCTCTGCTTGGCTTTCTGGGCTGCAAGGGCACACTGCTGGCTCATGTTGAGCTTCTCATCCAGCAGCGTCCCCAAGTCCCTCTCCTAAGGGCTGCTCTCCAGCCACTCCCTGCCCAGCCTGGATTTGTGCTTGGGATTGCCTCGACCCAGATGCAGGACCTCGATTCTGTGTTTTGCTATGAGTGGAAGAAGGTTTTGGGCCGTTATTAAGAAGTAGTGACCTGCATTTCAAACAAACCCACCTCATCAGCGGCTACAATTTCGCAGCAGCTGCTTCGTAATAGTTTGTCTAATAAAATATTCATATTATCATATCATTTCCATCTTAGAGGATGATCAGAATGTCACCTTAATATTTCCCCCCTGCTAAAATAAAATTTTAATTAAGGCTAAAGATATATTGCCTATGGAAAGCTAAACTGTTTAAAATTATTAACTGCTTGAATACTTGTTGCTATCCTACAAGCTGCCATAAAAGAAAAGAAATTAAGTACATGGGGGATTAACGCAGTTTTGAAAGCTCCCCTCCCCTCCCTCGTCCTTTTAGATACGCCTAACTGAGCCATAACTATTTTTCTCCACTCAGCCAGACTCCAGCTTTGTGGCTTTTTTAATAACCTGGCTTTTCAAGCTTGTGCCCCCGAGAGCCTTTTCATTTCTGCCGCACTACCTACAAGCAAATTTCTTCCAGTTGCTCAACAGCCTAATGCCTCCCTTTCTTCGTTGTTGAAGCATTTCATTGCAGTTTCATTGACGGGGAGGTGTTCTGTTACAGTGGAATCAATAGCTCAGGGCTTCCCAGCACACCGATTAGCTTGTCAGTCAGAGCCTGGGGGAGGTAGTGTAAATCCCAGAATACCAGGGGCCACCAGTTTGAAAAGTAAGGAATGCAAGGAGCCCACATGGGTTTTTCTACCACCTGTTGCTCTGCAACATGTGCAAAGTGTATTAACTTCTTTGCTGCTACATGCCTTAAAGGTCAACTGTGATAGAAGCTTTAAGCTTTTGGAATATTTTAATTCATTACAGGAATCAACTTTTTGCTGATTTGTGACAAAGAGTGCCTTACAAAAGGCATGTTTTTTCGGTGGTTGGGCTTTTTGTTGGGGTTTTTTTCAGCAGGTTTATGTTTGGCAACATGTTGGTTCCTCTTTCAGCTTCTTTTTTTTCCCCCCTTTAATCAGTACCTCGTTTGATTTTTATTTTTTTTTTTTGGCTTTTTTTTTTAATGTAGGAATAGAAACTGGTTTAAATAGCAAATGTGGTTCCTTCCTCTGCCCTCCCTTCCCACCACAAAAATAGTAGCAGTTTAGACGATCCAGACTATCTTGAGGAGGATATTTCTTCTTTCACCAATTTAGATTTGAGGAGGATGAAGTTTTTGGAATATGAAGCTGGAAATCTTCTGCTGTGCACATGCTCCCGATGCAGAACGCCTGAATCCTGGGGGGGCAGCAAAGTGGTTCCAGCTCCTTCCAGCCCTTTTAGGGACTTCTGATACTGACCAGGACAAATTAGAGAAACTCAAAAGCTGCTCCTCACCGCGTGTGCAATGGGCATTAGGCCATCTGGGAGAAGAGAATAGAATAGAATCAACCAGGTTGGAAGAGACCTTCAAGATCATCCAGTCCAAACTATAGCCCAGCCCTATCCAGTCAACTAGACCATGGCACTAAGTGCCTCATCCAGTCTTTTCCTGAACACCCCCAAGGACAGTGCCTCCACCACCTCCCTGGGCAGCCCATTCCAATGCCAATCACTCTTTCTGGGAAGAACTTCCTCCTAACATCCAGCCTAGACTTCCCCTGGCACGACTTGAGACTGTGTCTCCTTGTCCTGTTGATAGTTGCCTGGGAGAAGAGACCAAACCCACCTGGCTACAACCTCCCTTCAGGTAGTTGTAGACAGCAATGAGGTCACTCCTGAGTCTCCTCTTCTCCAGGCTAAACACCCCCAGCTCCCTCAGCCTCTCCTCATAGGGTTTGTGTTCCAGGCCCCTCACCAGCCTTGTTGCCCTTCTCTGGACACATTCCAGCACCTCAACATCTCTCCTGAATTGAGGAGCCCAGAACTGGACACAGTACTCAAGGTCGCTCCCCTTCAGCTACCTCTCTCAGCTGGCTCTGCTGGATAAAAACTTGTCCCAATGGCCAGCCAAGGCAACACAGAAGTAGAATGTCAGTACTCGTGGTCTGATGTGGTGAGTGAGCACAACATCCCTGGATCAACCTCTAGGCCATTAAACACTGTCTGTAAAGAGTGCTCAACTTCTAAGAAAATATATGTAACCTAAACTCCTCCAAAGACAGCCATTAAAAACAGAGGCACAGGCCCTTGGAGCCAGCCTAAGGAAACCTTATTACAGACATTCATTATCCAAAAACCACGTCACACATGACCACAAAAGGAAATTCTGTGCTTAGAGCATAAAAGCCTGTGCTTTGGGAAGGTTTTGCTGTCACCACATTTGGGTTTGCTCACGAAACCTCTACAAACTCACCACAAACCACAAAGTAAACCTGCACGGTGTAAATTGTGCTTATTAATATAATTCCACAAAATTAACTCTGTGGAGCTGTTATTATTATTATTACTATTATTAATTCTGATTTTAAAGAATGGCATTGGGATTTTCCAAGTAATAGCACAAACAACAGCTGGAAGCTCCGAGTTGTCCAAATGTGTTCCAAAGTTTGCACTGAAAATATTAATCTTCTCAATAGAGAATAATCTTAGACTCATGTCTAATCCAAGGACTACAAAACAAGCTTACATTAATTGCAAGGCCCTTAGTGGAATGTCCTCTACTTCAGAATGAAGAAAGAATCCAAACTGATCTTAGGACATTTTTTCCTTTTGCCAGCAACTCTAAGCCTGCTTTCATTTTAAACTGGAAATATTCATCTTCTTAAGTCTGTTGCTCCAGAATATAATTGCTTAAGCAACACACTAGAAGGATACCACCAAACTATTTGTGATACTGTAGACCATGTATCTTATCTACCACTTGGTAATTAATAACCCTGAGAATGTCTGCAACAAATCTCTTCCCCCCCCCCCACTTTTCCCCTCCACCCACTACCGCTAGTGCTGTTAATTCAGCAAAATTAGTAGTCTTGTGTTGTCAGAGCAAATCACTCCCACTCAGTTGTGAATGTGGTTACTCAGCAAGACTGCACGTTCAGAATTTAGGGGACATTTCTTTTTTTCTCTCTCTCTCTCTGTTTCCCTCTTTCACATCTTTTCCTCCCCCTGTATGCATTGTGGTTGCGAACATCCGATCCGGGTAAAATTGCAGTGGGCGATTACTTAAATTCAACCTTTGACTTCAGAAAAATACTCGGTGTCTTGACACTTCTTTCACCAAAACCCCTGCCTCGTGCTGAATCAAAGCACTTGCAATAAAAGCATGTTATCATATATCATTCCCCCCCCTGCCCCATCTTAACTGGTAAATGCAATTAATTATTTCTTTACCTTGCACCTTATAGACAGTTACCTCAGGCATCTGAAAACAGGTCTGCTACTTGTAACCACTTGAGGCTTCTGTCATCAGAAGGAGATTACCCTATATTACTTATTACACACATGCACACACACATGCATTATACTCCAAAAAGGAGTGCTAAACTGCTCTGCCACAAGCTATCAGCACCAAGCTGGGATTGGGGAGCAGCAAATCCACAGGCAACACAGGACCCATCCAGCACAGCATGGCCTGAAGTTTACATTGACCAATAGGAATAGAATAGAACAGACTAGAACAGACTAGAATAGAATAGAATAGAATAGAATAGAATAGAATAGAATCAACCAGGTTGGAAGAGACCTCCAAGATCATTCACTCCAACCCAGCACCCAGCCCTAGCCAGTCAACCAGACCATAGCACTAAGTGCCCCATCCAGGCTTTTCTTGAACACCCCCAGGGACAGTGACTCCACCACCTCCCTGGGCAGCCCATTCCAATGCAAATCACTCTCTCTGTGAAGAACTTCCTCCTGACATCCAGCCTAGACCTCCCCTGGTACAACTTGAAGTTGTGTCCCCCTGTTTGCCCTGTAGAGATCATGTTTCAGTGCAGCTAAAGGTCTCTTGTTAGCTATGGGCTGGAAAAGATGAAACTATGCATAGCGAGTATGTACAAAAGGCAACAAAGTGTATTGAAATACATATTAAGGGCAACCAAGCAGATGGAGGGTCTAGAGAACAAGTTCAGAATGAGAGGACACAGTCTCAAATGGCACCAGGGCAGGTTTAGTCTGGATGTTAGGAATAATTTCTTAATGGAAAGAGTGGGCTGCCCAGGAAGGTGGTGGAGTCACCATCCCTGGGGGTGTTTAAGAGGAGGCTGGATGGGGCACCTAGTGACATGGTTTAGTTAATTGGAAGGGTTAGGTGATAGGCTGGACTCAATGATCTTGGAGGTCTTTTCCAACCTGGTTAATTCTGTGATTCTGTGATTCTTTTATGAGGAGTGGCTGAGGGAACTGGGATTGTTTAGTCTGGACAAGAGGAGGCTGAGGGGAAACCTCATTGCTCCCTACAATTGTCTGAAAAGAGGTTATAGTGAGGTGAGGTTAGGTCTCTTCTCCCTGGTATCAGGCAAAAAAAAAATAGAGGAAATGGCCTTAAATTGTGCCAGGGGATGTTTAGATTGGCTATTAGGAGAAGTTTCATTCCTGCAAGAGTGGTCAGGCATTGGAACAGGTTGCCCAGAGAAGTGGTGGAGTCATCATCCCTGGAGGTGTTCAAGAAAAATGAGGACAGGGCACTTTGGGGAATGGTTTAATGGTCTTAGTGGTCTTAAGTTCATGGTTGGACTTGATGGTCTTAATGGTCTTTTCCAAACAAAACAATTCTATGGTTCTATGATTCTATATGTGTATGTTCACTTTGGTACTATTAATGTCCCACCTTTAGTAAGAATACACCAGTAAGCACTTTCACAGACTACTTGGGGAAATATATCCAAAAGGAGGGAAAACAAAAAGAGAAAGAGGTCATTCATAGGTAAAGTGGTAATGCCTTACAGGCTTTTTCTTTTGTTTTGTTTTGGTTTTAAATTATCACTATTTATAAAACTCATGAATGAATTCATGAACAAAAGCCATGAAATATTCATGAGCTTTCTATAGATGGAAGTTTTGGCTAACCATGGAAATACACGTGCAGAGTATACACACACAAACAAAACCAGGTAGGTGAAGAGTTCAAAATGTCACTCACAACCTGCTGAGAAACCTACTAGATGGACTCAAGACCTGCATAATCTTCTGTGGTTAAGTAGAATCATAGAATCAACCAGGTTGGAAGAGACCTCCAAGACCATCCACTCCAACCTTGCACCCAGTCATATCCAATGAATAGACCATGGCACTAAGTGCCTCATCCAGGCTTTTCTTGAACACCTCCAGGGACAGTGACTCCACCACCTCCCTGGGCAGCCCATTCCAGTGGCAAATCACTCTTTCTAGCAAGAACTTCCTTGTTCCGTTGCTGGTTTCCTGGGAGAAGAGACCAACCCCCACCCAGCTACAGCCTGCCCTCAGGTAATTATAGACATCAATGAGATCACCTCTGAACCTCCTCTTCTCTAGGCTGCACACCCCCAGCTCCCTCAGCCTCTCCTCACAGGGCTGTGCTCCAGGATCCTCACCAGGTTCTCTTCTCTGGACACCTTCCAGTATCTCAACATCTCTCTTGAATTGAGGAGCCCAGAACTGGACACAGGAGTCAAGGTGTGGCCTGAACAGTGCTGAGTACAGGGGCAGAAGAACCTCCCTTGTCCTGCTGGCCACACTATTCCTGATCCAGGCCAGGTTGCCATTGGGTCTCCTGGCCACCTGGGCACACTGCTGGCTCATCCTCAGCTACTATCTACCAGTACCCTCAGGTCTCTTTCTGACTGGCTGCTCTCAGCCACTCTGTCCCCAGCCTGTAGCACTGCTTGGGGTTGTTGTGGCCAAAGTGCAGAACCCTGCACTTGGCCTTGTTCAATCTCATCCCATTGGCCTCTGCCCACTCATCCAGCCTGTCAAGGTCCCTCTGCAGGGCTCTCCTACCCTCCAAGAGACCCACATCTGCTCCTAGCTTGATGTCATCTGCAAACTTACTGATGTTGGACTCAATCCCCTCATCCAGATCATCAATAAAGATATTGAACAGGACTGGGCCCAGCACTGATCCTTGGGGAACATCACTAGTGACAGCTGCTGACTGGATGTGGCACCATTGCTACAGGCTCTTAGGATATGATGTTCAAATGATTATGTATGTGGGTGTCCAAACATATTTTTAACACAAAATCCTTCTGTACACCAAATTGTTTGCTAACAGAGTCATATCCTATCTCCCTGTCCCTTCTGCTATAGTTTTCTCTATCACTGTGCACACAACACATGCACTGAAAAACTTCTCTGCTAATCAATGCTACATAAGCTAGGTTATACGTTTCATATCCAAATCAACACCTACAGTCATCATGACTTCATGTGTTTGGATTCTGTCCTAACTGGCAGTAAAAGCTGTCATTAGGAGCAGGAAACAGCATGAAAGACCTTTCATGGCCTCTTTCAGCATGCAATGTCATCTGTTACCATGGGTTGTATAGTACTGATGGCTATAAATGCCACTATGAATGATGCAATCTCATATGTGATGATGAACTCGAAAAAACCTTTGTTGAATCTGTGCTTAAGGTGCTCATATTGGGGTTATTCATGAGCATCCAAAATGTTGATCACCAGCCGGGTGTTTCAGCAACCCCAGTGGCAACGCTGCAAAACTCCTGCGCAGCCCTTCCTGTAAAAGATGGCACAAATAAACTCACTTTATAGATGGCATGAGAGTTATTTATCAGGCATGTCAGCTGTGGCTCATTTCCCTAAATTCCATAACCTTTCCTGATGGGAAGGTTTAGAAATAAAATTCTGCAGGTTTGCCTTTCCTTTTTTTGTTTTGTTTCTCCACGCAGACCTCCCGCAATCATTTTGGTCAGCTGTAGCTATAACTATGGCCTGGATACCCAGTTCCTCTTCCATGTAGACTATGCTTATCTATCAGGAGTGAAGCAATTATTTCCTAAATTGTAGGTGTGAGGCAAAGAATTGAGTGAACCCCAAAAGTGAGGGACGTGGAAGGCCAGCCAGTGTTCTGCATGGTTCAAAATGATGTTGCGGGCAAGTCCCCATTGCTGACTGCCAACGGCTTTCCATCACAAGCAGCTGCAACCTTGCCTACTGCAGCCACAGGCTGCTCTTAGGAAGCAGCTGCCAATCATGCTGTATTGTGCAGTGATTTTTTTTCTTGCTGTGAGAAAATATCCCAAACACAGGCTTTGATGGACTCATCAAATGTATTCTTTCATGCACATTAACGGAACCTGAGCCTCTGTCTCCAAACACAAAAAGGTCAAGTTTTAACACACGTGATATTAAACTTCAACAAGGTTGAATCAGCTTTGTTCAGGTTTAGATGTTGGAACTTCAGGTGGTGTGCTAGTTTGAGCCTAGCTAGAATGTTTTGGTGAAAAGAACCAGATAATAGGCTGAGAAATTAAAACAATGGTGAGGTCTACTTCCCTCACAGTCTTGCTGAGATGTGTAGAAAGGAAAAGCAAAACAAAAGATAAAGTCACTTTGCTCTGCACTTTGCTTGGGCACTTCAGTCTGGGCTGTTCTCTCAGCTCTTTGCCTGCTGGGGAGCTGAGGCTGCTGGCTGAACTCCATCTTGCTTTCTAACCTCACCCTCCATTTGCTTTGCTGATTCACCTTTGCTTCTTAACCCCCCTGGCCAAACCTCCATTCTTCCTTGGGACTGGGGTAAGGTTGAGAGGGGTAGGGGGAAGGTGAGAGGGCGGTTGAGAGCCCCTCCTGGGGACTCAGATTTCTGGGAGGGGAGTTGTGTTCCTGTATTACCTTTTTACCTTGTATATTTCTGTATATATCTGTATATACTGTAAATATCTGTTTGTATCTTGTGCTAGCTGTAAATATAAGCTTCGTTCAATTTCCAGAGCCAGCTGAGTCTAGTCTGGGTGATTTCTAAAGTGTGGGGGGGCAGGGTACACCCAAACCATCACAGGTGGTTAGTTGTCTTCTTCATTCTCTTCAGGTATGGTACATCAGCCTCAATGACCAGTATTGGGATCTTCCCAAGCCAAGTCATCTGATGGCTACCGTCTTCTTTATGCCTCTGTGGCTTCTTTATGGAAGAAAGAGTTGCAAACATAGCTGCCAGTCCTGGAAGATTTTGAAGTTAAAAGTACCAAAAATAATTAAGGGGACTGGAAATTAGTCACCATTATCAGAAATAGAGGCATGGCTACCAAAGTTCAAATTTGTTGCAGTGGACACAAAGGGTATTTAGGTAACAGAGACATCAACTACGAGGATGATTAGAGGACTGGAGGGCACAGCTTATGAGAAGCGGCTGAGGGACCTGGAGCTGTTTAGTCTGGAGAAGACTTAGAGAGGATTTGATAAATGTTTATAAGTATCTGAAGGCTGCCAGGAGAGGGGCAACAGGCTCTGCTCACTTGCTCCCTGTGATAAGACAAGCAGCAATGGGTATAAGTTGCAGCAAAAGAGGTTCCGCCTCAACACAAGGGGGAACTGCTTTACTGTAAGGGTCCCAGAGCACTGGAACAGGCTTCCCAGAGAGGTTGTGGAGTCTCCTTCTCTGGAGACTTTGAAGGCCTGTCTGGATGTGTTCCTCTGTGATCTGTGTTAGATAATATTGTCCTGCTCTGGCAGGGGAGTTGGACTCGATGATCTCTTTGGGTCCCTTCTAACCCCTAACATCCTGTGAGCCTGTGATCAAAGAAATTAAGGGCTGAAGCACTTCGCACTGCCTCACATGCAACACAATGAAGTTGCAAAGGATTGACAGAGTCCATAAGGGATGGGGCACTTAGTGCCATGGTCTAGTTGATTGGCTAGGGCTGGGTGCTAGGTTGGACTGGATGATCCTGGAAGTCTCTTCCAACCTGGTTGATTCTAACTACACAATTCTAACTAACTACACAGAGTCAAACTAGACTTTCAGAACTGACTTTGGAGCTCCCTGGTCCTAATAACTCAGACAAAATAAAATTCTTTGTGAGAAAAATCTAATATTCTGGTAAACTGAGAACTTCATAATCTCATTTTACTTTGTGCTCATCATATGAAGTATAAGGAGTTAAGAAACTGGACCAAAGCAATTTCTAAATATATACATATATATATTTTTTCTAACTGCACTCACTGACAGTGGGTAATGATTTGTTAATACTAGATGTATTTTCAACAGTTACACAATTTAGAGGAGTACAGTAACTGTTGAACTATCCAGGGGGTTGGAACTGGATGATCTTCGAGGTCCCTTCCAACCTAAACCTTTCTATATGGTCCTGCACCTGGGTCGGCGCAATCCCAGGCACAGATACAGGCTGGGTGGTGAATGGCTGAGAGCAGCCCTGAGGAAAAGGACCTGGGGGTCTGGGTCGATGAGAAGCTCACCATGAGCCGGCAGTGTGCACNGACTGGATGTTAGGAGGAAGTTCTTTACAGTGAGGGTGGTAAGACACTGGCACAGGTTGCCCAGGGAGGTTGTGGATGCTTCCTCCCTGGAGGTGTTTAAGGCCAGGCTGGATGAGGCCTTGAGCAGCCTGCTCTAGTAGGAGGTGTCCCTGCCTATGGCGGGGGGTTGGAGATGGATGATCCTTGAGGTCCCTTCCAACCTAAACCATTCTATGATTCTATGATTCTATGATTCTATAATTTCTGAGAAAGGTAATTGGGACATAAGGAAAAGGAAACCTAGGAAAGGGAAAAGGTGGGAAATGGACTGTAAAGTAATAAGCTGCCAGACTTACTATATACTAACTTTGAAAATGGAGAAGTGAGTGGGTTATTGAGATGCAAGTAGCCATTTCTGTGACACACCAGCCCAGGGCACGTACCTTATGCTGAGGAGGCTCTGCAAGCTAGAGGATTATTCAGCACTCATGGTACCCAGGTCCTTCACCCGTGCTGGAGACTTGGAATATCTGGCTGTGATTTCCATCCCTCCAAAGTTGAACATGAAAGCCTCATGTCTGCACACAACCTAGGCAAACACATCTTCACCTGCTCCTGTGTGCTAAACATAACAGTGCAGTGTTTAGAATCTTTACAATGTCTAAGTTTGTGACGGTTTGGGTGTTACCCACCCCTCCACACTTAAGAAAATCACCCAGACTAGACTCAGCCTATCTGGAAATTAAGGAATGGAGCTACATTTACAGCTTAGCACAATATACAAGCAGATATTTACAATCTATACAGCTATAGACAGGAATACACAAGTTAAAAAGGTAATAGAGAAACACAACAGCCCTCCCAGAAACCAGAGTCCCCAGGAGGGGCTCTCCACTACCCTTCCACCTTCTTCCCACCCCTCTACCTTACCCCAGACTTTGCCTTACGTTCAAGGTGAGTTTGGAGGATCAGCCAGGGGGGTTGAGGAGCAGAAGGATTAGTTAGACAGATGGCAGGTTAGAGAGAGAAATGCAGCCCAAAACCAGTCAGCAAACTCTGTTATCCATGTTTTTATACATCTCAGCAAGCCTATGAATGAAGTAGACATCACCATTGTTTCCTTTTCACAGCCTATAATCTAATTCTTCTCACCAAAATATTCTAGCTAGGCTCAAACTAGCACAAAGCTACATCTCGTCTCTTATCACCTAGCCTTAGAAATATCCCAATCTGTTCATTTCTTAACCAAGTAAGCAAAGAGCTCTCCTCCTTTCCTCCTCTTTCCCTGTGTATGAAGAGATAATAAAAATTGCAGGTCCACGGGAATTTCTTAAATGGCACTGAATATGCTTGCCCTTAAAAACAAGAGATTTACTGTCAAAACCTGGGGCTATACAGAGGAAAATAATAAAAAGATTAGGGGAGAGGAGTTTTTCAGGTCTAGAACCAGAGCCTTGTAACAAGGATAGGTCCTTTTGTTCTCATCTCTTTTAACTTTCTTTTTCCCTCGTAACAGTTGCCCGGTGGTTATGAAGAGCTTCAGTCCTGCATTTCAACTAGGGGGCCCTTCTTTATTCTCTCAGAAGAGGGCTGTCTCAAGAGCACCGTGCTAAAGTGCTAAGTTATCATCAGGCTTGGGCTTTCGTGCAACTGTTTGTGTGTGTGTGAAACAAGCTCTCAACATGTTAGTAAGAAGCCTTTAACCCAGATTACGCCACCTCTCTTTCTATAGTGTTCTTTTAGGGCAGAGTGTGAAAGGTCACCCTCTCAGCCTGGATAGCTGTACTCAACCAATTACAGTGCACCAGTGTTTCCACAAAAGAGAGTTTCAAGCCCATAGCTACAAAAGATTTTACGTGTCTGATTTTCAAAACCACGATTACAAAAGGAGGAGGCTCTCTTATGTCTGATTTTGAGCCCTGAATGATTTTTTTTTTTGGTTAAAAAAAAAAATATGATAAAATCAATCAATTCTGCTTCTCCAAAGAAGTCTGAAAAATGTAACCAGCCCAGCACCTATGTTATTTAAAGAGCAAAACCTCTAATCCCTCGGGCTCAAGTAGGTGTGATTCAGGAGTCCTGTAGCTGCCAAAATAATAGGAAGGGTTATTTGAGTATGTGAGTAGGGTGTGTTTATGGAAACAATATTTACAGTGAGTGGTATAATGGCTTTGAATTGCACCTTGCTCTTGCCTCACTTTGCTGCCACCTTGGGAACTGCATATTGCTTTTGCACTGATACATTTTCAGATCTGATTCACCGACTCAAGTTTCATCATAATCCTAAATATAAGTCCTTCATAAGAAGTGTGTATGAGAATGAGCCAGCAGCCCATGTCCTGAGGTGCTGGAACATGTCCAGAGAAGAGC
>WAAF01002588.1:18313-38780 GCA_013400475.1 Tricholaema leucomelas | reverse complement strand
TTCCAACCTAAACCATTCTGTGATTCTACTGCTTAAATGTATATAGTGGAAGTCAAGACAATGATGAATACATTATTTTTTTTTTTAAATGTATTTCCAGTTTAATTTTTAATTGTCCCAAATCACAACTCCCATAACCAGTCCTACACAGAAAGAAATTGATGTTAGTTCTGAATCTTTGTTTCACTGTAGCCCATTTCTACATGTATATTCCCTCACAGGTAATATCCTCTTACAGTCTTCCTGTGCATTCTCTCACAATTTGTTACTTTAATTTAAAATACATAGTTTAGAAGGATAATAGGTCGTGACTCAGTCCTTCCACTGCCAACCCTGGTCAGAAAAGTGGAGCAGGTGGTCGTGCCTAGGTTCAAAGAACCTTCTCATGAGGTTCAAAAAGACCATGTGCAGAGTCCTGCAGCTGGGTCAAGGCAATCCCCAACCACAAATCCAGGCTGGGCAGTGGCTGGCTGGAGAGAAGCACTGAGGAGAGGGACTTGAGGGTACTGGTGGACAAGAAGCTCAACATGAGCCAGCAGTGTGCACTTGCAGCCCAGAGGGCCAATCAGAGCCTGGGCTGCATCAGAAGTGTGGCCAGCAGGTTGAGGGAGGTGATTCTCCCCCTCTATTCCACTCTGGTGAGACTCCACCTGGAGTACTGCATCCAGTTCTGGAGCCTCTATTACAAGAAGGATGTGGACATGCTAGAGCGTGTCCAGAGAAGGGCCAAGGGGATGCTAAGAAGGCTGGAGCTGCTCTGCTATGAGGACAGACTGAAAGGGCTGTTCAGTCTGGAGAAGTGGAGGCTCCCAGGTGACCTTCTTGTGGCCTTTCAGTATCTGAAGGGGGCCTACAAAAAAGCTGGGGAGCGACTTTTGAAGATATCAGGGAGTGACAGGACTGGGGGGAATGGAGCAAAGATGGAGATGGGTAGGTTCAGGCTGGACATGAGGCTGAAGTTCTTCACTATGAGAGTGGTGAGAGGCTGGAATTGGGTTGCCCAGGGAGGTGGCTGAAGCCCCATCCCTGCAGGTGTTTAAGGCCAGGCTGGATGAGGCTCTGGCCAGCCTGATGTAGGGTAGGGTGTCCTTGCCCGCAGCAGGGGGGGTGCTGGAACTAGATGATCCTTGTGATACATTCCAGCCATGACTGACTCTAAGATTCTATCATTTTATGACTCTTGAAATACATAAAGGTGAAATGAAGCCAAAAAGGCTCTTGAACTGGGTTTACTGGATGGAATCGGAGCAGAGGGAAAACAGGAGGGAAAAGCAATGGGAAAAATACATAACAAGGAAAAGAGTTATCATCATTTCCCCGCTTGAAAACGGTGGCACCATTGCAGTAGCAGTTAGAAACCTCTTGGCGGCAGCGGCGGCGCAGGGCCACGCACATAGAATCATAGAATCATACAATCATAGAATGGTTTAGGTTGGAAGGGACCTCAAGGATCATCCAGCTCCAACCCCCTGCCATAGGCAGGGACACCTCCCACTAGAGCAGCTTTGTCAAGGCCTCATCCAGCCTGGCCTTAAACGCCTCCAGGGAGGATGCATCCACAACCTCCCTGGGCAACCTGTTCCATTGCCTTACCACCCTCACTGTATAGAAATTCCTCCTAACATCCAGTCTAAATCTCCCCTCTTCCAGCTTAAACCCATTCCCCCTCGTCCTAACATTACTAGACCGTGTAAATAGTCCCTCTCCAGCCTTCCTGTAGGCTCCCTTCAAATACTGCAAAGCCACTATAAGGTCTCCTCGAAGCCTTCTCCTCTCCAGGCTGCAGAGCCCCAACTCTCTCAGCCTGTCCTCATAGCAGAGCTGCTGCAGCCCTCTGAGCATCTTCGTGGCTCTCCTTTGGACCCGCTCCAGCAGTTCCATGTCCTTCTTGTATTGGGGGCTCCAGAACTGCACACAGGACTCCAGGTGGGGTCTGAGGAGAGCAGAGTAAAGGGGGAGAATCACCTCCCTTGCCCTGCTGGCCACACTTCTCTTGATGCAGCCCAGCACTCGGTTTGGGCAGGCAGCAGCGGGAAGCGCAAAGTGCGGGGCCGGCGGCAAACGCTGCCTGCAGCGGAGCCCTCTAGGCACACAGGCAGCAGCGGGAAAGCAGGGTCGGTCCACCCGGCCGCTGCCGTTTGCCGCCAGCTGCAAAGGCGCGGGGCTGAGCGGCGCAGTGGAGACAGTACAGCTCCCTCTGGCCCCCTAAGCCCCTCGTTTTCCCTTCCCACCCCGTGCGGCAGGCATGGGCTGGCAGAGCACTGCGCGCACCTCCGCCCCTCGGCGCTGCACTTCCAGCCGGCGGACGGACTTGGGGTCCCACGTGACAACAGCCGCGTCACGTGACAACAGCCGCGTCACGTGACAACAGCCGCGTCACGTGACGATATGACGCTACCACGTCGCATGACGGTGGGCACATCACGTGACAATGGTCACACGTTCGGAGGCGACGTCGTCCTTTTTCGCTGTTTGCGGAGGGGGTTCTTGGGGTTTCGTTTGTCTGTCTGTCCGTTTGGTTTTCTCTTGGCTGGAGTTCGTTTTCCTCTTGGCGCTGTGTTATGGACTTCTGGCCAAAACAGTGTTCATAGGATCATAGGATCGTAGGATGGTAGGGGTTGGAAGGGACCCAAGGAGGTCATCGAGTCCAACCCCCCCTGCCGGAGCAGGACAATACTATCTAACCCAGTTCAAGAGAGACGGGGAATTCCTGGAGCAAGTATAGCCAGTGGAGGTGACAAAGATGCTGAGGTGATTGGAGCATGTCTGTGAAGAGGAAAGACTGAGATCTGTGGCTGTTTAGCCTGGATTAGAGCAGCCTGAGAGAAGATCCTCTCAATGCTCAGCAAGAGCTAGAGGGTGGGAGTCAAGAGGATGGGGCCAGACTCTTTTCAGTGATGCCCAGTGCCAGAACAAGGGACAATAGGCAAAACCTGATCTGTTGACCTCACATGGAGGACAGGAAGGTGATTCACAACAGCCAGCATGGCTTCACCAAGGGCAAGTCCTCCCTGACCAACCTATTAGCCTTCTACAGTGGAGTAACTACATCACTGGAGTTGGACCAGATGACCTTTAAAGATCCTTTCCAACCAAAACATTCATGCAAGACATAGATCACAGAGGAACACATCCAGCCAGGCCTTGAAAGGCTCCAGAGAAGGAGACTCAATGTTGGTAGTATACCAGTGTTTAAAGCTATTGTTGAACTGTGCTTGCAGGATCTTATCTGCTTCTCATGCTACCCTGCCAGCAAGTAGGCTGGGAGTGCACACAAAGTTGGGAGGTAGCAGCTGATCCTTACTGAGAGTGTTATGGGTTGTATTGGATCCTCCTCAGTAATCTTTATTTTTAAAACTGCCTTCCAAAGAACAATTCCACCACACTCAGAGCCTGGAAGCAGAAATGGAACTGTGTTTGCAAAGAAATTAGATACAAAAGGGTAAAAAACAATTAAAATGCACAAAGTGTATTTACATCAGGAATGGTGTGGACAGCAGGAGCAGGGAAGTCATTCTGCCCCTGTACTCTGCACTGGTTAGACCACACCTTGAGTACTGTGTTCAGTTCTGGGCCCCCCAGTTTAGAAGGGACATTGAAATCCTTGAGCGTGTCCAGAGAAGGGCAACGAGGCTGGGGAGAGGCCTCGAGCACAGCCCTACGAGGAGAGGCTGAGGGAGCTGGGATTGTTTAGCCTGGAGAAGAGGAGGCTCAGGGCAGACCTTATTGCTGTCTACAACTACCTGANTACTGTGATATGGTACATGTATATGTAGAGTTCAACAGTCGCTGTAACCCTGTACCTTAATTCAGCTCTTTTATTGCCTGTGGGGAATAAAAAAAAATTGGGCCTTTGGTTTGATAAAACCCATTCAGGTTTCCTCAGCATCAGAGCCACCTTGATATTTTCTTGACCCCTTGTTCTTACTGCTTCTGGTTACCTACTCTAATGAAACCCTGGGGATGCTTTTTAATATACTTCCATTCTCTGCTTATGCATTAACCTGTTATTTATTTACATTATTCTGTAACATCTTTACAAATCTGTACTGATGGACCTTACTACAAGACTCAGAAATCCGATTAGTCTGTGTTAATCAAATTGTTTAGTCTTGTTAGTTAATTAGAAAAATTACAGAGTCATAGAATTGACCAGGTTGGAAGAGACCTCCAAGATCATCCAGTCCAACCTAGCACCCAGCCCTATTCAGTCAACCAGACCATAGCACTAAGTGCCCCATCCAGTCTTTTCTTGAACCTCCAGGGACGGTGACTCCACCACCTCCCTGGGCAGCCCATTCCAATGCCAATCACTCTCTCTGGCAAGAACTTCCTCCTAACATCCAGCCTATATCTCCCCTGGCACAACTTGAGGCTGTGTCCCCTTGTTCTGTTGCTGGTTGTCTGGGAGAAGAGACCAACCCCCACCTATCCACAACCTCCCTTCAGGTAATTGTACACAGCAATGAGGTCACCTCTGAGCCTCCTCTTCTCCAGGCTAAACAACCCCCAGCTCCCTCAGCCTCTCTTCATAGAGTTTATGTTCAAGGCCTCTCACCAGCTTTGTCACCCTTCTCTGGACACGTTCCAGTATCTCAACATCTCTCTTGAACTGATGCAGAGTTGGCCCTGTCAGACATACCAGAATTTAACCTGCCTCAATATCTACCTCTGTGCAATTCAGGATACACTTATATTTTGAAATCTGATTATTTAAATACAATCCACTAAATTTTACAGCTCCCACTCTATCTGAAGCCCTTCTAGTACTAATACCAGCTGGATACTTCCTTCCAAATGTAAATGGATGTAATTCCCAGCTGCTGCTGGTGCAAGACATAAATAATTCATAGTTTAGGTTGATAAATGTGGCCAGATTATATACAACACACAGACTCGTGCCAGTTTTCAAAGCCTTTCAAATGTTTCCGAGTTCAGAAAAGATTAAACAACTCCCATATAATTTATGCAAAGTCATTTTTCAAATCACTGCAACATAGAAAGGATTAAGAAAAAAAAAAAACCCTTTTAGATAAAGAAAGGTGGATAAATTATGATTTTTGTTAATACCTTGGAAATTCAACAGTAGATGGATTTAATGAGAAACCCAGGCAGCTCAAAATAAATTCATGTAAAGACTAAAACTAAACATTTAAGGAGCAAATGTATCAGAAGTCAATTATTCAGATTTAATAGGAGGCTGAAAAATAAGCACAGGAGTGTTAAAGGAAGTTCCTCTGTGTCCTGTTTTTCTTAAAATGTTTATGATGTACCAAGAGCAGAACATGAATTCTTCTTATTTTACATGTCCTGGAGACAGATTTTCTCACTGAAGAGACATTGGGGCCTCTTGGTTTAAAATACATTTGTCTTCTTGGGTCCAATCAGCATGGCTTCACCAAGGGCAACTCCTGCCTGACAAACCTGGTGGCCTTCTATGAACAGGTCACAACATCAATAGATGAGGGGTGAGCAACTGATGTTATTTACCTGGACCTGAGCAAGGCCTTTGACACTGTCCTGCACCACAGCCTGGTCACCAAGCTGGTGACACTTGGGTTTGATGGGTGGACAACTACATGGATAAAGAACTGGCTTGATGGCCACACCTAAAGAGTGGCTGTCAGTGGGTCCATGTCCAAATGGAGGCCAGTGACAAGTGGAGTCCCTCAGAGATTGGTCCTGGGACCAACATCTTCGCTGGTGACATGAACAGCGGCATTGAGTGCACCCTCAGTGGGTTCGCTGATGGCACCAAGCTGTGTGGTGCAGCAGACACACTGGAGGGCAGGGACAGGTTGGAGAGGTGGGCACAAGCCAACCTCATGAGGTTCAACAAGACCAAGTGCAAGGTACTGCATCTGGATCGAGGCAATTCCAAGCACGAATCCAGGCTGGGCAGTGAGTGGCTGGAGAGCAACCCTGAGGAGGGGGACTTAGGGGTGCTGCTGGATGAGAAGCTCAACATGAGCCAGCAGAGTGCACTTGCAGCCCACAGGGCCAACCAGATCCTGGACTGCATCAGGAGAAGTGTGTCCAGCAGGTGGAGAGAGGTGATTCTCCCCCTCTACTCCACTCTGCTGAGACCCCACCTGGAGTACTGCATCCAGTTCTGGAGCCTACCATCTGGTAGGGAAGTGGTGTTCTTTTCTGAAGTTAGATTTTCTGTTAATGTAACAGTTGCCTGATGAGATCTTTCTTATAACTGCAAAGTAAAGGGGAGCCAATATATGGGTTAAAACCTTACTTTCCTTGAGAGTGGTTTAAACTTCTAAACATTTGTGAAAACATTAGTGACCCTTAAAACACTCTAACTTTTATTTTTACTTCAGTGAAATCAGGATCCAGATTAAGTACCTCTGCTGTTATAATTTCTCTGCCTTGTTTGTCAATTGGTGGATATGTTTTTATCTGCATTTATTTTTCATCATTATTCTTAAGCCCTCCTTCACCTGAGGCAGAACTGCAGGGTTAGACACAAAGTTAAGCAGGTTTTTTATACTCTATAAACCACTGAATTAGGAAACTTAAACTGTCAACCTCCAGTCTTCTGACATAGACGAGAAGAACATCTAAACATCCTGTTAGCTACTTCTTTGGGGTTCCCACAATTGAGTGCCAGAAGAAGTAAAATATTACATTTGACTGATGAGTGGCAAGAAGAGGTGGTTGAGCTAAGAGTTTCTGCAGTGTCAAGGAAGGAAGAGGTGGTTGAGCTAAGAGTGTGCAGTGTCAAGGAAAGAAGAGGTGGTTGAGCTAAGAGGTTCTGCAGTGTCAAGGAAAGAAGAGGTGGTTGAGCTAAGAGGTTCTGCAGTGTCAAGGAAGGAAGAGGTGGTTGAGCTAAGAGTGTGCAGTGTCAAGGAAAGAAGAGGTGGTTGAGCTAAGCGTTTCTGCAGTGTCAAGGAAAGTGGAATCTAAAATCCTGTTAGAAAGAACTAAGGTTCAAATGGATTCAGTATTATCTTCAAAGTACTTACAAACCAGTATGTGAGAAGAGCCAAGTCTTTCTGGAGTGATCAGCAGACTCATGCAGTTTCTATGATTTTTGCTATTCCCCATCATTATGGACAATCTCATCTGGTCGAGGATGCCCCTGCTTACTGAAGAGAGGGTTGGACTAGATGAACTTTAGAGGTCCCTTCCAACCCAGACCATTCAGTGATTATTGTTAAAACACAGAGCATAGTTATGCATGAGAAAGAAATAAATCATCTGGATATTAATTCCATTGGCCCCATTATAGGAATCCATTTTGCAGCTCAACATGAAATACATCAAACAGTATCTGATGATGTGAAAATGCAGTTGACTCTTATTGGAACTTAGACTGAGAACAGCCACAATCCAATGNTTCTGCAGCGTCAAGGAAAGAAGAGGTGGCTGAGCTAAGAGTTTCTGCAGTGTCAAGGAAAGAAGAGGTGGTTGAGCTAAGAGTGTGCAGTGTCAAGGAAAGAAGAGGTGGTTGAGCTAAGAGTGTGCAGTGTCAAGGAAAGAAGAGGTGGTTGAGCTAAGCGTTTCTGCAGTGTCAAGGAAAGTGGAATCTAAAATCCAGTTAGAAAGAACTAAGGTTCAAATGGATTCAGTATTATCTTCAAAGTACTTACAAACCAGTATGTGAGAAGAGCCAAGTCTTTCTGGAGTGATCAGCAGACTCATGCAGTTTCTATGATTTTTGCTATTCCCCATCATTATGGACAATCTCATCTGGTCGAGGATGCCCCTGCTTACTGAAGAGAGGGTTGGACTAGATGAACTTTAGAGGTCCCTTCCAACCCAGACCATTCAGTGATTATTGTTAAAACACAGAGCATAGTTATGCATGAGAAAGAAATAAATCATCTGGATATTAATTCCATTGGCCCCATTATAGGAATCCATTTTGCAGCTCAACATGAAATACATCAAACAGTATCTGATGATGTGAAAATGCAGTTGACTCTTATTGGAACTTAGACTGAGAACAGCCACAATCCAATGTCAATCTTATTTGCTCCTTTGTCTTACTGTATTACAGCAGGCAAAAAGGAGTTAACGAGATGTGAAATAATGTGATATTCTATCAGTTGAGATTGCAAATCTATGCTTTTCTTAGCTAGGGAAATATATAAGTAAATAAAGAATAGCAGCCAGAAGCAATTATGTAAAACTCTGAACAGTATTCCCTAGAGAGAAAAATATGCACATTTTCCTGTCTAGTTCCATTATGTGTGTTCATTTCAAATCCAGACTCTTTCCAATACCAACAGAATAAAGGTAATTTTGTTCAAACAAAATTCCTTTCTAACACATCATGTGCCAAGTGACAAAAGCAAAACAAGACCCCTAAGACATTAACTACCTCTTTAAGAATAATATGAACACAATTAATTTACATCAAGTAATGGGAGTTTCCATGATTCACTGCACAGCTGCATTCTGGCTTTGCAGAGAAGAAGCTGTTTGTTTCTACTCTTGATCTTGTCTGGGGACAGAATACTTTGTGAATGTCAAATCATGCATACAATACAGTCTTTGTAAGTGTCTTTACAAAGATGTAGTTAGGCTTTATTTAAAAGGGGAAAGGTGTGAGTAGGTAATTCTGTCATATGTATCTCTGCAAGATTGGACGTGGCACTTGGTGCTGTGGTCTAGCCTTGAGCTCTGTGGTGAAGGGTTGGACTTGATGATCTGTGAGGTCTCTTCCAACCCTGATGATACTATGATACTATGATGATACTATGAAGTGGTATGACCATTTTATTAATCTTATGTAATCAACAGGAGCACTGTCCTCAACCAGCAATAGCTGGAACATACACTTAGGCACTTTTCATCTACTTACTGTGCAGTGAATAATGGATTTATCCTTGCCTGATTCATGACGAGCTGCATAATGTACTTATTACATAGTGGTAAATATATATTACTTATACTGCAGGGAAGGAATTGAACAATAGAATAGAATAGAATAGAATAGAATAGGATAGGATAGGATAGGATAGGATAGGATAGGATAGGATAGAATAGGATAGGATAGGATAGAATAGTAGAATAGAATAGGATAGTATAGAATAGAACAGAATAGAATAGAATACAATAGGATAGAATAGATTAGAATAGGATAGAATAATAGAATAGAATAGAATAGAATAGGATAGGATAGGATAGAATAGAATACAATACGAGTAGAATAGAATAGAATAGAATAGAATAGAATAGAATAGAATAGAATAGAATACAATACAATACAATACAATACAACAGAACAGAATAGAATCAGCTAGGTTGGAAGAGACCTCCAAGATCATCCAGTCCAACCTAGCACCCAGCCCTATCCAGTCAACTAGAAATGGAGAAAAACACAACTGGAGTATTAGGATTTTCTTTATGTGCATATTTTATGGTGTTAATGATTTGATAAAGAATAAAACTCTTGGAATAATCATCAACTGAGAGGATGGAACTGCAAGAAACAGAAATGTAGTATCACAAGGTGACATTACAGAGAAAGATACCAGGACAAGCAATTAGAGCTTGATGTCAGACATTTGTCATAAAACTAGAGTTTTCCACTGAAGCCCAAGGAAGAGAAAGACCTGGAGTATTAATTAACTGAAGACATGAATATGAAGCAGATCTCAGCATGTTTAGGAGAACAGAGGATTCAGTTCATGGAATAAAATGGGGGAAAAATCAAACACAGTAAAGCTAAGGAGGAATACTTCTCTGCCTAAACAGCAGAAGATAACTACTGGAAAGGAAAGAAACTATTGAAATCCAAGAACAGTACTGACATGGAAAAAAATGTGTGGAGCTCAAGCAGGCTTCAAAGCAAGAAAGTTGTGTAGCAATCTGCCTGTATGAGTAACAGAGACAGAAGAGCTGCCTAGCTCTGACAGGGAACAATTATGTGATTATTAAGGTCTTAAGTTTATTAAGATAATCGTAGGGTATAGTTTTCTACAGTATTAAAGGACAGAACCCTATGACCAGAATGCAGCCTCAAATGATTCCATACTTCCTATAATTTCTGTTAAGAATGTATTCCTCATTAGAATTGTGCTGCAGGCTCTATCCATTAGATGCATAGGAACTAACAGACATGCAACACTGGATGCTTCACAAAGAAAGGAAGAATACATCTTTCACTTTCACTGTACTCTAATAGATAAGAGAGAAAGCAGGAATGCCTTGTAAAAGTATGATATTAATCCTTCAGACAAAAAGGCTGCAGGAACATGTAAGTCAAAGAAACACGAGAACATAGGAGCATCTGCTCATAGAATTAGAATTACTGTCTGCTCATAGAATCAACCAGGTTGGAAGAGACCTCCAAGATCATCCAGTCCAACCTAGTCCCCAGCCCTCCCCCCCCAACTAGACCATGGTGCTAAGTGCCCCAGCCAGTCTTTTGTTGAACACCCCCAGGGACGGTGACTCCACCACCTCCCCTGGGCAGCCCATTCCAATGCCAATCACTCTCTCTGACAAGAACTTCCTCCTAACATCCAGCCTAGACCTCCCCCGGCACAACTTGAGGCTGTGTCCCCTTGTTCTGTTGCTGATTGCCTGGGAGAAGAGACCAACCCCCACCTGGCTACAACCTCCCTTCACGTAGTTGTAGACAGCAATGAGGTCTGCCCTGAGCTTCCTTTTCTCCAGGCTAAACAACCCCAGCTCCCTCAGCCTCTCCTCATAGGGTTTGTGTTCCAGGTCCCTCACCAGTTTCATTGCCCTTCTCTGGACATGTTCCAGCACCTCAACATCTCTTTTGAGTTGAGGAGCCCAGAACTGGACACAGTACTCAAGGTGTGGCCTGACCAGTGTTGAGTACAGGGGCAGAATAACCTCTCTTATCCTATTTGCCACACTTTTCCAGATTTAAAGCTCTTTATCTCAACTCTTTGTCTCAACTTGGAGGAGTTTTTTTGGTGCTAATTTCTCTTGCTTCTGCATTAGCTCATTACAATGGCAAAGATCTGTTCTTGGATTGCCTAGGTGGCTGTAACTGGTGGAAGAGCAGGGATGAGCAAAGAAGCCTGAGCTTCCTCTTTTGAAAAGGCAGTCAGCTCGGAGACGCTCTAGATGCATTGATAGCAGAGCGATAGCCATGTTATTAAGACTAAACAAAGTGTTTCTCTTTCTAATGAGCTATTACTTAGATGTAGCCAGGTGGGTGTTGGTCTCTTCTCCCAGACAACCAGCAATAGAACAAGGGGACAGAGTCTCCAGTTGTGCTGGGGGAGGTCTAGGCTGGATGTTAGGAGGAAATTCTTGCCAGAGAGAGTGATTGGCATTGGAATGGGCTGCCCAGGGAGGTGGTGGAGTCACCATCCCTGGAGGTGTTCAAGAAGAGCCTGGATGGGGCACTTAGTGCCATGGTCTAGTTGAGTGGATAGGGCTGGGTGCTAGGTTGGACTGGATGATCTTGGAGGTGTCTTCCCACTTGGTTGTTTCTATGAAATCCATGAAATAAATCATGTGAAAAGTAGTTTTCAAGATGATGGCATGGGAAACCCTCTCAAATGTATGCATATATTTTGTAAGATTGTAGTGAATATTAACTAGTAAAGAAGCAGTGTCTGTGGCTGCCCTATAAAGAATAAATCTAAATATTTTTCTACATGTGACCCTGGCATTTGTTCCCCAGCTTTGATAAATTCAGACTCATCTGCTCTGTGAACAGAGGTCTCAAAATCACAGTGCATCTGAAATTTCATAGGCAAAAGTTCCACTTTAAACGAAAGGTATATTCCAGTCCTGCATTAAGTGCACTTAAATGCAGTAAAACCAATCTGTAAACTACTTGAAACAGTTACCAGAAAGTAAGCAAAACTCAGATACCTCACACATGTCTAACAGTGAGACAGTAGAATCGTCTTGTTGACAAAGAATTCGCTGCAGTTTGATTCTCCTTCAAAAGATGCATCTCCAGCAGCACAGATGTCTACAAAGCACTGGTGTCATGCTTAGTATATCATTCTGCATTTGCTGTGCCAGTCATACATGAAGTCAAACAAGCATTTGCTTGATTCAAAACGACCTCTGTTGAAAGATACATAAGCTTCATCCTCACAGAGTCTTATACTGGTAATAACAGAGAAAATGAGAAGTGTTACACCCTCGTGTGGGGTATATTTCAGCACAATTTGATTTCAGTCATTGGACACAAAGGCCACAAGATGGTAGCATTGCCTTGAAAGTAATATGTTGACTCTGTTTTAGTAAGTTGAGATGCTGGAACATGCCCAGAGAAGGGCAACAAAGCTGGTGAAGGGCCTGGAGCACAAACCCTATGAGGAGAGGCTGAGGGAGCTGGGAGTGTGCAGCCTGCAGAAGAGGAGGCTCAGAGGGAGACCTCATTGCTGTCTACAGCTACCTGAAGGGAGGCTGTAGCCAGGTGGGGGTTGGTCTCTTCTGCCAGGCAACCAGAACAAGGGGACACAGTCTCAAGTTGTGCCGGGGGAAGTATAGGCTGGATGTTAGGAGGAAGTTGTTGGCAGAGAGAGTGATTGGCATTGGAATGGGCTGCCCAGGGAGGTGGTGGAGTTGCCATCTCTGGAGGTGCTCAAGAAAAGACTGGATGAGGCATTTAATGCCATAACCTAGTTGACTGTCTAGGGCTGGGTGCTAGGTTGGACTGGATGATCTTGGATGTCTCTTCCAACTGGGTTGATTCTATGATTAGTAGGTTTGCAGATGACACCAAGAGGAGGCCTACAAGAAGGCTGGAAATGGATTTTTTCCAGTGGCCTGTAATGATAGGATGATGGGCAATGGTTTTAAATCAGAGAAGAGTAGATGCATGTTGGATATTAAGAGGAAGTTCTTTAACATGAGCAATCCTGCTAGGTTGGACTGGATGATCTTGGAGGTCTCTTCCAACCTGGTTGATTCTATGAACTCTCCTCCTATTCCAAGAACTAACTGTAATAACCCTAGCCTTGTACTGAATATGCATGATTTTGTAGCATAAATATTCTACCTGAACCAGGTGAAGGTGTGCAAGGGCCTTGGCGGAGGACCTCTCCGTGTCACCCAGCGCTGATTGAAACCTATCTTTGCTGGTAACAGCCTGCGTGTTGTGAGGTCTCATTGCCCGTAGGTCAGTTCCAGGCAGCCCTGCGCTGCCGCAGCATAGGTTTAGCTGCGCTCACTGTTAGTGAGTACAAGGGGGCCATCTTGTGGCCAAGGCTGGTATTGCATCGTTTGCGCAAGGGAGATTTTTCTGCTTGTTCCCCCTAATTTCCGAGTTCGGATTTTTCCTAGATTGCTTCTTTACTGTGTTATAAATACCCTTGTGTAAATATGGACCATCTACCAGGCACACGCACCTAACTAATAAGCTCCAAATATGTTTTAATATTTAGTAAATCATAATATTTTATTAATATCTCCTGTTTATTAGTTTTCATAAATCATAACAAGTGGGTAGTAGTCAATGGCTTGAAGCACAGATGGATATCGGTGACAAGTGGTGTTCCTCAGGGGTCCATGCTGGGACCAGCACTGTTCAATGTTTTTATCAATAATACAGACAGTGGAATTGAGTGCACCATCTGGAGGTGCTCAAAAAAAGACTGGATGAGGCACTTAGTACCATGGTCTAGTTGACTGGATAGGGCTGGGTGCTAGGTTGGACTGGATGATCTTGGAGGTCTCTTCCAAACTGGTTGATTCTATGATTTGTAGGTTTGCAGATGACACCAAGAGGAGGCCTACGAGAAGGCTGGAAATGGATTTCTTCCAAAGGCCTGTAATGATAGGATGATGGGCAATGGTTTTAAATCAGAGAAGAGTAGATCTATGTTGGATATTAAGAGGAAGTTCTTTAACATGAGCATACTGCAGCAGGTCACCTAGGGAAGTAGTTGGGGCCCCATTCTTGAACATACTCAAGATCAGGCTCCACAGGATTCTGGGCAACCTGAGTACAGCAGATGTAAGTAGATATTTTGTGCTTTTTCCAGCTAAACAGGAAATTAAAAGTGACTACAATCACTCCATTTCCTACATCCTAGGAAATGGGTAGGCTCAGACATTTTGTAGCTCCAGTGGTGCTAGGGGAGCCAAGCAGATATGCAAAGAGCACCTGATAAATGTTTGTTTGGTTATTTCACCAATTTGATGAGTTTCTGACATGCTTATAACTACAGAGATTGGTAAACCTTCCCCTGTGTGCTCTGTGTCAGTGTCTGCAGCAAGTGGTGCTGATCAAAGGCTATATTTGGTGTATCTGCAATGCTGCAGTAACTTAGAGGATCAGCCATTTCAGAATTTAGAAGTCTAGCTGAACCTTTCAAGCATTTTGTATAGACAGGTGCAGGCAGAAATAAGCATAAGTAAGCCTGTCTGTGATGGTTTGGGTGTCCCCCGCCCCCCCACACTTTAGAAATCACCCAGACTAGACTCAGCCAGCTCTGGAAATTTGAATGAAGCTTATATTTACAGCTGGCACAATTTACAGGCAGATATTTACAGTATATACAGTTATAGACAGAAATATACAAGGTAAAAGATAATACAGAAACACAACTCCCCTCCCAGAAACCTGAGTCCCCAGGAGGGGCTCTCAACCACCCCCTCACCTTTCCCCTGCCCTTCTCAACCTTACCCCAGTCCCAAGGAAGAATGGAGGTTCGGCCAAGAGGATTAAGGAGCAAAGGTGAATCAGCCAAAGCAAATGGAGGGTGAGGTTAGAAAGCAAGATGGAGTTCAGCCAGCAGCCTCAGCTCTCCCCAGCAGGCCAGGAGCTGAGAGCACAGCCCAGAGCGAAGTGCCCAAGCGAAGTGCAGAGCAAAAGTGACTTTATCTTTTGTTTTGCCTTTCTTCTTTACACATCTCAGCAAGACTGTAAGCGAAGTAGACCTCACCATTGTTTTCATTTCCCAGCCTATGATCTAGTTCTTCTCACCAAAACATCCCAGCTAGGCTCAAACTAGCACACTGTCCATTGAACAAACTTGCCAAGGTGACTATGATCTAGAAGCCCAAGATAGCCAAGACCTACATCTGAATTCATGAGCCTTGTTATGGCCATGGGCTCTACAGCTAACACCAGCTGTCAGCCAGGTCTATAGGTTTCCTCAGATGTGCCCTCATGTAGACATGCCTCCAAGTGATGAATTAAAGGCAGTGACCACATAATGGATAGCTCATTTCTATGTAAAGTTTTCTCAGCAGCACTGAGAACACACAGTTTGTGTATTTCAGTGTTTTTTCCCCCTAAATTCAGAGAAAATAAACCTTAGCTTCTGTCTAGTTTCCATAGCAACTGTAAGGTATCATGGCACTTCTCTGAAACCAAACACAGAAACACAGCATTTTCTATATATAAAACTAATGTTTGAATCGTCTTTGGCATATGAAAAGAACAGTTTTCATTACCTGTTTTACATGTGACCTTTCAGTGGAAATAAATGAGCAAATATTTCATGGAATATTGTTAGAGTCATACAAACATGGAATAATTTAAGTTGGAAAAGTCTTTAAGACCATCAAGTGCAACCATGAACCTAAACTGCCAAGCCCACCATTGAATCGTGTCATTAACCACTATGTCTATAAGCCTTTTAAATACCTCCAGGAACTCTTACTCTGCCATTTTTCTGGGCAGCCTGTTCCAGTGCTTTACAACCATTTCAGGGAAAACACTTAATATCCAATCTGTTCTTCCCTGGCACAATTTGAGGCCATTTCCTCTTGTCCTATCACTCATCACTTGGAAAGAGACTGACACCCACCTTGCTGCAAACTCCTTTCAGGTAGTTGTAGAAAGCAGCTCGTCTGCAGGCTAACCAGTCCCAATTCCCTTAGATGCTCATCATAGAACCTCTCTCTAGACCTTTCACCAGCTTCATTTGTGATGGTTTGGGTGTTTCCCTCGCCCCCAACGCTTTGGAAAATCATCCAGACTAGACTCAGCAGCTCTGGAAATTGAATGAAGCTTTATACTTACAGCTTAGCACAATAGACAAGCAGAGATTTGCAGTATATACAGTTATAGCCAGAAATAGACAAGGTAAAAGGTAATACAGAAACACAACTCCCCTCCCAGAAACCTGAGTCCCCAGGAGGGGCTCTCAACCACCCTTCCCCCTTCCTCCCACCCTTCTACCTTACCCAAGAGTTTGCCTTATGCTCAAGGTAGCTTGGAGGGTCAGCCAGGGGGGTTAGGAAGCAGATTGATTAGAGAGAGAGGTTGAGCCCCAGTGAGACAGAGACCAACTCTGTTATCTATATTTATGTTCTTGTTCTTATACATCTCAGCAAGCCCATGAGTGAAGCAGACATCACCGTTGTTTCCTTTTCACAGCCTGTAATCTCGTTCTTCTCATCAAAACATTCTGGCTAGCTTCGAACTGGTACATCATTGCCCTTCTCTGGACACACTCCAGCACCTAAATGTCTTTTTTCTAGTGAGGGGCCCAAAACTCAACACAGTATTCAAGGTGTTCCCTCACCAGTGCCAGGTGCAGGTGGATGATCTCTTCCCTAGTTCTGAGATGGTAAAGTGTAGATGAGGTATTTTAGAGTTTGTGACAAACATATGTCATAGAAACAAGACTTATAACTACCAAACTACTGAGTAAGAGGAAAGGAATAAATTACATATAGGGTACAAAAACAAAGCAGTTACTCATACATTGTAACAGAAATTAATAATGAATTATGGCTATTAATTTCTGTGTATTATTTTTTATTAGTAATATTCAAAAGTCTGGAAAATTCCCTGAGGTTCTTTGGGCTTTCAGTCGACAGGAAGCAATTGCACAGAATTTAACAGTTGAAACAATCAGAACTTGGAAAACAGTAATACAAAACCAGGAAAAATTCTAATAGTGCTTATGGAGTCTTGGCATCCACTCCAGCAGATGTACTCAGGACTCTCTGGTCCCTGAGTAAGTCTTCTGTATCAAAGATGCTTTCAAACTCGTGATGATCCCNACACCCCCAGCTCCCTCAGCCTCTCCTCATAGGGTTTGTGTTCCAGGCCCCTCACCAGCTTCGTTGCCCTTCTCTGGACACCTTCCAGCACCTCAACATCTCTCTTGAATTGAGGAGCCCAGAACTGGACACAGCACTCAAGGTGTGGCCTGACCAGTGTTGAGTACAGGGGCAGAATAACCTCCCTTGTCCTACTGGCCACACTGTTCCTGATCCAGGCCAGAATGCCATTGGCTTTCTTGGCCACCTGGGCACACTGCTGGCTCATCTTCCGCTACTATCCACCAGTACCCCCAGATCCCTTTCTTCCTGGCTGCTCTCCAAATGCTGCTAAGCTGGCTGGAATGAGCTGCATACACATGGCCACCTGTTAACATACTGCAAACAAGGAGAGATAGGAAGGTTGATGGAGAGGAAGGCTGATGCAAAAAGGCATCTCTAAATCATCCCCCTTTATGTGCTTGATTTTGAATGAAACTGGCCAACAGGCACTAGCACCATTGTTCTGGCCAATGAATTCAAAGCTTTGTGCCTCCTTTGACCATACAGGCATGGTGAGGGCAGCACAAGACACCTGACACGAGGTGCTAAGCCCCCTAGCCCTCAAGGCTTTGCTCATCTACTCGCTCCTGGACCCCAGCATGACAGGAGAAGGAGAGCCAGGGTTAAACCAGCAGCAATTTCTTTGAGGACCTCTGGACTAGAAAGTATGCTGTCTTTTCAGTCCTGTCATAGAAGTACTATTTTCACATGAGACACAGTCTTCTATTATATAAAGTAAATACTATTGTCACATAGAATCACAGAATCAGCCTTGGAAGAGAGCTCCAAGATCATCCAGTCCAATCTAGCACCCAGCCCTAGCCAGTCAGCTAGACCATGGCACTAAGTGCCTCATCCAGGCTTTTCTTGAACACCTCCAGGGACATCATGCCTACTTGTTTTAAGCTTGCTGCTTTTTGTTTAGATATTAGCCTAGGGACATGTTTCCTTACTGAGCTGGGTGGTAAAAGAGGTTTGGCAAAAAAAGTCTGATTCAATTGCTGAGTATCATGTTTTGATTATGCACACGTTGGCTGGCAGTAACAGTCCATCTGTTTTGCTCTGAAACCTGTCTAGATCATTCCAAATACTGTAATTTCATCCAAAATTCTGAATCAAACCCCCAAATTATTTGCAGATACTTAGCACTCTTCTACCAGCAGTTCTTCACAATGTAGGTGAAGATTCTGTTAGGATTACAGTTTCTTCCTGATTCAGGTTCTATAGAAATGGGTAACACCTCAGTGACTGAGTGAATTAAAATGAGAAACCTGAAATGATAAAGTTCCCTTTTTCTATGGCTTCATCTCCCAAATGCAATAATTCAATTTCAGATCATAGAATCATAGAATCAACCAGGTTGGAAGAGACCTCCAAGATCATCCAGTCCAACCTAGCACCCAGCCCTAGCCACTCAACCAGACCATGGCACTAAATGCCTCTTCCAGGCTTTTCTTGAACACCTCCAGGGACGGTGACTCCACCACCTCCCTGGGCAGCCCATTCCAATGCCAACCACTCTGCCAAGAACTTCCTCCTAACATCCAGCCTATACCTCCTCCGACACAACTTGAGGCTGTGTCCCCTTGTTCTGTTGCTGGTTGTCTGGGAGAAGAGACCAACATCCACCTACCCACAACCTCCCTTTAGATATGTTCAGAGTTTCAAATGCTCAGACCAACAGCATTTGTAACCATTCCCAGCTTTGCCACTGTTTATGTCTGTCGTTAAAATACACTTTGCTCAGTGTTTTGAAGTCTAAAGGCAGATCTTACAGCCTGCATCCCAACAATGCCTAATGCATATTCTGAAGAGAGAGAAAAGCAGTGTATAACAGAATCTATGGCACTTATGCAGGTCCTGTGGAATATCTCCAAGAAAGGTTGATGCATGCATTATAAACTCCTTCACCATAGAAAATGTCAAAGAGGATCAAGAGAACAGCCTCAAGTGTCTACAGAAAAGTCTTCAGTCTCTGAGCTATGCAGTACCTGTTCCAAGCATTGACAGTGTAATATGTAGTCATATCTTGCTTTTCTACCTCAAACACTAGTCTCACTCTGATGGTCTCAGAGAGTGAGAGGGTTAGAATCATAGAATCATAGAATGGTTTAGTTTGGAAGGGACCTCAAGGATCATCCAGCTCCAACCCCCTGCCATAGGCAGGGACACCTCCCACTAGAGCAGCTTGCTCAAGGCCTCATCCAGCCTGGCCTTAAACACCTCCAGGGAGGAAGCATCCACAACCTCCCTGGGCAACCTGTGCCAGTGTCTTACCACCCTCACAGGAAAGAACTTCCTCCTAACATCCAGTCGGAATCTCCCCTCTGCCAGCTTAAACCCATTCCCCCTCGTCCTAACATTACTAGACCGTGTGAATAGTCCCTCCCCAGAGGTTCTTTTAGTGAGGATAAACATGAAGGAACAAAAATAGCTACCACCATGGATCCAGTGACATCTCACAGTCCCTCTCAGGTTTTCTTCTGCCTTGTCTTGGTGGGGGAAGCTTCCAAACTTTTAGCAGTCGGTTTTGCATTTTTACAGCCTTTCCAATATCAAATGTGGTCACACTTCCTCAGCTGGTTGCCATAGTTACATGGCACATTTGACTTGCTCAGTCACCATCCTAAAGGGTTTTGCATGCTGCATGGCTCTAAATTGTGCCTCTGCCAGTCATATATGGGGACTCTCTCCATCTGAAGACCCCTTGATGACCATTGACTGTTCTATGACCTCTGAGTGCAATTACACAGTGAGCTGCAGCTGGCATTACAACACTCACAAACACTGAACTTGCAGTTTTGCACAGTAAGCTCTAGTTTGCACTCCAAGGACTTGCTGGGGTTTTTTGGTTATCAGTTACTATAGTTGCAGAGCAAAATTTAGAACAAGACATCCTGTCCAACCATTTTGATTGCTACCATCACAGAACGGTATTGAGACAAATATGTTGGTTCAGTTCTCCCCAACACACTTAACTGGAAATAACCTTTTCTTCTCCATTTCAGTCATGCAAATGGAATGCAATTCCTACAAATCATTAATCCTGAGAAATCAAACTACTATGAGTGATAATGATTTTAGCAGCATAAATTTCATATCTCCAAACTGGCTAGGACTGCAGGAAGATGATCAGAGGGCTGGAGCAGCTCTGCTATGAGGACAGGCTGAGAGAGTTGGGGCTCTTCAGCCTGGAGAAGAGAAGGCTTCGAGGAGACCTTAGAGTGGCTTTGCAGTATCTGAAGGGAGCCTACAGGAAGGCTGGGGAGGGACTATTGACAAGGTCTGGTAATGTCAGGACGAGGGGGAATGGGTTTAAACTGGCAGAGGGGAGATTTAGAGTGGATGTTAGGAGGAAGTTCTTTCCAGTGAGGGTGGTGAGACACTGGCACAGGTTGCCCAGGGAGGTTGTGGATGCTTCCTCCCTGGAGGCGTTTAAGGCCAGGCTGGATGAGGCCTTGAGCAGCCTGCTCTAGTGGGAGGTGTCCCTGCCTATGGC
>WAAF01002587.1:43948-72906 GCA_013400475.1 Tricholaema leucomelas | reverse complement strand
ACATTCTAGCTAGGCTCAAAGTAGCACACTGATCTAAGATATCCTGGATTTTCTTCCCAGGAATGGCATTCACAGCACTAATTCCTATTACTTCTCCTTAATAATGTACTTCATATACTGCCTTACAGCTATGTAAGCATTTGCTGACTCTTCTTAGGGAAAAGTATCATATGATACTATGATACTATGATAATGCTTGATTTTAACACGGAAGTTTATGTTTAGGCATTGAAGTAGACATTATTTTAGAAAAACACTCTTTTCTTCACCCTTTGTGTTGATGACTGAAGTGTTCCACCATATCTTACCAATTTGCAAGGAAAATTGGATTTAATCGAATGGTTCCCTACAATAACTCTCCTGGCCTCCAGATGCTTTAGTAGCACATAATTACCCTGTAGTATCCATCAAGTACATGTGGATGTCTTGGATCTCCTCAGGCCCCTACAGACTAGACACTAATACTTAGGGAACTGAGTTCAATCTTGTGTTATGTTGCTTTTTGGTATTTCCATGGATCTCCTCAGGCCCCTACAGACTAGACACTAATACTTAGGGAACTGAGTTCAATCTTGTGTTATGTTGCTTTTTGGTATTTCCATGGATCTCCTCAGGCCCCTACAGACTAGACACTAATACTTAGGGAACTGAGTTCAATCTTGTGTTATGTTGCTTTTTGGTATTTCCATACAATTGCATATCCTGATTTCTTTTTTCTCAGTTACTGAACTGTAAGGAATCCAGACATATCCCATAGCCCTGATGAACAGGCAAGTCTGAAAAACTGAAGCTTTCTTAAGTTCTCTGGTTTTCATAGTGGGTCAAGAACTTACACACACTATTTGAAATTTACCAGCCCAGCTCAGATGGCTTGGAAGTAATATGAAGCTGTTATTTAGAGCAAAGCAGAAATTACAAGCATATATACATAACACATTTACAAGTATCGGCAATTATATACAAATTAGAAATAATACAGAAATCCAAATTCCCTCCAGGAAAAATGGAACTGCNACCTTGTGTTATGTTGCTTTTTGGTATTTCCATACAATTGCATATCCTGATTTCTTTTTTCTCAGTTACTGAACTGTAAGGAATCCAGACATATCCCATAGCCCTGATGAACAGGCAAGTCTGAAAAACTGAAGCTTTCTTAAGTTCTCTGGTTTTCATAGTGGGTCAAGAACTTACACACACTATTTGAAATTTACCAGCCCAGCTCAGATGGCTTGGAAGTAATATGAAGCTGTTATTTAGAGCAAAGCAGAAATTACAAGCATATATACATAACACATTTACAAGTATCGGCAATTATATACAAATTAGAAATAATACAGAAATCCAAATTCCCTCCAGGAAAAATGGAACTGCCCAGAAGAGGCTCAAAGCCTTTCTCTCTCTCTCCCAGACAGAGAAACAACCAGCAAAGCTTACTTGTTGTCTGTTAGTGGAAGATATTAGAATGAAGCAAAGGACAAGCTAATAGATGCAATGCTTAGGAGCAAAGATGGCAGAAGAAGGACAAATTGTTGACATTTTGGCTTTTTAATCCTTCTAGCAAACCAATTAATGATATAGAATTTATCATTATTATTCTTCTACAGCCAATGATCCAATTTCTCTCATTAAAATGTTCCAACTAGCCTCAAACCAGCAGAGTTCTAGACATGGCTGCTTGTTTGTGCACCACACAGGCACAGTATGAAAAGTCATCAGTCACCTAAAGGTTTTCCTTTGCTTCAGGCTCTTCAGACCATGACTTTCAGCATAATTTTTCCTTAACATGAACTTCATTTAAAATTCTTGGGAATTTAAACACTTAACTTCATGCCACCAGCTGATACTCACACTCCCAGGTGGCATTTTAATGATCAAAAGTAGTGAAGAGAGAAAGTGCAGAGGGCATTGAGAAAGAGAAACTTCATGACAGAAATTTGTACCTTCCTGAGAGAGTATGAGAGAGTTCTGCAAGTAATTTCTACATTTTTTGCATAAGTCATGGTCTAATTTAGCTGTGGCAGGCCCATAAAGGGAATTAGAGCTCTACTTATAAAGTAGAAAAGGGAAAGAGTGATAACCTTGACTAAATAGTAAATACAAATGGCAAGACTATCACTTCACCAAGATGAGATGCTTGTTCAAAAGCACCACTATTTCACTGATTGTAATACACAATGTGAGTTTTGACAAGGAATTTCCTTTAGCCACACTCCTAAATAACTCACTCTTTATTCATGCTGTCTTACAGAGACCATGATTAAAGAAACAGTTCAGTACTCATCATGCCTGAAATGTTTCCTGCTTTATGAGCCTTAGGCAAAAGATTTGCTTTTCGGTACCTATGAGTGCGGTCAGGTCTGGTTTCAGTGACAATGTTACGTTGCTGAAATTTCCTTCCCTTGTCTCAGGCCTCTTACTTTACAATGAAAATATTTAGGGATCTAACTCAGGTAAAAAATAGCCCCTTTATTTCACCAGCGCTATTTTCTAACAACATCCCTGAACTTTTCCTGGGAAACCTCCCCTCTTTTCCAAAGGTGATACACTCTCTTTGTCTTTAATTCCCTTAGCAGCTACTTGCCCATCCAGCCTGGCTGCCTCCCTCGTCGGCTCGTCTTTTGGTACAATGGCACAGCTGCTCTTGTGCTTTTAGGAGTTCCTTTTTGAAGTAGGGCCAACCTTCCTNTCCCAAGTCCTATTTTGTTACTAGATCATTTTCTTTAGCCACACAGACAGACACACATGTGCCAGAGTAGCCCAGGTAGTACTATAGTGACTTCTTAGGAGTTTGTGCATGCCAAAACCCATGCTTGATAGACAGTCCACGTCCTTCGACTGTGTTTTAAAGGCTAACAGCATTTAGTAGGATAGAAATCATTTGATGATAGCTGGTTTCAATATAGGGAAGAAGTGTCCCTATTTATTTTCTTGATAGAGAAAGTTCTGTTTATGATGCACATGAGCATCTAACCTCAGATGGAATCTCTGGGCATTGTCACTGAATTAGTGACATGGACATAGTGATTAGATAAATAATAATTACTATCACTCAGTGACATGTTACCATATAGCAGTAAAATGTTTGAAGCCTATAGGCATCAAGACTAATATTAAATTAGGATGAAATAAAATGGTAAAGAATAAATTCCCAAGGCATTCTGGGAAATTTGTGAAAGGAACCCAGATTGAGAAATCTTGTCAGAGTCCAAACTGTGAGCATGTACTTCAAATGTATATTCACAGAAAAGGGCTAAACTCCATTTTAAGTAACACAATATTTTGTTAAATCAGCTAGTTATCATCCATTATATGTATGGAGGCTACAAAGATCTACCTATGAGCTACTAAAATCCATTTTGCACTTGGAAAGCCACCTTTCTGGGGGACATTCATGAAGGCAGATCTCATTGCTGTCTACAGCTACCTGAAGGGAGGCTGTAGCCAGGTGGGGGTTGGTCTCTTCTCCAAGACAACCAGCAACAAGACAAGGGGACACAGTCTCAAGTTGTGCTGGGGGAAGTATAGGCTGGATGTTAGGAGGAAGTTCTTGCCAGAGAAAGTGATTGGCATTGGAATGGGCTGCCCAGGGAGGTGGTGGAGTCACCATCCCTGGAGGTGTTCAAGAAAAGCCTGGATGAGGCACTTAGTGCCATGGTCTAGTTGACTGGCCAAGGCTGGGTGCTAGGTTGGACTGGATGATCTTGGAGGTCTCTTCCAACCTGGTTGATTCTATTCTACATGTTTGCATGTTTTCAAATACTGCAAATTATGAGTCTTTGTGGTTGTTAAGGTTCAGATTCGCCTCACTGAGAAAAAAAGCAAATATCCTATTCCCTCATGAATGTTTCATACTAACTTATTTCTAAGGCAATCCAAGGTATTTCTTTAAGCGATATCACAACTAGTATCAGAGTCACACTACTGCTTATTAAGAGTTATATTCCTTGTCTTTGACATCATTAATGCCAAATTTTCCTTCGGGAAAAGGGTTAATTTAAAAGAACCCTAAAGTGCTTCTTGTTAATAAATGGTACAGAAGAGGCAAAAGTTTAAAAATATGAAAAACATCATGAATTATTCATTGCTGCTCCTAAATTGTAAGCACATTTGCAGTGTGAAAGAGACTATTTCTAATATGATGCACTTATGTAAAGCACCAATTTTGCCGGGGCAAATCAGATTATTTTGGTGCTTGTGACTTTGATGAAAGTAGATTTTCAAGGTAGATAACAGACAGTCCTGCATTTCTCATGTTCTTTTTGGTGGCCATATACAGCTCCTGTCTCTATAGCAGATAAACAGAAAGTCAGAGTATCAAAGTATCATAAGTGTAGTGCATACAGGATGGTTAAGAATGTACTGAGACTTCTTTTTGGAAGCCTAGTCTTGAAAAAACAGAAAATATCCCAGTAAGAGCAAAGAATCAAGGCATTTGTTCACAGAATCACAGAATGGTTTGGGATGCAGGAATCATAGAATTATAGAATCAATCAGGTTGGAAGAGACCTCCAAGATTATCTACTCCAACCTAGCACCCAGCCCTATCCACTCAACTAGACCATGGCACTAAGTGCCTCGTCCAGGCTTCCTGAACACCTCCAGGGACGGTGACTCCACCACCTCCCTGGGCAGCCCATTCCAATGCCAATCACTCTCTCTGGCAAGAACTTCCTCCTAACATTCAGCCTATATCTCTCCCGGCACAACCTGAGGCTGTGTCCCCTTGTTCTGTTGCTGGTTGTCTGGGAGAAGAGACCAACCCCCACCTGGCTACAACCTCCCTTCAGGTAGCTGTAGACAGCAATGAGGTCTGCCCTGAGCCTCCTCTTCTCCAGGCTGCACACCCACAGCTCCCTCAGCCTCTCCTCATAGGGTTTGTGTTCCAGGCCCCTCACCAGCTTTGTTGCCCTTCTCTGGACACGTTCCAGCACCTCAACATCTCTCTTGAATTGAGGATCCCAGAACTGGACACAGTACTCAAGGTGTAGCCTGACTTGTGTTGAGTACAGGGGAAGAATAACCTCTCTCGTCCTACTGGCCACACTGTTCCTGATACAGGCCAAGATGGCATTGGCCCTCTTGGCCACCTGGGCACACTGCTGGCTCATCTTCAGCCTACTAACCACCAGTAGCCCCCAGGTCCCTTTCTTCCTGGCTGCTCTCCAGCCACTCTGTCCCCAGCCTATAGCACTGCTTGGTGTTGTTGTGGCCAAAGTGCAGAACCCTGCTCTTGGCCTTGTTAAATCTCATCCCATTGGCCTCTGCCCACCCATCCAGCCTGTCCAGGTCCCTCTGCAGGGCTCTTCTACCCTCCAGTAGATTGATATCTGCTCCTAGCTTGGTGTCATCTGCAAACTTACTGATGCTGGACTCAATCCCCTCATCCAGATCATCAATAAAGATATTGAACAGGACTGGGTCCAACATTGATTCTTGGGGGACACCACTAGTGACTGGCTTCCTCCAAAGCTCATCTAGTCCACCCCTTGTGCACTAGCTCAGTTAAAATCTATCTCTATCCTCTGGTTGGTTGGTTAGAGGTCCAAGAGATGCTTGGTGACTCGGTCTTTATCCTACATTGTTTGGATTTTATAGTTGTTACTGCTGTTCCTTCTCCATAGATTTCTTTGTCTAACCTCACCTTTCTTCTTTCTTCTTGCTAAATCCTTTCTAAAAATATTTATGTTTTTTCTGCTTTTAACCTTTAGGAGGTAACAGCTTCCAAGTTAAGGAATATGCCATTTTTATTAGGTTCTAAAAAACATTTAACAAAATTAGCAGCAATACTAATATGTGTAGCACTTCACCCTATGTTGCCATAGCCTATTCTCTTTGTGCACAGTGACTAATATGTTTGGGTCAGGGCTTTTTTGTGTGCTAGTTTGAGCCTAGCTAGAATGTTTTGGTGAGAAGAATTAGATTACAGGCTGTGGAAGGAAAACAATGGTGATGTCTACTTCAGTCATAGGCTTACTGAGAAATACAAGAAGAAGAATCGAAACATAGCTAAAAGCACTTCTGAGGCTGGGGAGCTCTGAGCTGCATATCTCTCTCTCTCTAGCCTCTCTGCTGTTTCTTTAATTAATTCACTTTGTTTCCTAACCCCCTGGCCAAGCTTCCATTCTTCCTTGGGACTAGGGTAATGCTGAGAGGGGTAGGGGGAAGGTGAAGGGGTGGTTGGGAGTCCCTCCTGGGCACTCAGGTTTCTGTGAGGGCTGTTGTGTTTCTGTATTACCTTTTACCTTGTATATTTCCATATATATCTGTATATACTGTAAATATCTGCTTGTATATTGTGCTAAGCTGTAAATATAAGCTTCATTCAACTTCCAGAGCCGGGTGAGTCTAGTCTGGGTGATTTCCAATGTGTGGAGGGGGGTGGGGAACACCCAAACCATCACATTTTGCATTATGCTCATTGGCTATGTTCACAGCAGACATAATCAGCCTAAAAGGAGGAAATAGAAACTCTAAGTTCTGCCACAGTGTTGTTTAATTAACTGTCCTAAGACAGCTTTAACCCTTAAAGGATTAATAATTTAGAGTTTCTAGTTAAGAGCTCAGGAAGACCTATATGAAAAGTATGCAATTTTCATAGGTGTGACTTAAGGTCACAGTGCATAAAATCCCCACATTACATGGTGTAATATTGTTGGAAAGTGATGATATGGTATTGTTCCAATATAATAAATTGATATGGCATGATAGAAGTATGACTGCAGGAAAACAGCTTCTGACGCTTCTGATTTGATATAGATTCTATAATCCTTTCACCTTTACAAGTTCTCAAAATCACAGAGCACAAAGACATTTTCCTTTTGCTTTTTTGTTAGTTTTGTAGGAATGAACACTTCCAACACACTCAGATCCGTGCTTTACTGATTCTTTGTCAAGAACAACTACCACTATTCAAAAGAATCTCTCTTAGACTTTTGACTGTTTAGCGACCATTCATTAATCATATATTTTCATCCCTGTATTTTTGAAATTTCATATAATCTTCACGTTCCTCTCCAGAATTTTCTTCACTGTTCAATTATGTGCAGCAGCTACACAGTCCCAAGAACATTGTCTGGAGATGTTAATTTGTCACTACTAGGCCAAGTGATATATATTTACTGAAAAATAGGACAAGTGAGGTAATTCTCCCTCTCTGCTTTTGTGAGACCCCACAGGGAGTACTGTGTCTAGTTTTGGTACCCTCTGCAGAAGAAGGACATGTAGCTGCTGGAGTAGGTCCAGAAGAAGGCTGGAGAACATACCCTGTGGGGACAGGCTGACAGAGATGGGGCTGTTCAGCAAGAGAAGAGAAGGTTCCAGGCAGACCTTAGAGCATCCTTCTGGCATCTGGAAAGAGGCCTACAAGACAACTAGGGAGGGACTTTCTGCAAGGGCTTGTTGTGATAGGACAAGAGGGAATGGATTTTGACATGGTCCCCCACAACATCCTGCTCTCCAAATTGGAGAGATGTGGATTTGATGGGTAGACTGTTCAGTGGATAATGAATTGCCTGGATGGTTGCATCCAGAAGGTGGTGCTCAATAGCTTGAAGTCCAGATGGAGAGCAGTGACAAGTGGTGTCCCTCAGGGGATCCATACTGGGACCTGTGCTGTTTAATATTTTTTATCAATGAAATAGAAAGAGGGATTGAGGGCACCATCAGCAAGTTTGCAGATGACACCAAACTGTGTGGTGGTGTTGACACATCAGAAGCACAGGATGTCATTCAAAGAGACCTGGACAGTCTGGAGAGGTGAACCCAGGTGAACCTCATGACATTCAACAAGAGCAAGTGCAGGGCTCTGCACCTGGGCTGGAACAATCCTCACTATCAGTACAGGCTGAGGGATGAGGTGTTAGAGAGCAGCCCTGTGGAAAGGGACTTGGAGGTGTTGGTGGATGAGAAGCTGAACATGAACAGATAGTGTGTTTTTGCAGCCCAGAAGGCAAATCATACTCTGGACTGCATCAAAAGAAATGTGGCCAGCAGATCCAGAGAGGTTATTCTGCCACTTTGCTCTGGTAAGACCTCACCTGGAGTACTGCAGCCAGTTCTGAAGCCCTCATTATAGGAAGGACATGGACCTCACAGAGCAGGTTCAGAGGAGGGCCACAAAAATGATCAGAGGGTTGGAGTGCCTCTGCTATGAGGACAGGCTAAGGGACCTGGGGTTGTTCAGTCTGGAGAGGAGGAAGCTCCGAGGAGACCTAATAGCAGCCTTCCAGTACCTGAAGGGGGCCTGCAGGAAGGATGGAGAGAAGCTGTTTACAAAGGCCTGCAGAGACAGGACGAGGGGCAATGGGTTCAAGCTTGAGAAAAGCGGATTTAGATTGGTGGTTGGGAATAAGTTCTTTACTATGTGGGTGGTGGAGCGCTGGAACTGGTTGTCCAGGAGGTGGTTGAGGCCTCTTCCCTGGAAAATTCAAGGTGAGTCTTGACTGAGCCCTGGGTGTCCTGTTCTAGTGGGGATGTCCCTGCTGACTGCAGGGGGGCCAGACTAGATGACCTATAGAGATCCCTTGAGCCCAGACCATTTTATGATTCTATGACTGAGAGCTCTGTAGCTGCAGATGAATCTTTCTCAGTCCATCTACTCATTCTACCATTTGTCCTCATTCTGATTTCATGCGTCAGTAAGTTCTGAACAATCCATGTCTCAGAGTGCATCGTGCACTAATTTTGCTCTGACAACCTTGTAATGGGAATTCTAATACTTATTACATTTTTTTTTGGGTAAAAACAAGGTAATTAAAAGACTGTCTGTGTTTACATTGCCTGGAGATGCTATTTTTCACTGTGATTTCTTGCTTTTAATGGCAATTAGCCATAAAAAGCACCATACACCTTATCTCTGTACTGAATATTCTTCAAATGGAAAGTGCTGTGGGGACTTAAAATTCACAGAACTTCCAGAGCTAAGTGCAGCATTCACAAAGGTATATCAGGTGAAGGTTTTGTCACTATATTCCCTCTACTGCTGAATTTGTTTTGAATCAGTTTTTCAATACTTCCTCACTTTCACATGTGAGTCATAGAATACTACTGTAGATGTGTTGTTTTTTTGGGGGGTTTTCATTCCATGCCCCCTTTCAGGATCAAGGCTAATATAGTAGTTCTTTGTTGTCCATTGAATACCCACTCAGGGATATTGTACATCCTCTTTGATATTCCATTAATACACAGTGCTTTCTAAGCTCTGTCATCTTGAAAGACTCATGTGATTCAGACTGTTGAATTTAAGCACATGTGTTTTTTCCCTCAAGACATGATTCCTTCTTGATGCTTGACTTCTGCACTGTGGCTCAATAGCACTTTCATGTGTCATTCAGATAAAAACATATACCAGTGAGCATAGCATAGATTCTGCAAGGAGAATCACTTGCATCTAATACAACTTCTATAAAGTTATATACTTGTAACTACATCAGTAAATGAGTTCTTATTTATAAAAATTCATTTATTCCTTATCAACACTTGCAGGGAGTTCTGTCAGTGTCTTAATAGCTGTTAAGACTTCTGAATCTTCCCAGGCTCTAACAGGGTGCTGTGAGAGAGGTAGATGATGTCTGACCTGATCCTGGTTCCTCTTGGACTCTAGACTTGTGTGATGGTTTNAATGGAGGGTGAGGTTAGAAAGCAAGATGGAGTTCAGCCAGCAGCCTCAGCTCCGCAGCAGGCAAAGAGCTGAGAGCACAGCCCCAGAGCCAAGTGCCCAAGCGAAGTGCAGAGCAAAGTGACCTTATCTAATGTTTTGCTTTTCCTTTCTTCACATCTCAGGAAGACTGTGAGCGAAGTAGACCTCACCATTGTTTTCATTTCTCAGCCTATGATCTAATTCTTCTCACCAAAACATTCTAGCTAGGCTCAAACTAGCACAACTTGGCACAGAGGTGCAGAGAGGATGTCTGGCGGATGTGCAGACTTGGCACGGTGTCACGCTGGCTAAGTGAGCCTATCGCATGAAGGCACTTAATGACTATTCCCTGGTAAACTTGAGGCAAGGTAGTTTCCAGGTTGACAAACTCAAAACCTCAGAGCTTGTTGTTATGTAGCAGGTAGAGCATGGCAGGATGCAATGACAGAGAGCAATGAGGCAAAAACACAATAAGGCAGAAGCAGAGAGCGCATTGTCTTTACCTGCTCGTCTCTTTTTATCAATGTAGCCCAAGACTAATGGTTCTTTGTCCACAGATTAACGAATCAGAATGGCAGTTTGCCAAACTTGACCATATTAAGTAAAGTCAGGGCTTACTTTTTACCTTTTTTAGGACAGAACACAAGTGTATAAACATGTGCGGGTATCCTGTTTACAATTTTGGAAGGAGAGAAGAAGACTGGAAGGCACCATGCTTTTGTATTCCTTTCCCGTGGTTGCTTCTCCCAAAAGCAGAAGGAAAGTCCAGTTCTGGGCCCCCCAGTTTAGGAGAGACATTGAGATGCTTGAACGTGTCCAGAGAAGGGCAATGAGGCTGGTGAGAGGCCTCGAGCACAGCCCTACAAGGAGAGGCTGAGGGAGCTGGGATTGTTTAGCCTGGAGAAGAGGAGGCTCAGGGGTGACCTTATTGCTGTCTACAACTACCTGAGAGGTGGTTGTAGCCAGGAGGAGGTTGCTCTCTTCTCTCAAGTGGCCAGCACCACAACAAGAGGACACAGCCTCAAGCTACGCCAGGGGAAATTTAGACTCGAGGTGAGGAGAAAGTTCTTCACTGAGAGAGTCATTGGCTACTGGAATGGGCTGCCCAGGGAGGTGGTGGAGTCGCCGTCCCTGGAGCTGTTCAAGGCAGGATTGGACGTGGCACTTGGTGCCATGGTCTAGCCTTGAGCTCTGTGGTAACAGGTTGGACTTGATGATCTGCGAGGTCTCTTCCAACCTTGGTGATACTGTGAGACTGTGATACTGTGAAAACATGTCTGGACAAGCCAGGACATGTTTTAGGCTGAATTTGGCATTCCACAACAGTAATTACCCCTACAATATTAATGAAAACAAAATATCACAGCATAAACATAATATTGAAATGGGCTAATCCAGACATTTTCAACAGGACCACAGAGCATAGAAAACTGTGTCATAAGACTGACTATATATAGGCCAGTTATTAAAACTGAGAACACTGTTCACTGCAGATCAAATCTCCAAACTTTTAATTGTTATTTAGCCATTTTAATATAACCTCAATTTGTCTGTTACTTTTTGCTTGTGAGCGTGTGATGATTTTTGTGTGCTTCTGTGCTTGTTTGTGTTTTAAGTGTAGATAATTTGCTTTCAGGAATGGAGTATTCTAGGAAACAAGACATATGTTTTTTCTGAAAAAGACTTCTACCAGTTCATTGGAATGAAACCCACACATGGGGTTTATTGTGGCCCTTTTTGCTATGAGATTTATTCACCATTTACTGTACTGCCATTCACACTACTCTGTGAACATATAACAGGAATACTGCCTGCTTCTTGAACTTGTGGAATCATATTCTCACCTTGTCATCCAGTTGGTCTCAAAATGCTTGATTGCACCAATGACCTAGTGCTAGGCAACTCTACCTTGCTGGTAGCTCCTTTCCAGGTTACTGTGGAGAGGAGCTCCTATCCTCCTTCTCAGGTCATCAGTTTTGTAATTACACAAAAAAGCACATTTCTATTTATCTCGCTATATCATCTGATTTGAATTTTAGAGGACCAGTCTTCAGTTCCCTTTTTTGGCCATGTACATTTTGGTTTGTTTCAGAGCCAGATATGTTCTTTAGTAGTGCACATGGTTAACATTTCAATAATAAGTAGTCAGCTGATTAAAAAACAAAGGATAACTCTGGGGGTTATTCCCTACATTCTGAGGGCTCAGTTATTCACACATTTTGTGCTCTGATTCATTCTATTCAATATGAACTTAAGGACATTAAGTGCGGAAGTACTCTAGGGATTTAAATTTTCCTCCCTTTCAAATTACTCAGCTCTTCTTTTTCCCTGCTTTAATTCCATATACAATACATCATTTGGTTTTCAGTTTGTAGCAAAACACAGTTTACCTTTCTGTATATTGCATTTTCCCTCCATAGAATCATAGAAGTGTAGAATGGTCTGGGTTGGAAGGGACATCTGAAGGTCATCCAGTTCAACTCCCTCTGCAGTCACCAGGGGCATCCTCCTCGTCCACTTCTTGTCCCGCCACTGGCTGATCTTGCATGGCTACACTAACCTTGACTGAGTAGATAACAGTGGGGGTCTCAAACTCTCTCTGGAGGGCAGAAGAAGGTGGCTGTTTGGTTTGTCCAGGGGAGGATCTCTCTGTTATTCCTCGATTGAAAATAAATGTAGATATATTTTGTACACGTGCATTGTATAATATGCTTTTAGATGTTAGCTTGCTGTAAATATATAGCTTTATCTTACTTGCAAACCTCCTGATCTAGACTAGTGATTTTATTCTGGGGGCTAATTTTAACCTTACCACAAAGCCAAAGGAAGATTAAGCAGATAATTTCCTCTGCCTTAAAGCATGTGTAGAAAGAAATATTTGGTGACAAAATCGCTGTCATCTTATTGAACTATCTGAGACTTCACTATAGCACAAAAACAAAAGTTAAATTAGTGAAGCAAATGAAGCAATTTCCACAATATACTTTTCAAGTCAAACAATGGAGGAAAAGGTAAAATTATGCTGAGATTGATCAAGAATAACTCATCCAACAAAAGAAGTAGTTGTTCAATGAACACAATATGCAGGAAAATGTACTTTGTTTTAAAGCTCTTGATTATGGGCTTCAGAAATAGTTTTCTTTCTCCTTAGGTGTTGAGGATAGGGACTTTTTATTTCAGATTTCAGCTTAATGTTCCCTAGTACAATGCTGAAACCTTCCTAGGAAAGAAACACCTGCTATGCTTTCAGTGCACACTGTGGAAGCTTAGAATTTGTCTGCATCTGCTAACATTCTCGTAGTAGGATGATTGAAAGAAAAGACTACCAATGTGCTATGTTCCTAACAGCACTCCATGGAGCTCTGTGGTAGATTGTTCTGTGGCATTATTATCCGTGTACTGTTAAGCTGGATTTTGCACTTAATAAGTGGAGGATTTGATCAATAGGAAGGGTTCTACACAAGGGACTCTGTGGAGAGGCATTAAACTTACAGAAGCAACTTAAAGAAGTCTCAAGGAGTCTTGACAAATCACAAGCTGCTGCTTTTGTCACATTCTTAGCAGTAAACTGACCATAAGCAAAGAACTGGCATCATAGAAGGCTAAAATGAGAAAGTTAAAGCACTGCAAAATGTCACCTTTTTGATTTTGTAGGAAATACTGGTTTACCACTAAAAGATTCATAGGCTAAGCCCAAAACATGATGAAGAAACTAGAAAAGCCTGACTGAATATTATCCAAGATAATTGTTTTCAGCATTTAAAACAACCCCACGTAATTTCTACCCTAGGCCTATATAAAGAAAAAAAAATACATTTCAATTTATGAAAATTATTCAAAGTCATGGGAGAGAGATCAAAGAAGGTGAAAATTTGAGTTCAGGTAAAATCAGAGGATGACAAATGTTGAACAAACACCTTGATTGATTGACAGTTCATGGGTTCATTAATTTCTAGGCAAGAGTTATCAGAATGTAACCTTACTGATCTATATATAGTCCCTTATCTTTGTCTACTTGCATCTAAATCGTGATCAACACTTTCATAAAAGGCTATTTCATAATCAAACAAAGGCAGCAAATTGAATAGAAAGGAACAAATAAAAATGTGTTTGTTCTTTCCCAATACTTTTTGTTGTTGTTGTTGTTGTTATAACAACACCAAAAATGTGGAAAAACCATAGTTGGTACAAATGCTGCTTCAGTGTTCATTGTGCTAAGCACTACTTCAGCACATGCAGTTCCCAGATGAGTGTGCAAGTTAGTAGAATGAATGATACTGATGTAAGCAGGCTTCATTCTTTGAGGAAGAAATGCAATTCATTATTTAAATTCCAGAAGTCAAGATGAAAAGCTGATGTTGTCCATGTAGAAGAGCTGGCACCGGCTGCTTGTCCCAGGACACGATGCTTGTCATGAGACACAAACGCAACATAATAAAAGACTTTGAAGCATGATTAGTGGTATTAGTGAGACTGGTATTTAATATGACACATGAAAAGAATGAAAATGTTTTCTCTGACACACACTGAAGCTCTCATCTGATCCTCTTTAAATGCTAAACACTGTCCATAAAATAGTGTAAGGTTTGATATGCATTTTTTGGGTGAGATAATGTAAAAGCATTTCTTGGTTAACCATATAAATCCAGAAAAAGCATATCTTAATCTAATTTATAAACCACTGTCTAGAGTCTAATTTTCTGCTGCAGGAGAAAAATAAAATTACTTCTGCTTGTTTATGTCTAGCAGCTTGAAACACTCTGCACTTAATTAAACATCCGCAGACTGATCTGGTCACCCTGGTATATCTTCATAGTTTGTGATTTATGGACAGGCAAAGGGTCGTGGGAGGCATTTACCACATTAATGGTGATATATGAGAACAGTCATTTTAGACTGCAACATTTGATTAAAAATGGTCAGGCCCAAGTTGTAACTATGATGCAGGTTTATCATCTACCTGCCTCTGCGTGCACTGCCTCTAAAAAACAGTAAGAAGCTTTGATTTGGTGGCTAAATTATGCCCCGAGAAACAGGCGGTGTGTGAATGGGAGCTGTGCGAAACAAGCTAGCAGAAAAATGAGGCTGTAATTCAGGCTGTGTAGTACCCAGAATTGAGTCATATAATGCTTCCTCTCTCAAACCAGAAATCTAGAAGCAAATGAATTCCATAGATGTCTTACAGTACACAAAACACCAAAAGAGCCAGAATCGTGTCCCTGGTCATGAAGTTTCTAGCATTTTCTATCTCCAATAAAGTGATTTGGTGAGATCATTCACTAGCAGGCTTTTTATAATGTTGAGTTGTTAGCATTCCCTTCCTCATCCCTATTACAGGATTTTCACATTCTCAGCTGCCACCCTCTTGTTTTACAAGTGTATGTGTTTTCAGCTGCTGCATGAAAAGCCAGCTGAAAACATGGACTCTTGATTTGTAACACAGGTGACTAAAGAATTTAATTGTTAATACCATTTTGATAGTCAAACTCTCTGTTTACAAAGCTTTCATCTCTCTCTCCTTTTCAAGTTAACCTAAGTAACCACATTTTTGACACTTCTGGCAGGCAGAAGAGACTGCATGTGTAATGTATCACGTAGGAAAACGCAGACAACCTCTACAGACCTATTCCATACCTGTATGCAATTCAGAAATAAATGAAGTTTCTGCCCTGTTTTGAGATGCTTCCATGAGTGTCAGGGTCCTCATAGCTGGCGTCACCTTATTTCCTTTGACTCCAGTATCCTTTTCTCTCGCACTGCGTTCCTGCATACAACACAAACATCCTGGTCTTCTCTCCCTTACCCTCCCCTCTCCTCTCTTTCCCTCCAAACCTCTCCTCTCCAATACATTGATGTTTTTCTCCATTTTGGTTATCTTGTAGTCCAGTAGGTGTCCCTTTTTGCATTCATAAGCACTATTAATTAAAACTGTATTTCATCAAATACCACAGGACGTAATAAAGCCTGATATTTTTTAGTGCTAGAATGCCCATCTGAGTAATTGTACAGTCAAGATTAAAACACAGCACAACTGCTTCCATTAAAAATGCTAGACATATTATATGCCTATATATATATATGTTTATATCATCTATCAGCCCAGGTTTTTATTTGTGTGCTGTGTGACCCTGTCATAAAGATTTGAGTGTGTACATGTAGTGTAGACAAGTATGCAGCAGCAGTAACTTCTTGATTGCATTTTACTCAGTCCCTGCCTAGGCTGCAGGAGAATATCCATGAAGCAACATCCCTATCAAGCAGGTGTGACTTTGTCAGCACAGGAACAGCCATGTGTCTGATTATTACAGAATCACAGAACTTTAGAGGTTGGAAGGGACCTCCACAGATCATCAAGTCCAACCACGCTTCCAAGGCAGGATGACCTAGAGTAGTTCGCACAGGAATGCATCCAGGTGGGTTTTGAAAGTCTCCAGAGAAGGAGACCCCACAACCTGTCTGGGCAGCCTGTTCCAGTGCTCCATCATGCTCACTGTAAAGAAGTTTCTCCTCACGTTGAAGTGAAACCTTCTATGTTCCAATTTGTGCCCCTTGCTCCTTGTTTTATTGCTGCTGACCACCAAAAAGATATTGACCCCCTCCACTTTACACCCACCCCTCAGATATTTGCATACATTTATCAGATCCCCTCGCAGTCTTTTCTTCTCCAGACTTAATTGCCACAGGTTTCTCAGTCTCTCTTTGAAAGGGAGGTGTTCAAGTACCCCAGTCATCCTTATGGCTCCCCACTGGACTCTCTCCCTGTCTCTCTTGAGCTGGGGAGCCTAAAACTGGGCACAGTATTCCGGGCGTGGTCTCACCAGGGCTTCACTTGGAGCAAACAGGTTTTACAGTATTACCAAGGTTGGAAGAGACCTCACAGATCATCAAGTCCAACCCGTTACCACAGAGCTCAAGGCTAGACCATGGCACGTCCAATCCTGCCTTGAACAGCTCCAGGGACGGCAACTCCACCACCTCCCTGGGCAGCCCATTCCAGTAGCAAATGACTCATTTTGCTTGCTGTTTCTCGGCAGAGACTGAAGGTTTGAGTCACACCAGACTTTATCAATCTGGAAGATGGGTTCTTTTTCTTAAGCCATTGATCTGGTCATTTGGTAATCAGTAAAGCAGGAGCTAGTTGGAGTGCTGCACTAAATTCAGTGATGTGAATTATCCCAAATATGCCTTTTTCTGTCTGCTCATTATTGGGAAAGAGAACCAGACATATCATTGAGACAAGACCAAACACTTTTAAGTAGCTAAGACAAATCCTGTCATCAAGACCTCACCAGCAGATGAAGTTTTATGTGAGAATAAATCCACATAGCCTAGACCTAAGATCCTTCTATTTGTAGAGCATTCTAAATTATAGTGACTTTCTTGCCCAAGTTACTCTGATAAACTTTCACTTTCATGGCTAAAGGCTTACAGAATGAGGTTTATACTCACTCCCTAAGATTATATTCTTCATCCTGCTGTATTTATATCAGAGTGTGCACACTTGTCTGAAGTTCTTTTTCCCTTTTTCTTTCTTCTGTCTCCCTGGAATTTTATCTCTTCTTTTATCTTTACTTNTGACTTTATCTAATGTTTTGCTTTTCCTTTCTACACATCTCAGGAAGACTGTGAGGGAAGTAGACCTCACCATTGTTTTATTTTCTCAGCCTATGATCTAATTCTTCTCACCAAAACATTCTAGCTAGGCTCAAACTAGCACATACAGTTTAAGTTTTAATTTAACTTCAGAGAAAGTAGAAAGCAAGGCTCTGTTGCATGGATATTCAGACAGATGTTTGAACCACTGGAGACTGATATACTTCCTAACTTTTTTTTTTTTGTTTGGGAAGTCTCCCATTACAATGAAAACAACATTACTGTGACTCATACCACATGCATTGCAGTACCATTGTTCTTGGAACTTTGCAGATGTAGAAGCTGACTTTGTCCAATGTTTTTTCCCGGTGGCCAAGAGGGCCAATGGCATCCTGGCCTGTATCAGGAGCAGTGTGGCCAGCAGAACAAGGGAGGTTATTCTTCCCCTGTACTCAACACTGGTCAGGCCACACCTTGAGTACTGTGTCCAGTTCTGGGCTCCTCAACTCAAGAGAGATGTTGAGGTGCTGGAACGTGTCCAGAGAAGGGCAACAAAGCTGGTGAGGGGCCTGGAACACAAACCCTATGAGGAGAGGCTGAGGGAGCTGGGGTTGTTTAGCNGTTAGGAGGAAGTTCTTCCCAGAGAGAGTGATTGGCATTGGAATGGGCTGCCCAGGGAGGTGGTGGAGTCACCGTCCCTGGGGGTGTTCAGGAAAAGCCTGGATGAGGCACTTAGTGCCATGGTCTAGTTGACTGGCTAGGGCTGGGTGCTAGGTTGGACTGGATGATCTTGGAGGTCTCTTCCAACCTGATTGATTCTATTCTATTCTATTCTAATTTGGGAAAGCACACTGCATGACTTTTGTTACAGGACACCTGTGATTTTGTAAGGATTTTTATGGGACAGCAATATTGCTGACTTTTGAACTGTTGATATGATTTCACAAATTAACAATTTACTGACAGAGAAGAGTAACATTGACAAAAATTCAAACGTATTTACATGGCATAACTCTTAAATGTATTGCTTCTAACATTTAGGATCCTTAAATAGTCATTCATAGAAATCTTTTTTCCTACACCCTTGCAAGCATAAATCAATATTTATTTACCTGCACTAAAGCTTCTATCTGCAATACAGAATTTGGTGTCTTTTACTGCCTGTTCAATGCATTCTCTCTAATATTAAACACAGAAAGTATAAACATTAGATACAATAAAGTTATTAGGCATAAATAGATATAATGATGCATATTTTCATGCAGTTGGGGAATAGACCTTCAAACAAATTTTAGATCTTAGAATGAAAACTTTTAACAATATACAAACTTCCTAACGACATTTATTTGCTGACATTTATTTGCTGACATTTTTCAGCTTTTCACTATGAGCAAAATATGTTTCTATTTTGACTTTCTTTTCTGCTTTTCTTCACTCATGACAGACAGACAATCCTTGATTTATAGCAATTTATTTTAATTAATTCTGGACACCTGCAACTTGTAATTGATTTGGCACTCCTATAAATTTCCTGACACCACTGCAGCTACTGCACCGTTTTCAATCATAGTTAACTTTTGCTTTGGATGTGGAGACATGCCTTATTATAGGATTAATTTCTTGTTGCTTCTGTTGTTGTTGTTGGTTTAAGGATTTCTGGTTTATATTCCTTTCCTTCTCTTCATGCTAAGAACTGTATATAACCCACAAGATAAAACTGCTAAAAATGTGCACAGCAATTACTCTAGTTAAATGGAGATCAAATATCTGTCTTGGCTATAAGTACATTTATTTAATGCTTTAAAATACCTTTATTCTAACTTGGAGATTGTGCAAAGAATGATAAGCTGATAGACTTTCAAGACAAAATATTTTTCAGCTTATAATATCTTTGATTTTAATTAGCATTTGTTAAAATGAGAATATTTTGGAGGCACTGCTATCTTCTTGAATTATTTTCAAGTTCCCTCCTATGTTAACAGATTCAGGCTCAATATGTTTAATATCCTCAATTTTCTAATTAGGATAGAAGTATTTCTAGAGTGTTGAACTTTAACAGTGCAGAAAGACTGAAAAATGACCTCCATTTGGAGTAATGAGGATAAGGTCTCTGTAGGAGACCTTCAACAACTTCAAACAACTTCGATAATTACTGAAGGAGCACATAGAAGAAAATATCTGGTACCTCTGTCAATCACATTGAGGACGACAACAAAAAAATACAGAACTCCAAGCAGCACTACAGGCTGGGGACACAGTAGCTGGAGGACAGCCAGGAAGAAAGTACCTGGGGGTACTGGTAGACAGTAGGACGAAGATGAGCCAGCAGTGTGCCCACGGGGCCAAGAGAGCCAATGGCATCATGGCCTGGATCAGGAACAATGTAGCCAGTAGGATGAGGGAGGTTATTCTTCCCCTGTACTCAGCACTGGTCAGGCCACATCTTGAGTACTGTGTCCATTTCTGGGCCCTCAGTTCAAGAGGGATGTTGAGGTGCTGGAACATGTCCATAGATGGGTGACAAAACTGGTATGGAACACAGCTCTGTGAGGAGAGGCTGAGGGAGTTGGGATTGTTTAGCCTGGAGGAGGCTCAGGGCAGACCTCGTTGCTGTCTACAACTACCTGAAGGGAGGCTGTAGCCAGGTGGGAGTTGGTCTCTTCTCCCAGGCAACCAGCAACAGAACGAGGGGACACAGTCACAAGTTGTGCGGGGGGGAGGTATAGGCTGGATGTTAGGAGGAAGTTCTTGACAGAGAGAGTCATTTGCCACTGGAATAGGCTGCCCAGGGAGGTGGTGGAGTCACCATCCCTGGAGGTGTCCAAGCAAAGACTGGATGAGGCACTTAGTGCCATGGTCTAGTTGACTGGCTAGGGCTGGGTGATAGGTTGGACTGGATGATCTTGGTGATCTCTTCCAACCTGGTTGATTCTATGATTCTATGACAAGTGAAACGAAACTGTCTTCTGAGGAGCTTAACATTTAAACTACAGAGAACATTCTCTTACATAGTATACACAAGGTTACAGGAAACAAAGCCATAATTTGCACCTAAAAAATTCAGGAGACTGGAAATCCTCATCCACATGTATTGAAAGATTAAATACCTGCACTAGACATATATTAATCACAAATATTTTTTTTCTGTATGCCTTTGAGTAAATACTGGGTTATTTACTATGAAGTACATATTACTTACATATGTACTATACATACACTACACTAGGTGTGCCTGGAAATTAATAACAAATATGCATAACAATTGAAGCATTTTAAGTTTTATATGCTGTTATTATGTGCACCTAATCATGAGTTTTTATTTCTTGCTACTATAACAAAGGAGATACATGTACTATTTTTGGTGAATGACAAGAAGATGTATTATTTTCTATGTAGTTGAAAAAAGCAATACACAGCAGATATAGAATAACTACTTAACTATTTGGGGCAATCCCATTCCCCTTTACTTGTTTGTGGCAGGGCACTCCAAACTCCCTTCCCCACCCTCCTTCTCTGGAGGTTTGAATGGGCAAAGAGGAAGGCACAAAACTGTTTCTCCCACCCCTGTGGGCTTGAACAGAGAACAGCAAATCACACCCAGCATATACGTATGCATGGTAACTAGACACATTGGCTAGGTAGAGCTTGAAGAAAGGTGACGAGAAAGAGCACAGTTCCCATTTTCAGATCACGGCATCCTGGCTTCCTGCTGGAAGGCCCTGCCTCTGCCCTAAACTGCTGCTGTTCATAGGAACACGCTGAGCAGTTTGGCTTTTCCCTCTCCATGATCTTTGCCTCACAGAAGCTGTGTTTACAGACACTTTGAACTTTGGCAGGTTTATTTGCATTGGACTCAATGTCACATGGATCCACAAATGGATTATAATTTGCAGTTCCAGACACTGCAGCAAAGGAGCCAGGGACTATCTATAAATTCCTATTCCACTGATGTGAGCAGATCAGACTTTCCCTAGGGCTCTGGACTGTCTCTTATTTGTTAGTGGGGTAAAGCTATTTTGTGTCTTAGCTAATTGGAATATTTTAATAGGAGAAATTAGATGATTTGCTATGAAAAGAAAATAATAGTGATGTCTATATCACCCATTATTTTTGCTTCAAGATACAAAAAAACGATAAACAATAGCAAAGTCAGTCTCTGGCTGCTGCTTGCCATATTAACTGCCTCTGCTTGAATCAGTGTAACCTGATCTAGTCATTCTCCTAACTCGTTGTTGGATTTTTTCTTCATCTCACCCGCGCACATAAGCCTTCTGAGATAAGGGAGGGGATGGGAGGAAGAAGGGGAGTTAGTTTGAAGCTCCCTTAGGTGGTTATGTATTCAGGACGAGGCTTAGATTTCTGTATTACTTTTAACTTGTATATAATTGTATATAGTTATAACTATCTGTATATGTTTGTGTATACATGCTTGTAAATTTGTGCTTTGCTGTAAAATACAGCTTCATCCTTACCTTCCAGCCAGCAGAGTTGGTCTGGTGAAAATCTCAAATCACTACAACATCATGTTCCAGAGCAGCATGCTTGTGCCCATCTGGGCAACTGAGCAAGTCTTAAGCTTTGTCTGAATGGTTTTCTCCTGATTAATTTTCTCCCCTGGTGTCTTTGACTGATGGGGGGATTTCCTACATATGGCAAGCCTGTAGGAAGTTCTTACTCTTGCAAACATGGCAAACTGCACTAACACTCATGCATTTGATGGTTTACTTCAGCTTACAATGAGTGAAGCCAATATGCCTATGAACCTCATCTCTTCCTTTCTTACAGTGTACACATTTCTGCAAAAACTGCTTTCAGATATCAGGAAATTAGTTTTGTTTCTGAATGGCACAATTCTGTGACAGAGGAGATAAAATGTCCAGAGTCACCTGAACCCATCATGACCTGTCATGTATGAGTAAGAGAAAATGTTACATTTTACATACTTAAATTGTCAAAAATTACGTGGATGCAAATATGGATAAAGGCAAAACAAACATTTCAATAGCTCTTGGTGCTTCCAAAGAAGTGACAGTATTCACTGACTGCTTTAAGGGAACACTGATTCAAATTAACTTTGAAATAGAATATATCACGGAATCATAGAATACCCAGTTGGAAGAGACTGCAGGATCCAATCTTTCCTGGGAAAACCAGCCTAGGTAAGATGCTCCAGCATCCTGTGCAGCTGAATCTTACACATGTCCAGTGTTGGGGCACTCCCCGGGGAGATTATTCAAATGGTTGACTGTTTTCTTTACAAAAACTTTTGCTTTTCACATTCCAGTTGGAATCTTCCTAGCTTAGCCCTTTTTTTTTTCCCCATCTTCCTTGTAGCCACCTATTAAATACTGTAACATGGCAATAAGATGTCCACTAAGCCTTCTTTTCTCGATGCTGAACAAACCCAGCTGTCTCAGGCTTTCCTCTGAGGCAGGCTTTGTCCTTGCATCACCTTGGTGACCCTTCTATGAACCTTATCCATGTATTTTTTTGCATGTTCAAATGAGGACAGAGAGACATGTGAAACAGTACCTTGTCATATGATGTAGGAAGAACAAAATACCTTGAGTGGTATGAAGAGATTAGAGCTAAACTGATCATTCAGAATAATTTAATTGTCTTATTTTCCTTTAGAAAAAAAAAGGGGGGGGGGGGGGGGGGAAAAAAAAAAAAAAAAAAAAAAAAACAGAACAAAACAAATAAACAAGCAAACAAACAAAAAAAATCAAGCAAACCCCAAAACCCAGGCAGACAAATGAAAACCACAAAGTATACTTTCAGTTTTTTTACTGTCTTCATATGTCACTGTGTTTGTCTTACCCCTTGTCAAATGCAATGGAACAAGAAACCATTTCCCATGCACAGCCTCGGTACTGAGTGATGGATCCCCAGCATCAATCAGAGGCAGCAGGAATATCTCCCTGCTTAGTCTCTAAAGCGCAACAGATGCTGCTCTGCCAGTTTTCATTATGCTAAAACAGTGTGGCAACACGATTGCTTCTGTTTTGATGTTATCACTTTTCTTAGGCATGATAACCATTTCAGATTTCTCTTTCGCTGTTGAAATACAGCAAATTATCAACAGCCAGCCCCACTGCTGTTCTTGCTCTTGACAGAAAACAAACTAAGGAAAACAGCCTAGATTCAAATTTCAACTGGATTGAGGACATTAGGAACTATCCTGTGAGTTGATTATAAATTACTATTTACGAAACACTCGATAGCAGGGGCTTGATTGAAAAGCAGGTAGTTCTTAAGACTTTTATCTAATGTCGTCAGCTGTGCAGTGTTAATGAAGGTTTGCAATTACCATGAATTTTAACTAATACTCAGCTTTATTTTTAATTGTTTTGTTTATAAACTGCATGCATTAATCACATTAATGTCATATTTTATCACTTTCAAAATTACCTGATAGCAGCTGAGGAGGTCGAGATAGAATGGCTTGTTTCTGTCTTTTTCAAATATATTATGAGAGGTGATACAAAGAAAATAAAAATTCTTATTAATTTATTCTGAATAGATCCAGAACAGATTCTGGCATTAAAGATTTTCTCAGAGCCATCTTGTCTCCTCATGTTATGACTATAACTGAAATTATAGTCCTATAAACCCGTTATTTAAGTGCTCCCAAAAGGAAATTTTGGGCAACATGCAACTGAATGTGTTACAAAAACTGAAATCCCAGCTCTAAGTATAGTAAAGGTAATTAAACCACTGATTTCTGTGACTAGAGGGAATTAGTTTTGAGTGTTGTATAGCAACATTTATATCAATAATTCCCCCAGTTTAAGAGGGACATTGAGATGCTTGAACGTGTCCAGAGAAGGGCAATGAGGCTGGTGAGAGGCCTCGAGCACAAGCCCTACGAGGAGAGGCTGAGGGAGCTGGGATTGTTTAGCCTGGAGAAGAGGAGGCTCAGGGGAGACCTTATTGCTGTCTACAACTACCTGAGGGGTGGTTGTAGCCAGGAGGAGGTTGCTCTCTTCTCTCAAGCGGCCAGCACCAGAACAAGAGGACACAGCCTCAAGCTACACCAGGGGAAATTTAGGCTTGAGGTGAGGAGAAAGTTCTTCACTGAGAGAGTCATTGGCTACTGGAATGGGCTGCCCAGGCAGGTGGTGGAGTCGGCGTCCCTGGGGCTGTTCAAGGCAGGATTGGACATGGCACTTGGTGCCATGGTCTAGCCTTGAGCTCTGTGGTAACGGGTTGGACTTGATGATCTATGAGGTCTCTTCCAACCTTGGTGATACTGTGAGACTGTGATACTCTGATATAGCAATAATACCAATTATATGTTAATACAGCTATTATGATAGATATTGAGATTATTAGAAGCTTATTTATAACTGCAACTCTTTCCTTGTATCTCTCCTTGCATAATTACTAAGTGCATAAGTAATTTTTGTCATGGTTTGGTCCCACCCAGCTTGCAACAAAGCACCACACCAATTATGGTTACACATAGAGGGCAGACTTGACTTGGGGAAACTAAATCAGTGTAATTCAAACAAAGCTATAACCAGTTTACCAACTGCATCAGACTGCTCTTACACATCTTCCTCACTTCGTCCTCACTGACCTCCATGTCTGAATGTGTGCTAGTTTGAAGCTAGCTAGAATGTTTTGGTGAGAAGAACTAGATTACAGGCTGTGAAAGAGAAAACAAAGGTGATGTCTACTTTACTCATAGGCTTGCTGAGAGGCATAAGAACAAGAATCCATAGATAAGGCACTTCTGCTTGGGAGCTCTGAGCTGCATTTCTCTCTCTAGCCTCTTGGCCATCTCTCTGATTAATCCACTTTGCTTCCTAATCCCCTGGCCAAGCTTCCATTTTTCCTTGGGACTGGGGTAAGGTTGAGAGGGGCAGGAGAAGGTGGAAGGGTGGTTGGAAGCCCTTCCTGGGGACTCAGGTTTCTGGAAGGGCTGTTGTGTTTCTGTATTACTTTTTACCTTGTATATTTCTGTACTTAACTGTATATATATTGTAAATATCTGCTTGTATATTGAGCTAAGCTGTAAATATAAGCTTCACTCAAATGTCCAGAGCCAGCTGAGTCTAGTCTAGGTGATTTCCAAAGGGGAGGGGGGGCAGGGAACACCCAAACCACTACAGAATAGTTGTGTCTCTCATGTCCCACTCCTCTCCCAAACAAAAGAACTTGCTCAACAGGTTTTTCTCCCCTTAAGTATGTTATTGCATAGGCACTCTTCAGCCTACTGATCTGTAGAACTGATGGCATGTGACAAGGAAGGCAAGGTCAGGCTGGGCCTCCTAAGTTTCTTCTAACTTGAACCCATCCATTCAAAGCCAAAGATATACAATTATTTTCAAAACTGCATGTGCAGTAGTAGGATTTGCTTTCAGAACTGTACCAACTGGTGCAGAACTCACCAACACTGTTCAACAACATGTGACACTGATTTTGCCATATATTGCAACAGCTTGGTGCCACGGGGGCAGAATTACTGCCTGCATGAACATGACAGGCATCATGTTGCTACTGAGATTAGTTAAAGAATTAATCTGAGAATTAAGCAGAGGTTCAAAGCATTCACTACTGCTTTACCACCTATTAAGCTGATGCAGTCAATAAGGCCAATGTACATCAAGATTGACAGAAGTGGGAGGTACTATCTAGTGCAACTGCCTCTGGTCTTAACAGTTCATTTTTGCTTTACCTGAACTTCCTTGGCCATAAATGCCAAAGTCTGTAATTGAGTTCCATTGGAATACGATTACATTAATCCTTTTATAAGGTTTGTCCCTTTGGACTTCTCTGAGACTATGAATTAATTTTGATAAAGCAGAAAGGGAGATTCTAGACAAATAACATGGACTATAAAGGAGTCAGAGCTTCTCTTCCCACAACGTGCCTTACTTTTTACCAGGAGATATTTAAGTGTGTGCTAGTTTGAACCTAGCTAGAATGTTTTGGTGAGAAGAATTAGATCATAGGCTGAGAAATGAAAACAATGGTGAGGTCTACTTCGCTCACAGCCTTGCTGAGATGGGTAGAAAGGAAAAGCAAAACATTAGATAAAGTCACTTTGCTTTGCACTTTGCTTGGGCACTTTGCTCTGGGCTGTGCTCTCGGCTCTTTGCCTGCTGGGGAGCTGAGGCTGCTGGCTGAACTCCATCTTGCTTTCTAACCTCACCCTCCGTTTGTTTTGGCTGATTCACCTTTGCTTCTTAATCCCCTTGGCCGAACCTCCATTCTTCCTTGGGACTGGGGTAAGGTTGAGAGGGGTAGGGGGAAGGTGAGGGGGTGGTTGAGAGCCCCTCCTGGGGACTCAGGTTTCTGGGAGGGGAGTTGTGTCTTATATACAAGTTTTATACCTTGTATATTTCTGTATCTAATTGTATTTACTGTAAATATCTGCTTGTAAATTGTGCCAGCTGTAAATATAAGCTTCATTCAAATTTCCAGAGCCGGCTGAGTCTAGTCTGGGTGATTTCTAAAGTGTGGGGGGCAGGGAACACCCAAACCACCGCAAAGTGAAAGGAGTGTTCAATTCTCTTCCTTACTGACTGAAAGGAAGATGTTAGTCAAATGTGTCAATTAGTTTGAATGTGGAAGAGCTGGAATGGTGTGGCAGTTTCAGACAGCAAGGTAGCACTGAAGCATGTTGCTTTAAAGTTCTCTGAATTCTTTACTTTGGATCAAAACCAAATTCCATTGTAGTCACCTGAGCCTTGGGAGCAGTGGATATCCTTACTAAATGAAGTACCTACGTCCTTCTAAAGGTCTGATGCCGTGCACCTGACCTTCTTCTGATTTTATTAATCAGGCAATCGCTGTGTTTCTGAAGCATGACAAACAGCAGCAAAATCCAGTCTGACCTTGATAGCAGAAGTGGAGAAACAGAGAAACCTTGAAAAATGCTGCTTTTCACTTTCAGTCTGCTTTAGCAACTTAATAATTTAGTTTTATCTAGACACTAACTAAATCTGTTTCTTTTTCAAGTTCTTGCTGAGAAATAAAGAATGTTTTCAGCCCTCAAAGGAAAAAAGTAGACTTTGCCATTGTTTCCTTTTACTTTTCTTTTTTTATTTTTACTACTGTATACATCTTGGATTTTTTTTTTTTCCTCAGCTGCTCATAGAACTTCTCTTAATATTTTATGTTGAAGGAGGAATCAAATGCATAAATAATAAATCTAAACGTTCAAGGTGGAATACACAGAATATAACGACTGCCTGCACACAAAAAAATGCAGGTTTACTGTGATATGAAGTGTTTTAATGTCAGCTATACCCATTTGCTACTGCTGAGTGAGAATAAATTGTCAGGCATGGGCTGCCCAGGGAGGTGGTAGAGTCACCATCCCTGGGGGCGTTCAGGAAAAGACTGGATGAGGCACTTAGTGCCATGGTCTAGTTGACTGGATAGGGCTGGGTGCTAGGTTGGACTGGATGATCTTGGAGATCTCTTCCAACCTGATTGATTCTATTCTATTCTATTCTATTCTAAGATCAGAGGGCCTGGCAAATGCACAAAGTGATAGTGACTACCTTGTGGAAGCACTTCATCCTACACTGGTGAACTTATGTGCACTGAAATCATCCCATGGTTGACTCCCAGGAAAATAAATTCACTTCTAGATTGCTTGTTCTGAAACTAAACTTTCTCGAGCTATGTAAGAAAACACAGAAGGCAGGGTTTAAAGACAATCAATCTGCCAATTCAGAATTGTTTAAAAACAATAATTAGAGTCTCAGTAAATGCACTGTCTGTGCTCTCATGCCTTTTGTTTAGGAAAGCAAACAAAAATACGGCTGTCACAAACTCCCAGTCTTTAATTTTGGCTTATTGGATGAAAATACTTCTTCATTTGGCTCAAATTTATGCAGGAAAATGATCCAGACAGATCATGGAATGACAGAGTAAGATCCAGTGACAGCAGGAACTGGAAAAAGTTGTTTTGTCTGTTAACAAAAAAAAAATGAAATAGAGCTGCTCTGTAAGTTCCAGAATTCAAAATAGTAAATTTGAATTAAATATACTCATGCTTTATGAGATATTTTTAGCAGTTTCCATTTTAAGTAGATCTGTTCTCAAATGCAGCTTTGTCTTCCTTGTCTTTGATCAGGCATATGAACGCCTGAATTGAGTTTCTGCATTTGTGAATTTCATTTTAACAGTTTCCTATTAATTAAATCAAATTAAATGAAATCTTATGGCTAGCATCCCAACACTAAGACCAAGAACTAGTGTAACAGCATACAGTGAAATGCAACTCATTATTTAATTACGAAGACATTCATTGTTTAGACATGGTGATTAATTCATTTGGCATTTAGAAAGCTCAAAATGGTAATTCTATATTAAAGAGATTAGAGAGAGGCGTATTACCTTGAATGAAACGAGACTCAATGTGTGCATCTCAATGAACACAGACTTAATCTAAATGAGATCCTTTGTAATTTCTAATATTTGATATTTTCTCATAAAGATGGTGATTTCTGCTCAAGTGGTGACCTTCAGTGCATGACAATCATAGAATCGTAGAATCATAGAATGGTTTAGGTTGGAAGGGACCTCAAGGATCATCCAGCTCCAACCCCCTGCCATAGGCAGGGACACCTCCCACTAGAGCAGGCTGCTCAAGGCCTCATCCAGCCTGGCCTTAAACGCCCCCAGGGAGGAAGCATCCACAACCTCCCTGGGCAACCCGTTCCAGTGTCTTACCACCCTCACTGTAAAGAACTTCCTCCTAACATCC
>WAAF01002587.1:14884-43810 GCA_013400475.1 Tricholaema leucomelas | reverse complement strand
CCAGCCTGTATCTGTGCCTGGGATTGCACAAATAAGACTCTTCAGCATTTCTGTTCAAGTAGCTATGAATTATTTAAACAAATTTCCATATATAGGAATATTGGTCTATAAAATAAGTTATAAAAGGGAGGAGGGAAGGCTTCACATTATTTATTTGGAAGTCAATTTTCTAAAATCACTTCAAAGCTTTGTCAGATGAAAGCTATCAAATTATTTTTTCAAGTCCCTATCTTTGATCATGAACTTTTTCTTTTCCATTCATGCCATTCTCATAGTGAGCACTTTACCTGAATGCCCAAACTGTACAGATAGCTTTTACAGTGTTCCAGAAGATATTTTACATTTTATAAATGTGTAGTGATGCTGAATGTCAAATTTTAAAACCATTTTTTGGACATATTCTGTTTGGAAATATGCTGAAAGAAATTTAAAAGCCCGTGGAGTTCTGCCCCCCCAAAAAATAACAGCTTGAAACAAATCATAGAATCATAGAATGGTTTAGGTTGGAAGGGACCTCAAGGATCATCCAGCTCCAACCCCCTGCCATAGGCAGGGACACCTCCCACTAGAGCAGGCTGCTCAAGACCTCATCCAGCCTGGCCTTCCTCCTCCAGGGAGGAAGCAACGTGTTTACAACCACTTTATATAACCTGCTTACAACCTGGACCTTAGGCAGGCCAGACTTTGTGGCACCAGGCCTGTTGTGTCCCTTTTGTGCTTGTTTACCCATTTAATGTGTTTACCTCTGGTTTAGGCGGGAAAACATGTTTGGGCAAGGTAAGGCAAAAAGTAAGCCTATTTTTGGACCTACAGGNAAGGTAAGGCAAAAAGTAAGCCTATTTTTGGGCCTACAGGCCCTCCACGACAGTTTGAAATGCAGAGAATCAGCCCAAAACTTCCTTCAAAATGTACCTATCACAGAAGCTGAACACAAAATAGCTTAGGTTGGAAGGCACCTTAGAGATCATCCACTCCAACCTGCCCACCATCAGCAGGGATGCTTCTCAACTAGACTTGGCTGCTCATGACCTCATCCTGCTAGGAGCAGGTGTTGATCTGGGTGGGCAGAGGCCAATGGGATGAGATTTAACAAGGCCAAGTGCAGGGTTCTGCACTTTGGCCACAACAACACCAAGCAACGCTACAGGCTGGNGGAGGTTGTAGCCAGGTGGGGGTTGGTCTCTTCTCCCAGGCAACCAGCAACAGAACAAGGGGACACAGCCTCAAGTTGTGCCGGGGGAAGTATAGTCTGTCTGTTAGGAGGAAGTTCTTCACGGAGAGAGTGATTGGCATTGGAATGGGCTGCCCAGGGAGGTGGTGGAGTCACTGTCCCTGGAGGTGTGCAGGAAAAGACTGAATGAGGCACTTAGTGCCATGGTCTAGTTGATTGGATAGGGCTGGGTGCTAGGTTGGACTGGATGATCTTGGAGGTCTCTTCCAACCTGGTTGTTTCTATTAATTCTATTCTATTTTATTGTAATTCTATCCTACTGGGCCCTGAACACCCCAGGGAGAAGGCATCCACATCCACCCTAGGCAACCTGTTCCAGTCTCACCACCCTTGTACTGAAGTTCTTCCTAAGATCCCCTCTAAACCTACTCCCCCTCATCTTAAAAACATTCCCGCTTTTCCTGTCACTAAACACCCTTACAAATAGTCCCTCTCCAGCCTTCCTGTAGGATTCCTTCAGGTAAATTAAAGTCTCCAATGATCTGTTAATGTGCTGTCTACAACCTATTCAGATTTCTGTAGCCCAAGCAGGAGCAAATCAGAAACAAAGGTTTTGTCATTAATGCATGTCCCAGGAAAGACTTGCTTTCTGTAAGTATTCTTAGAGTTGGATGATTTTGTCTTTAAAGATAAAAAATACAATTGAATTAAAGCTAACCTAAAAGAGAAGAGAAAATAAAAACATGAATGATCACACAGTGTAAGAAATGAAGCAATGCTGAGCCTGACCAAGATCTCAAACACTGTATCTTCAAACTGTCAGATGTGAAACCTGATCAGAAGAATATCTAATGGGATTAAACCTACATCTTGATTTACAAAAGCTTGCTTTCTCATGAACTTCAGGCTTTGAGTTTATAATGAGGTATAATATCAACAACATAAACACTCATTTTGAGATGAAAATAATTGTAGATGTGATATTAGCTTGCAGCTATAAGGTTCCTTTATAGTAAAAATGAACATGAATCTTTCATCTCACCCTTTGGTCTTTATTTTTTTTATGATAGCGTTGCCTAAGGGCTCCAGTGTGTAATACCTTTGTCTTTGATAATTTCAACTCTACCGTTGATACTGTGTTTAGTTTACAACCTGATTGTGACTTTTCGAGTCACGATGTGGAGTATTTCAGAAAAGAACTGATATTATTCCTGAGGAAGCACAGGATGCAAAAGCATCACAGTTACCTCTTTCATCCTAAATTGTCTTTCCTTACTCTTTTCTAATATCTGCTGTCCTTATGCAAAACTCATTAAAATACTTTGTACTTGCAAGAAACTGTTTAGAAAGTAGTAAGAAAGTTTTCTTGCACACTTACTGTTATTTGCATGCCTTTGCAAAGGTGATAATAACCTCCCTCTTAATGAATTCCTTTGATTAACAGTCATCAAGCCTTGAGGTAAGACTTGCTTAGTAATTTAGACAATCATTACTTTGTTGATTAAATAAATACCAAACGTGGAGAGACAATTCATAAGCACAAGTAATTCTATCCTGAACAAGAAAAGCTTTTTAGGTGCAAATGCCATTTAGATTGTAACAGTAGTCTGTTAAATAGCAGTCAGTGGGCCATGGCTCATAAACGACTTGGAGGTCCAAAGTCTTCACACAAGTTTAGTGATCACTAATGGCCCCTTTGCAAGGATAATTACTGCAAATCTGTACTTACCTCGTGTTTCACAGTAGGACCAAATGATTAACAAACTGATTTATTTAATGTTTGTTTCACTGCTGAGCAGCTGAAGAGGCAAACTGTCCATTTGTTGTTCTACAGACTACAGGCATAGAACGCGCCTCCCTTGCACAGATTACAAAAGTAGCTGCATTCAAATTGCTTAGCATTGATTCTGCATTCATGGTATTGCCTTTTGTATGTGACAACCCATGGCCCTTTCCACCATTAAGTCTATTTTCCTCTTCTAAATGTCCCTACTTTCACAGAATACTAAAAAGGTTTGGGTTAAAACTGACCTTTAAAGGTCATTTAGTCCAATCCTCCTGCAACGAGCAGGGAAATCATCCAACCATTGTTTATGGTTGGATTCAGTGATCCTAAGTGGCTTTTCCAACCTAAACGGTTCTATGATTCTACCTTTAACTAGGTAGATTGCTCAGTGTCATCCAATCTGACCTTGAATATTTCCAGGGATGTGGCATCTTCCATCTCTCTGGGCAACCTATTCCATTGTTTCAACACACTCATAATGAAAAATATATCTTGTCTCAGTCAATCCTCTTATAGTTTAAAACCATTATCCCTGGTCCTATCACTATATGCCCTTGTAAAAAGTTTGCCCTCATCTTTCTTAAAAGCTCCCTTTAGTTATCAAAAGGCCACTTTTTTGAGTATGAGGGACAGATGTGGTAGAGCAATGGTAGAGGATTCAAAAAAGTAATATCATTGAGCTATAAAAAGACTGAATTGAGCTAATTTGCTTTAGCTCAACTGTCTCTCAGTTCATACTAACAGTTTGTATTTGAGTAGGAAACTTACTAGATTCAACATTTGAAGCAATAAATCAAAACACCAGATATGGACAGAGACTGGAGTGCACAACAAATGTCCATAAATACGTGATATCAGAACCTGTCAAGCAGCATCTTGAATGTAAAGGTATTTCTGGGTATCACAAGTTAATTCTTGGTCAAGGCCCCAATGTTCCTTTTTTTTTCCTTATCTCTAAACTACACTCTTCTCAGGTTTGAAGAAACTCTGGTTGTAGCTCTCTTGGAAAAGTACTGTCCTTTTTGTTCCCTCTGATCTTTGACTGTCTGTTCCCAGCCTTCAGAAAAGAGGGAAAGGGATGCCGACATAACAAACTACAAAAACACAGACAAAGCTGATCCTATCTGTTGCTATCTTCTTTAAGGACTTATTCACATCACTAGCTTTAGATACTTAGTTTAGCCCTGCCAGGTCCCTGGGCACTAGTCACCTGGTCTAATAGATTCAGGGTATACAAGTCAAGTCATTAAAAAGAGATCAAAGTACTTCTGAGTGGCTCTAGAAAATAATTCCATGTGCAAAACTGAGATGTGGTTATATAGTGAGCAGAGGTCTCCATTGATTCAGTACTTCTCTCAGGAATTCTAAGAAGGGAGATTGCTTGCAGTTGTGTCAACTTATAAAATCAGGTTTTCTGATTACTCTCTATATATATAACTATATGACACCACTACATGTCTGACAGTGGGTTATCTCCAGTGACACACTAACCTTTTCATCCTATCTTTTATATTCTGCATTCCTACCTCAATGGCAATGTTGATAGTACACTCTGTAAGTAATGTTAAGGAAGAAGAGAGGTGGGGCAACCATTTAGAAGGCCACAGGATGATGCTTCATGCAGGAAAAAGAGATGTAGGGAAGAAAGACTGAGGAGAATGAAAAGGTTGTGGAAAGCAAATGCAAAAGGAAAACAGGGAAGATTATGTCACTGAAGTATCACATTCTTGTGCTAGCACTGGTGAGAGAAGATGCACATTGATTGATCTTGCTGATATGGAGACAGGAAGTCTGAGTTCTGTGCCACATGAGTGTCCCAATACTGCTTGGACTTTCTCAAATACTGAATGAGAACCAGTTTGGGACATTAGTTTTCCATTACAATTACAGTGTCACAGACCTCAGAATGACTGCACAACTACTGTACCACAAGTTCATAGGTATGGCACTGCTGGTGTCACACAATTCACTCCTGCCTGTAGACCAATATGATGTCCTCTCCAATGTCCACCATCCAGCATCATTACATTAGCAATTGGATCTTCTGCCCAAGTGTTTCTCACTGGTTCTTGCTGACTCTTCAGTTCCCTCCAGAGTGACTATCACATTTTGCCATCACTGCCAATACAGACATTAAGAGGCAGGAGGTAGAGGCTGTGCATAAAGCAGCCAGCATGGGTTTAGGAAGGGCAGGTCCTGCCTGACCAACCTGATCTCCTTTTATGATCAGGTTATCCACCTGGTGAATGTGGGGCAGGCTGTGGATGTAGTCTACCTGGACTTTAGCAAAGCCTTTCACACTGCCTGCCACAGCAAGCTCCTAGCAAAGTCGGCAGCTTGTGGCTTAGACAGATTTACTCTGATATGGGTCAAGAACTGGCTGGAAGGCCGGGCCCAGAGAGTGGTGGTGAATGGTGCCACATCCAGTTGGCAGCTGTCACTAGTGGTGTTCCCCAGGGGTCAGTGCTGGGCCCAGTCCTGTTCAATATCTTTATTGATGATCTGGACGAGGGGATTGAGTCCAGCATCAGTAAGTTTGCAGATGACACCAAGCTAGGAGCAGATATCAATCTGCTGGAGGGTAGGAGAGCCCTGCAGAGGGACCTGGACAGGCTGGATGGGTTGGCAGAGGCCAATGGGATGAGATTTAACAAGGCCAAGTGCAGGGTTCTGCACTTTGGCCACAACAACACCAAGCAGTGCTACAGGCTGGGGACAGAGTGGCTGGAGAGCAGCCAGGAGGAAAGGGACCTGGGGGTACTGGTAGATAGTAGGCTGAAGATGAGCCAGCAGTGTGCCCAAGTGGCCAAGAGAGCCAGTGGCATCCTGGCCTGTATCAGGAACAGTGTGGCCAGTAGGAGGAGGGAGGTTATTCTTCCCCTGTACTCAACAGTGGTCAGGCCACACCTTGAGTGCTGTGTCCAGTTCTGGGCTCCTCAATTCAAGAGAGATGTTAGGTGCTGGAACGTGTCCAGAGAAGGACAACAAAGCTGGTGAGGGGCCTGGAACATAAATTTACAAGAATATTATTTCAGTGAAATTAAAGTTTCTGTGATGTTCATATTCTGTTAATGAAGCTTGGTTGTTGTGAGCTGTGTCTTCATCTACTACAAATCAAAATAGATTTCTGTAGTAGCAGCACAAGAGGTTCAACACAAGGGGGAACTTCTTTACTGTAAGGGTCACAGAGCACTGGAACAGGCTCCCCAGGGAGGTCGTGGAGCCTCTTTCTCTGGGGACTTTCAAGGCTTGTCTGGATGTGTTCCTCTATGCTCTGTGTTAGTATTGTCCTACTCTGGCAGGGGGGTTGGACTCGATGATCTCTTTGGGTCGCTTCGAACCCCTAACATCCTATAACCCTACGATCCTATGTCACTTTGTGCTGACTTAAGATCTGCCTCTTCACCATCTGGTTTGTTCAAATTTTACCTCTAGCATAGCCAGTTTGCCTTCAGGTACTTTGGTGCTTTTCTAGCTAACAAGTGAAACAAGAAATACCTTAAAGTAACTTAAGTTTTTCTATGCATTGTTCTTTTCCTGAGGGAATTATGACGTCCTACAAGCATTTTATTATTTCTAAAGCTTCTGTGGAAAGTAGAATAAGTTAATAATTCATTGCTGTCACTTAGGAACATGGAAAAAAATATTGTGCTGAAAGACCTTTCCTTGAAAAACAAGAACCTTTCCCATGTAGCATTTTTTTCTGACATTGAAATAGTGTGTGAAAAGATGAAATAAATTAAATTATTAAAAATACATTAAAATATTAACATATATTTTAATTTTAAATGTTATCAGGGGTACAACAGAACTTGTGAAAAATGTAAAAGCCCATTTTCATCATTTTACAGTAATTCTGGTATCTTTAGACATATGTTGTCCTAAACCAAATATATTTTACAAAAGCTTTTAAAAGAACTTTTTTAGAGTAAAATGCAGACCTTAAATGGCCTTTCCTACCCTATGGAACACTTACCCTGAGACATCCTCTGAGGATTTTTTCCAGTTTTAATTCTTTACTCAAGACCAAACACAACTGTGTCCAGTTCTGGGCCCCCCAGTTTAAGAGGGACTTGAACGTGTCCAGAGAAGGGCAACGAGGCTGGTGAGAGGCCTCGAGCACAGCCCTACGAGGAGAGGCTGAGGGAGTTGGGATTGTTTAGCCTGGAGAAGAGGAGGCTCAGGGGTGACCTTATTGCTGTCTACAACTACCTGAGGGGTGGTTGTGGCCAGGAGGAGGTTGCTCTCTTCTCTCAGGCAGCCAGCACCAGAACAAGAGGACACAGCCTCAAGCTACGCCAGGGGAAATTTAGGCTTGAGGTGAGGAGAAAGTTCTTCACTGAGAGAGTCATTGGCTACTGGAATGGGCTGCCCAGGGAGGTGGTGGAGTCGCCGTCCCTGGAGCTGTTCAAGGCAGGATTGGACGTGGCACTTGGTGCCATGGTCTAGCCTTGAGCTCTGTGGTGAAGGGTTGGACTTGATGATCTGTGAGGTCTCTTCCAACCTTGGTGATACTGTGAAACTGTGATACTGTGATGCTGTGAAATACCCTTAAACCCAATAATGATCAGGTTACACATAGAAGGGAAAAAGCACTCCAAGTGACCGTGTTAATTCTGACCTGCTAATAGTCACCAACCTTTACTGCTCAGTAATGCCACAGAAATCATACTTAGACCCTGTCCTTATAACAGGAGCTACCTTTGTTAGCAAACCCAGGCTTTAAGTGTCAGCCACTTGAAATTATATTAACATATGTGGCCACCATGTGCACCTGCGAGAGCTGCGTGTTTTCATGCACAAATGTTACCGCACAGCAAATGGCAAGGACAAAACAAGAGGCTCAGCTGTGACTCCTTTGAGAAAAATTGCCCTAGGACAGTTTGCATACATTAGGTTAAATACTGCTGGAAGTCGTTTGCGGTATATTAATGATAAGTCTCGGCGTATTCCAGTGACCTAAGATGTCACACACAGGAATTGCACCATTACAAATGTTTGAAAACCTGAAGTGCGGAAAATCCAAATGGTTTTCTGTTTTGCCAAGAGACTGGGCCAGGCACAGTCTTGTTTATAATTAGGTTAACATTATTTAATTAAAAGACTCTACTGGGATGATAATGGAAAATACTGTATATAAACTAGGTGTCATTCTGCTTACTTAAGTGGTATTACTATAGCAATAACTCGTATCCGTTTTTGTTGAGAGTCAGAGGCTTGTACATCTATTATAAAGGAGCAAGAGAAAGCAAGGGGAAATGAGAGAGCCCACAGCCATTCAAGGAGAAATAAAGGTTTCAACTGTTTACAAACACTTGTCCCAATTTCTTGTAATCTACATTAAAAGATACTGACAGATTCCATGCCCGAGCTTATGTGAAATGACAGATTGCTCAGATCAGAACACTGTGAGGGGCCACAGGCTAAATGAGTCAGCACAGCTTCTATCCATTTGCATCTTTAAAGTTCTATGCACACAAACCAATTTCATACTCTTGGTTTTAGACCCCAGTGAGAAATTCAGGGGAAGAATTTCTAAGCACTTCAATAACTTTCACTTCATTTTTTTTAACCTAGTTCTTAGATGTTTGCACAGTTTTTAACTAACTGTCATGCTTCCCCAATTGCTCTGATTATTTTTTTTCCAAAGCCCAATAAAAATTTACTTTAGCATGAACAATAAAAAACAAAATACAATACAAATAAAATAAAAAGGACTGAAAGCAGAGAAAAATAAAAGTGGTATAGCCCAATCAAACTGCTCAGTTCCTCCCACCAAAAATAGCCACACAAATGGCTTCTATTTTTTCTTACTACATAATTGTTATTTAGGGAATATAAAGCTCAAGGTTCAAGTTGTCTGGCATTCATTTCTATTAAGATCCTGTCACTGTCTGCTCTAAAGCCTTAGTAAAATCCTGAAGGCTGTGTAGTAATTGTAACTTTTGGTGCCTCAACTGCTCAGCTCCTTCAGCATGCAGATTCCAGGGTCTATTGCAGAATTTTTAAACCATTTCTAGCCACAGTTAGAGACATCTGTTTGTGAGAATGTTGCATGATGCAATAGAACAAAAATTATTTTCTCCTCCTCGTTATCTTCATCTTGATGGAAGTCTCTGCTCACTGATTTTATATGTGATAGGAAGAACAAATGCACACCCTGGCCCTGGTGGGTCAAGGGTAAAACTGTCACTGGTGACAAAGAGAGCTAAGAATTTGCACCATCTAAACCACTGTGTCCTCTAACTGCCTGAAATTAAAACTTGAGAACTTCTATGGTGGGCAATACCAGATACTAATGAATTCATATTTTGTCTGTAGAACAGTGGAGCAGTAAGAGTATCTTCACTACTAATACATTTCATCTGTCCTTGAAAATAGCCTCAACAATGTGTCAGGCAGGATAGATCTCCCGTTTTTATACCGAAACAATGGTGATTGTATTTTCTAATTCTTTATCTTTCACCCCAAAATAAGGCCAAATATGACAGTCAGCCGCACAAGTTTTCTGTGCATAAAATAGCAGGAAGAAGAAGCTTGCTACCTTTTAATAGAAAGACTGAAAAATAAAGGCTATTTCTTTAAAATCTTGCCAAACTTCTCACATGAGCAACTTTTAAATAGGTTCTATTCGGTTCTCTTCTCTAAATTTCATGAAGCCTAGAGGGATCTGAACTTTGTAATTTACATTTGTGGGGACCTTCCACCTTAATATTCTCCATCCACACTTTTCATTACTTCTTTGTCAAGCAAACTGATTAAGAGAAGGCATTGCCGACTGTCATATAAAGGACAGCCAAACACCATCTATAAGGAAAGATTTGGCATTTCCTATGAGCCTAATTTCCATCCATCAGCTTCTCAGGGAACATTTGGTCTCAGATAGTATTTTCTGTTCCCATCAACATCCCACATGCAAAGAGTATGAACTTCATCCTTCCAGATAAAATAGCACATTCTGTATCAGGGATCTTAGTTTCTTTGGTGTGTACTTGATAAGTAAAAGAAGAGCAAAACTGGTGAAATGACTAATCTGTGTGAGCTAATACTTTTATTTTGTTGGGGTTTTGTTTGTCTCAGTACATAAATGTACTAAGAATCATAGAATCAACCAGGTTGGAAGAGACCTCCAAGATCATCCAGTCCAACCTAGCACCCAGCCCCATCCAGTCAACTAGTGATCATGGCACTAAGTGCCTCATCCAGTCTTTTCTTCAACACCTCCAAAGACAGTGACTCCACCACCTCCCTGGGCAGCCCATTCCAATGCCAATCACTCTCTCTGTGAAGAACTTCCTCCTAACACCCAGCCTATACTTCCCCCGGCACAACTTGAGACTATGTCCCCTTGTTCTGTTGTTGGTTGCCTGGGAGGAGAGACCAATCCCCACCTGGCTGCAGCCTCTCTTCAGGTAGTTGTAAACAGCAATGAGGTCACCTCTGCACCTCCTCCAAGATTGTTTTCAGTATAAGTGTTACTGCTGAACGATAACTTTGAATAGATTGCAATTTTTACAGTGAAAATAACTTGGAAATATTGTCTGAAAACTACAATTACTGAGTTTTTTCCTAGCCTTCCACATTCAGTCCTGAAGCCTTAAAGATGAAAATTTACACTTTCATTCACGCTTCTATGGTTCTATAACAATTCTCAGCCCAGCTTACAGGTTCATGCTGTCATGAGCAAAATTAACATTATAGAAATACGTATTTCCAAACTTGCTGATATTCTAGGCAAGAAAACCTTGTCTATGCTGTAACCAGTAAGTCTTCTCATAGGTCTTGTGTCACATTTGTCAGCCTTTGGTTTCTTGGATACTTTACAGTCATTTCTATATGAGTAGGTAGTAAGGACCAGCAATAGGAGGAGCAAAATACATTACAGTGTCCACGCTGCCTAATTCTGAGTCTCTGGAATAATTCTAGTCCCATTTCACAGTCAGGATGCATATTTATAGCTGAAAGGCAATGCACTTCTCAAGCATCCCTTCCAGTTTAGTATCAGTTGAAGCTCACGTGCTGAGACTGCTGCCAAATGACAGCAAGTGAACGAGGTGGAGAAATTAATTTCCAAAGAACACTTTTGAGGTGAACATCAGCTGAGATTTTGTCTTTTAAATGTGTCAGGTCATAATTGGCACATATATCTGGGAAATTAAATCAAGATTTGAGGATGAGATTCAGTTCCAGGTTGAGACATCTGAGTGTAGACAGCTACAATGTGACTTAGACACCTTATTTTTTTTTACTGTTAATAGAGGTTCCACAGACTACTGACAAGATTCATGAATTAACATGTAAAACTGAACTTCATCTCTATAGCTTTTATTTTACAAATAGCCTCTAGAATAAAAGAGTTTTTTCCTCCCTGGTCATCCTAATGATCCTCCTCAGTGCCAGCTGGATTACAATTAATCTTTATGAATACAGATGATCTCATTTCTGTCTACAACTACCTGAAGGGAGGCTGTAGCCAGGCAGCGGTTGGTCTCTTCTCCCAGGCAACCAGCAACAGAACAAGGAGACACAGTCAAGTTTTGGCAGTGGAGGTATAGACTGGATGTTAGGACGAAGCCCTTGCCAGAGAGAGTGATTTACCATTGGAATGGGCTGCCCAGGGAGGTGGTGGAGTCACCATCCCTGGAGGTGTTCCAGAAAAGACTGGCTGAGGCACTTAGTGCCATGGTCTAGTTGATTGGACAGGGTTGGGTGATAGTTTGGATTGGATGATTTTGGAGGTCTCTTCCAACTTGGTTGATTCTATGATTCTATGAAAATTGTCCTACATTTTGTATTATATTTCCTTAGCACCTTATGCCTTATTACTTTCTAAATGAACTGCAGATTGGTATCTGATATATTCTAGGGTTGCATTTGCCTTTGCTGCATACTACTGTTAGTTCAGACCCCCCCTACACACATGCTTTTCTGTGAGTTTGGTGCTCAGAGTTGTCAAAGCCCTCCTGTTCAATATGATGATCTTGCTGTTTCAATTAACTGTTTATTTCAGCAAATTTCTAGCAGCCTTCATTTTGTATCCTGATCATTATAAAGCTGAAGATAATGGTACCATTATCCAAGAAGGTACCATTATCCAAGAAGGATTTTTCTTTAATTTTTTTTTCCTGTTCAACCAGTTTCTTAACCATTTCAAATTTCTACATTGAATTTGCTTAACCAGTCATGAATTTCAGCATGAAAATCGTGCTTGAAACCCACAGGAGATTGAATCTGCATTTATTTTCTCTAGAAAAATGTTTATTAAATATAATAACTTTGTTTCATTCAATGTCCTTCAGTTAAATCATGCTGAATTTTATCTCATCTTCATCTGCTGTCATATTTTGATTATTCTTTCCTAATACTTCCTGCTAAAATCTTTGCTCCTTTTGATCTGAAGCCAACATGCTTATTGACTCTAAAACATTAACACTCATCTCTTCTTCTTTTGTTATTATCATAGTATCATACTTGATTCTGTGATTCTATGATACTCTGAAACAGCAAGTGAAGGTCAAAGGGGCATCTCTCACCTTCATTCTCATAAGATGAGTCACCCAGAAGGCCAGGGTATAAACCTGCCAGCCCTCATCCATCCCAAGTCTCTTCCCACATCACTTGGAACCCACCCCAGCCCCAGGGGCTCTGTGGTGCAAGTCACAGCACAGCAAGAACTCAGTGGGGCTCCAAGGCTGCAGAACTTAGTGGCTGAACCTTGTTTTCATCAAAAATTTCTTTTGTTATTAGATAGATGAAAACAAAAACTCTTTTCTACAGAGACACAAGCTCATGAGCCATATTTTTCAGAGTCCTTGAATGGATATCTAACTCCTTTATGTGATTACCATGAAGTTTTTTAGACAATAATCTCCATACTGTCACATTTATCTCTCGTCCAATACTGTTAAAGCTTCAGTTTCTACTAAATTAATAACCTAGAGGCCTTTTCCATAATTATCCTTAACTCTATCCCAACCTCATTTCTTCTATCTTTGCTTCCCTTTTATTTATGAAGCTAAAAACCCTTCTAATATGGTATTTTCTTGTTAAAAAATGTGGACATGCTACACAGTGTTGGCAGGGAAGGAGAAGTCTATGTTCCTGCTGCGTACAGCAAGTGTTCTGTGAATAAATAAAGCATTTTGGTTTCCATCAAAAACAGCCTCTGGCTTGTTTCCCAAACACACACACACACACACACAAATAAAGAACAGATGAATGCCATTTTAAGGAAAGTATTAATTTCTGAGTGAAATAATTCACCAGCAAATGTGTTTGCAATTGCTTTGATTGAGCGATTACTCTTTCCTTCACGGATAACAAGAGCTTTCAGCTAAATAGAAATGTAGCCAATAACACGTATAAGATTCATTAGATGATCTTCCATATGCATCTAACTTTCTTGCCCTCCAAGCTCAGAATGAAAAACAGTTTCAAATTAGGACTTATGGTGTATAAGCTTTTATAATTTGGAAGCACTGTAGGAATATCCTTTCCTTTGTTGGATGCCGGCAATATATTCATGAAAACTATTACTGTTCCACAAAGGCTATTGTCATACTAATGATACCACGTCCTCAGAGCATTGATCAAAGAGTATCTTCATGGGGAAATGAAGCTTACACTAAGAGGAAAAGAAGGAAGCTTATATACCTGTCAGTTCCTAAAGCAAACTGCTTCATCAAATTATAACAGAATTTCAGGTTTTCTTATTTACTAGGAAAAAAAAATGCAAACCAACCAAACAAAAATGATACAGAGGCATTTGCTTAATACATCTTAATACACAAGACATAGAGTGTGACTCAAATACTGAAACATATTTGTCTTGAGGAAGTTGAGAGATACATCATCAGATTGTACTAGCAAATTTGATAGTTGACATGTCCTTCCTCTGCCCCATTCATTTTCCAAGATATTCTTTTCTTCTCTCTCTCTTTTGAGAGCAGTAAATGGTTTCACACGTGAAGTGAATAGAAGTACATTTTTCACTGGCATTAAATTCTGTTTTCTCTGCCACAATGTTTATAAACCTTTAGATAATAAACCTCCATTTTCATAGAGTCAAAGAATAGGGGGCATTACTCTTTTTTCATTAGGAAAAAAAAATACCCAATCTCATCTTAGTGATTTAATTTGAGCACATTATTGAATCTTAAGCCTTCGGTGAATCACTCCTACTTTAAATCAGAGGTAACTATGCTTTGCATTTTAACACATTCCTTTTTTGGCTGCTGAAGAGCCCTACCCAGACCTGATAATCAGGATGATCAGTGTCTTACACCTCTTTACTCACAAGAGTAAACCACAACATTGTGCCCTCCATGATTTCTGATCATAACCTCAAGAGGGAACACCCAGTGGAAGGAGTGTTAGTAACTATACTAACAGATAGAAAGTCCTCTCTGAAGAGGCAGATCTTAAAATCCAACACCACTGAGGAAAAGCCACCCACATATTAAGTTAATCTCTTTCTCTTGCACAGAGAGGTCTTACCTCACTTTCAAAGCGCAGAAGGAAGCATGTCCTCCTCTACTGCTGTGTGATACCTGAAGAAAACACTTGTTGAGGATTATGTGCTCTCAGTGTCCATGCCTGTCTTCTCTCCCACGTCCATCCAGTGGGCCATAAACTCTACTCAACCTGGGGAAGATTATACAGGAATGGTGTGGCCAGCAGGAGCAGGGAGGTCATTCTGCCCCTGTACTCTGCACTGGTTAGACCACACCTTGAGTACTGTGTCCAGTTCTGGGCCCCCCAGTTTAGAAGGGATATTGAGATGCTTGAACGTGTCCAGAGAAGGGCGATGAGGCTGGTGAGAGGCCTCGAGCACAGCCCTACGAGGAGAGGCTGAGGGAGCTGGGATTGTTTAGCCTGGAGAAGAGGAGGCTCAGGGGAGACCTTATTGCTGTCTACAACTACCTGAGGGGTGGTTGTGGCCAGGAGGAGGTTGCTCTCTTCTCTCAGGCAGCCAGCACCAGAACAAGAGGACACAGCCTCAAGCTACACCAGGGGAAATTTAGGCTCGAGGTGAGGAGAAAGTTCCTCACTGAGAGAGTCATTGGCTACTGGAATGGGCTGCCCAGGGAGGTGGTGGAGTCGCCGTCCCTGGAGCTGTTCAAGGCAGGATTGGACGTGGCACTTGGTGCCATGGTCTAGCCTAGAGCTCTGTGGTGAAGGGTTGGACTTGATGATCTGTGAGGTCTCTTCCAACCTTGGTGATACTGTGAGACTGTGATCTGCAAACAAGGCTTGGCTTAAATGCTGTGTTAAGAGTTGCCATGTTCCTTTTAGGCTTGTAGTTTTCTGTTCAGGAAAGGAGTAATGACTATTTACTGCTCTTCCAGGGATGTAGCTTTAACAAATAAATTTCCATAAATTTGGAGGGGGGTTCATTTTAGAACAGTAAATGTCTGTTAATTTCCAACTCTAGCTTCATGGATTTAATGATTAATATTTTGTAAGCAAAGCCAAAATTTAAAACTCCTGAATGTAAATGGCTGAACGACATTTCTCATGACCATGCTTGAGTGGAGCTACTTATCTACAGATGTAGTAGGCCTGCAATTATACAAGATTCAATGAAAATAACAAAAGCTGAGCTACAAAACAAAGCAGAGATTATTTAAGTCCCTGTGCTACAGTGTGTAATAATGCCATAAATCATATTTTGACCAGATGCAATTAATTTTATGCTTTTTTTTTTCTAGTCCTCTTTTACATTTTATTTCCCATTCTTCTCAGATTTAATTTAAGGTCATTTTTTTTCCTAAATGACATAGCCTATGCTCGATATTGAAATGTGATTTGACAATAATACAGCAGTGAAATTTTAGAGACAAATTATGAAGAATCACCTCTTTCACTTTTTACAAAGGGTACATTAAAATTCACAGCTGCTAAGTGTCAAAGGATACTAATCCATTGATGACTCCCTGAAACCTTTTGAATTAAGGAAGAAGAAGAAGGAGTAAAATGGGTTTATTACAACCTTTTTTGAAACAGAAGAGAATTCAATTATCGTCTTCATCAACCCTTGCTCCAGAGGCAGCATTCCTTAATCCTGTTTTTTATCTCTAAAAGATATAATTCTGGAATTTAGCTGATAGGACAGGAGATGTAGTTATATATTTATGTACTTATCCTTTTCAGGATAACTATTCTTCCACATGGGAGCTTGCGAATCCTGAATGCTTCCAAGTCAGATGAAGGACGGTACTTATGCCAAGGTGTAAATGTATTTGGATCTGCAGAAATCGTTGCATCAGTATCTGTTAAAGGTATGAAAAAATGCTTTTATGATAATGATGATTTCTCTTTAATAATATTTTATTATTCCTTAGACTCCTCAGTCAATCACACAGCACTGTATAGGCAGAATAAAAAAAACACATTTCGAACAAATAGGGGAGATTGCCTCCACCTGATCAAACAATATGTTCCCACATCAGATTTCAAACTCCAGCTGCCATATGTCAGAAGAATTAATATATATATATTAAAACACTCTGATTATAAACCATTATGTAACTAAAAGAACCAATATCTCAATGTATTTTAAACTTGGGAGCTCACTTACTCCATCTCTTTCTGCATAGGAACAAAGCTAAAGACTGAAATAATACATCAATATAAAAATGTAAGGAAAGGTAGTTCCTTAAAACAATAGTAATAATCAAATCATTGAGTTGCAGTTAATTTTGAAATCAGGGGTTTTTTTGGCCACTTTTCATATAGATTCTTATATGATCATAGCTCTTGGTTTTAAGTTTTCAATTCAAGTATTTTAACTTCATTTTTCAAGCTTCTTTCTACATTTAGTATGCCTGAAAAAAACCCTTTTATATTTCTATGCCTGAAAAAAACCCTTTTATATTTTAACTGACAAATCATGCACTCAGAAGAACCATATGCTGTAACTCCTAAAAAAAATAAGCCCAAAAAATGAATAGGTCTTTATGAGACTAATAAAATTAATTAAATAATCCATCTTGGAAGTCTATAGATTGTTGTTCAGGATCCTGATTTAATATCTCCATGAAACTGGATTGTGTTTTCTGTTCACCCTATCATGTCTTAGTGTGCATTATGAATATATTTCAGCATTTGCAATTATGCATTTGAACTAAACAGTAAGAGTAAGCTCTGGGAGACTGAGCAAAACTCAATCATGCTATTTTAGCTTTGCACTATAACTACACTTCCATCTAAATGTTCCAAATACTTCTGTATTTCAAGAACCTACAAGAATAGAGCTGACTCCCAAGAAGATAGAGTTAACAGTTGGAGAAAGCATTGTCCTCAGTTGCAAAGCCCTTCATGACAGCACGCTAGATGTCACCTTCTATTGGACACTCAATGGGCAGCCAATTGACTTTGACAAAGAAGGTGGACACTTTGAAAGCATCAAGGCAGTAAGTGATCGTGCATTTGTCACCTGTGTGCTGTGATCTGATAGAAATCTGCATGCTTTTACATGTCTCACGTTTACCAAACTCAGACCAAATTTAAAGACTTCACTAATGCTGGAAAGAAACATTAGCTGGAGGAGGTGCAAACCACAGGTCAGTAGAACTACTTCAGGTACTGTTAACGAGGAAGATATCAAATATAAACGTGTCCATTGTTATTGGTGAGGCATCCAATCATCTTTATGAGGGAACAGAAAGTAATTCTGATCAAACTCTCCTTACTTTCTTCTGCTGATTTCAACAAAGGCTGCTGTTATAAGCATTGATGTCTTTCTCGCAGACAACATGACTGTTGGAGTGCCCTTGCTTCCCAGTGTTTTTACTTGCCTAGAATATATTTTCATCTCTAAATACTTTCTTTTCTAATTGCCTTGCATGAGAACAAGTTTGGAAATAGAATCTACAACAATTTAACTAAATCTTCCCACTAATGAAATGTAAATCAAATGCCCACAATATGTTAACAGAGAAAAATGAAGCTTACGAAGGTCAGGGAATTTTAAAAGTAAATGTATTTAATTTGAGTACAATGTAGTGAAGTTAACTTTGCATTAAAAATCATGTCAGCTGCGATCCATTTATTCCATTTCCCTTCATGGAAATTATACTCTAGTCATTTTCCAGTTTGTTTTCATTTGGTTTTGGTTTTACCTCAATAAGCTTTTGAATTGGGAAAAAAAACTCACGTTTATAAAGTATATAACTTAGTGTGGAGGTCTTGCCATAATTCTCTTCATCTGAGGAAGCCTGATACTCAAAATCCAGAACTAAATACATATGAAGGAAAACTATAATTCTTTTTTTTTTTTCACTTCAAGAGTAAAATACTGTTTGATTCAAGAAAACATCTTATGATTACAGTTTAACTTAATGTCCAAAAATGTGAACTCTAAAATGTGTAACATAATTCCTTCAGTGCATTTCAGCATCCTCTGTGCTGAAGAAAATTTTTGCACCCTGAGAAAAATCCTTAGGCTAAGAAATTTCCTAAGTAATTTCTGCTATCAAAGAAAAGCCAATCTAACGTAGATTCATTTATTTTATGAAAACAGGATTTTGTAGATCTTTCAAATTAATATAGATACAGGCTGGGTGGTGAATGGCTGAGAGCAGCCCTGAGGAGAAGGACCTGGAGGTCTGGGTTGACAAAAAGCTCAACATGAGCCGGCAGTGTGCACATGCAGCCCAGACAGCAACCCTGTGCTGGGCTGCAGCAAGAGAAGTGTGGGCAGCAGGGCAAGGGAGGGGATTCTCCCCCTTTACTCTGCTCTCGTCAGACCCCACCTGGAGTACTGTGTGCAGTTCTGGAGCCCCCAACACAACGATATGGAACTGCTGGAGCTGGTCCAGAGGAGAGCCACGAAGATGATCAGAGGGCTGGAGCAGCTCTGCTATGAGGACAGGATGAGAGAGTTGGGGCTCTTCAGCCTGGAGAAGAGAAGGCTTCGAGGAGACCTTAGAGTGGCTTTCCAGTATCTGAAGGGAGCCTACAGGAAGGCTGGGGAGGGACTATTGACAAGGTCTAGTAATGTTAGGATGAGGGGGAATGGGTTTAAGCTGGAAGAGGGGAGATTTAGGCTGGATGTTAGGAGGAAGTTCTTTACAATGAGGGTGGTAAGACACTGGCACAGGTTGCCCAGGGAGGTTGTGGATGCTTCCTCCCTGGAGGTGTTTAAGGCCAGGCTGGATGAGGCCTTGGGCAACCTGCTCTAGTGGGAGGTGTCCCCGCCTATGGCAGGGGGTTGGAGCTGGATGATCCTTGAGGTCCCTTCCAACCTAACCCATTCCATGATTCTATGATTCTAATTCCTCATTAATTTAATTTATACCAGAGAAACCCCCCCAAATTGGTAGACATAAAGCTCATTCAAATCAAAACCCTGGTAGATTATATATTTTCAGGCAAATATTCATGTAAAACTCACCAAAATCGTTGATTCTTTTTATTGTCCTGTCATGAACAAAATTTTGCTAAAACACAATCAATTTAACCAGCTATTTTAGTATGAATCTATGATTTCCTTCTCACTGCTTTGCTCATCACTGCTGAGTTAATAAATGAAAAGAGTGTTAATCATTCATAATGTAGTCAATGCTTGATGTCTAGATGAATACACATTGTTATAAACAGTAATGCTCAACTGATCAGAAAATAAAATCAGGCTGGACAGAAGGCACTGAGTGTTTTTCAGCATTACAGCCTACCTTGTCACCATTAAGCCAGTGCTGAAACAGTAACATAATATTCAAGCTTAAATAAATACCAAAAGAAAGCACCAGATCCTGATATTTTTAGGCTGGACTAGAACAAGGGGACACAGTCTCAAGTTGTGCTGGGGGATGTATAGGCTGGATGTTAGGAGGGAGTTCTTCACAGAGTGATTTGCCATTGGAATGGGCTGCCCAGGGAGGTGGTGGAGTCACCATCCCTGGGGGTGTTCAGGAAAAGCCTGGCTGAGGCACTTAGTGCCATGGTCTAGTTGATTGGCTAGGGCTGGGTGCTAGGTTGGACTGGATGATCTTGAAGGTCTCTTCCAACCTGATTGATTCTGTGATTCTATGACTACTTTCATTTTCCTTTGCATGATTGCTCATACAAGAGACAGTCAGTCAAGCCATGCTCCACGTCACTTCATTCCTAACTTATTTAAAAGTCAAGACATTTCTTTTCTGATTTTCACTCTAAAGAAAGAATGGAAGAGCATGATCGGATCAACTGGGAAATGGCTGCATGCACCTATTAGCACATTACAGGCAGGATGGGGCAGGAAGCACTTCAGAAAACAAGAGAACAAGGCATGACTCTGCTAGGGTGATCCCCACTGACACTTTCTCAATACATAATATGACACATCCTTCTCTCCGTGAAAGTAGCAGATCTCCATTCACTAAAAGGCCTATCTTGATTTTTGCCTTGTCTCAAAATGAAGATGGATCAGTTGAGTGATGCAAAACCTGAAACGGGTGATTGTAGCACTACAGCAGTATTTTTTATGTTTTGATAGAAACTCTCTATAATTCCCATAACTACTCATTTATGGGATATTGTGTCTCATTATTTCTCATTATAATTCCTGTTAATCACAGCTGCCATATGAAATTAGTCACAAGGATCAAAATCTATTTCTTTGTTAAAAACTAAAACTTGACCAGATACCAAGGCAAAGCAAAATAAAGCTTCTGTTTTCCCTCTCATGTACCCTCCTTTAACCTATCTCATTTCAAAGTGATAATAGTTTGGTAAAGACACGGGATTAACAAAAAAAGCAGAAAAAAAGGCAACCTGAAATCTCATGGAATTCCACCCACAGCACTTTTATTTTACATTTCTGAATGAAATAATTTTTTTAATTGCATAAATGGTTTCTAAACAAAATGCTTTTCAATGCAATACATTTAAGAAAACCAGTATCATTTGTGTACATGAAGCTATAGAATTATACTTCCATTTTGTTCTGCACAGACCAATAATACATCAAATTGAAAAAAGAAAAACATCAACTTTGTTTAGATTTTACCTGATTGAAAGCCTGACAAATTGAACATTGCTGGAATGGGGTTTGTTAACCACAAAACCATTATCAGCCTCTCACTAGTGGTTGCATCGCTCATACTTTCACTGTGGCAGACCCAGGTGTTAAGTACGATGAACATTCTGCTACTTGATGCAGTGTTATAAAAGCTATCAGCAAAGTAACATTTAGGTGGGCTGTAGATAAATTTCCATTTCTCATTGCTGTCTACAACTACCTGAAGGGAGGCTGTAGCCAGGTGGGAGTTGGTCTCTTCTCCCAGACAACCAGCAACAGAACAATGGGACACAGTCTCAAGTTGTGCTGGAGGAAGTATAGGCTGGATATTAGGAGGAAGTTCTTGCCAGAGAGAGTGATTGGCATTGGAATGGGCTGCCCAGGGAGGTGGTGGAGTCACCGTCCCTGGGGGTGTTCAGGAAAAGCCTGGATGGGGCACTTAGTGCCATGGTCTAGTTGACTGGATAGGGCTGGGTGCTAGGTTGGACTGGATGATCTTGGAGGTCTCTTCCAACCTGATTGATTCTATTCTATTCTAAAACTGCATGTTCCCTGGCAATTACAATTAAAAGGGAAATATCAGTAATACACACTGCTTTGCTTGTTTCAAAATTAAATCTTTGGCTTTTGTACCAAAAAAATACCCAAAACTCAAGTGTCAGCATTTTTCGCACCGAGGACTACATTTTATACAAGTTGGAAGTGGTTTTGCTCTTATTTACTGAGCTATCAAGGATTTAGTACCTATAGCAATTTAAGTACTGTGGGTACTTCACTCTAGCCTAGCTAGAGGAGAAGTGTGGTAAGGATGTCAAGTTGAACAAAGCTTGACATGAAGAGAATATTAAGGAAAAGAGACCAAACTCCACTAGAGTGACAGCTGTAGACCACACTCTAGGAAAGACAAACATCGCAAATATTGTGTATGCACAACTCCACAGTACAGTTGTAAGCAGAACAACAATGCAATGGAAAGGGTTGCATTGCCTTAGGAAAGCCTTACTTTGCATCCCAAAAGATTCAATAACATTTTATATTTTGTGAGGGATCATCTGTTTCATTCATAGAAACAATTGTGCATGGAAGACCTAATTGACAAGATTTTCTTCTAGCACCACCAGTGTGCACTTGAGCACCCAAAATATAGACCTGCTTGCTTCTCTTAGAGTAACTTTGACTTTATGTCCTTTATTGCCTAATCCAGAAGTCTTGGTCAAAATTCTATTTGGAATTTTCTGTCATCTACACTGGCCTTAATTCTGTCTCATAGGTTCCTAGCTAAAGACATTTGATTTGCAAGTAGATTTTCAACCAACTGTCATCATTCCAATTCTGTGTTTGAGAGCCAATACTGTTTTCGTGGCAGCTAGGAAAAATGATTTATTGTGGCTATCCACTGACTGGCAACCCGCAGCATTGCTCTTAGTGTCCCTCACCTTAAACTATATGTGTGCCTTTCAGACTCAGAAAAGTCATTGAGTCTCAATATCCTCTTGGTCTTTGATCTTAACTAAAACTGCCACCATGGGAAGCAATAAGCACAACTTCTCATGTAATATTTTACAGTGGTCATTTTTTCACAGGAAAGTGAATTGAAATCTACACAGGCTTAGAAAAGGCCACTAGAGGCAGACTGAACGATACGTTACCTGCTGCCTAGCACCAGAGACTTCAAGCTGATAACCTAGCACGTTCCCTTACATTTTCAAGTCTTGCCTTAGTTTGTTGTAGTACTTTAATCATTTTTTACACGTTAGGACTAAAATTTGCCAAGCATTTTTGTAAATAGGCAGCAGTAAATTCTACACTACGTGGAATCAATTAAAACAGCAGGCTGTTAATAATAATGTCTTTTCTTTTTATTAGACATAAACCCAAACTATTCTAATCAAACAGGGGGTTTATTTAATGGCTTCCTCCTCTCCACACTGAGGGAAACACCAGTAGCTTTCTAAAGTCTTTTAGAAAATATGTACTGTAAGCACAGAGAGTTTCTGTTCAGGGTAATGCTGCTATATCAACCTCATCGCTATCAATTTGTTTCACCGTTTGTCGCAGCGCTTTCCTGCTGATGGAAGAAGCTGAACACAGCCATTACTGTCAATTCAAATCTCCAGCTATTTCAGCCCCATGCTCATTACCAGGCTTTGCCCATTTGTCATGCTACAGCAGTTAAATACTTGAGTGATCGGAAGCAGTTTCAAAACAAAAATATGTCTTGGTCTTTTGGTAATACAGATCTCTTGTAAACTAGGGAGGGTACAGAAGGGAATAAAGATTTCCAGCTAAAAAACTTTGAAACGTTTATTTTATGGCTGGTAACCACAACTCAAAATCTAAACACAATTAAAATCATGGTCTAATAATGCACTTTATGTTGCTTTCAGGATATAAACAGTCCTAGTGAGCTAGCTGCTTTTTTAGACATCCTTACATGCTGTGTTAGAACACGACACTCCAAATATTTCCTAGACCCAAACATGTTGCTGGTGTGCCCAAGTAACTGTGCCTTGGCTGTGAATAGAGAGTAAGGAGAGAGATGATAAGTAGCAACTCTTCTTTAATTTTACTTTGGAGAATGGAAAGTGCAAGACTCTTAGAATTCCTGCATAAAATTACTATAAAAATCATTGTAATTAAAAAGTCATGAAATACAGCCAAATATTTTTTACACTGGTTTATTCTACTAATGCATTTTGTACCTCCCCTTGTTTACAAGAAACATTTTAAAGAGAAGAATCTGGAAGGTAAATAAAAGAAATTTCATAACAGTCCATTCTTTCCCCTTTATTTGCAGCTGATGGATCATTTAACTGCTTGACAAGGTGTTAATCTGAGAAATAATAGCACAGCTGATTGTCTGAGTGTCTGACCAGTATCAGCTTTCCTAACGCTAAGGCCTTCCATTTGCAGCTCTGCTATGTTTCTCTTCTAGCTCTGGAACCTTTCTCACGTGCTGTTGTGGCAGTGTTTTCTGGACCTTTCCTGGCAGAATTTCTCCCTTGCAATTCTTACGCTGCTTTTGTCCTGAGACTTTTTCTCATGGTCTTGTACCTGAAAACTTCAATCATGTTGTTATAGTAAGGTCTTATAGGAAGAGTCTCCCACTGGACTGAAACTCATCCCAAACTCCTGCCCACTTCTTCCCTCATTTTGTAAACCAAACCACAGCATGCAGTGAGGTAGATAAGAGTGATATAAATACTTAATAAATATTATCCAACAATACAAGTGCTCATAAGCATAATAATCAATCACAGTGCCACAATCAATTATCATGTTTCCATCAACATTAACATATAGGAAGTTTTAGCAGATGCCAAATAAAAGATTACAACAGTCATCATCTTCCCTCACCACTTCCTGCACTGGGGAGATCCTCAAGAGGAGAAGAGGAGACTACTCTTTCTGGCTGGCTATCAGGAAGACTCTTCCATATTCCTTTTCTCTCTCTCCACATTGCCTTTTTTATTTCCTGTGTAGGTATCTTTCTTTGCTCGACTGTGCCATGATCTAGGGACCCTGCTAATAAATTTGCATCCATTTAAGGCTGTCACAACATTCTTCATGCAGGAAATCTCACTCGTATGCCTACTCTTTGTGCTTCCTTTTTTAAACATCTTTTTAAAATGGCAGAATCATCCCAGATGGGTTTTGCTTTCATTTCTGTCATCTTCATCCACCATAATCACCACCATTCCACTCAACTCATGGGCAATGGGTTTTGCTTTCATTTCTGTCATCTTCATCCACCATAATCACCACCATTCCACTCAACTCATGGGCAGCTCCATACTCATTCTCACTCTCCACATCTTTAAACAGGAGCACAGGTACCCTTTGCAGGTCTCACTTTTTTCTCCTTGTGGTAACAGCTCAGATGCAGAATATGAATTTAGCAACATATGTCTACGAGGCCTCTCTGTCTTGAAGCCTACCATTTCACATCACATCTCTTTTCTCAAGCTCTCTCATCTTCAATGTTTATTCTATTCTTTCTTTAACTCCTACATTTCACAAAACTACCACAGTAGGTAACATACTACCTAACATCTAATACTCATTTTACTTCATCTCTTCCTCTGCATTCTCTCAAAGACATTAATCAGGCTTATTTGCAGACACACTTTAAAGTGCTCCCTATCTACACCCAATAGCTCAACACTTTCTAGCATCCTCTCCCAAATACCAGTGCTCCCCCCAAACAAATGTTTTCATTATTTGCTTTCTCTATGCAAACTGTTCAAAAATACTGCTGCTGGAAATCTACACAACTCCCCTGGATAATTTTTATAGATCCACGAACCTGAAAACTTTGAAAATCCTCACTTTTCCTTCTTATAAATGGGGGAAATGAAATCTGTGTATTATTAGGTACCCCTCAGTCAACCTGTATCAGCCTGGATTCTACTATGCTACAATTATTATCCCACGTCATATTATTAATCACAACAAATCCACTAACAATAATTTAATCTTCTTTGTTCTAAATTTGCTTATATGATTAAAGAACAGAACTCAGGATATAATATCTTGTTATCACTATATCAGCAGAGAAACCTGCTGCTTTTTTAACAGATAAAATAGTCACAATTTGTAAACATCATAAACCACAAATAGGCAAGTGGTTGATGTATTCAAACATGAGAATTTACATGAAATTGCACTTAAGCTGTCCTAAAGGCATTATGAACAGAAGCTGGCTTGAAGCCAGCAATCTCTCACAATGCACATATAAATTGTCAATGTAATTTAAAAGAAATTTATTGTATTGCTATTTTTCATTACTGTTGATGGTACAAAACTAACACTGCCGTGGGGTTGTTCTGTATGATCATTAGTTTGCTTTAGATAAATTCACCAGAACCAAACTCTGCTGCTAATAAAATATGTCCAAAAATCAGGATTCATCTGTAAAATCATTTTTCAATTTAATCTGACTGAATCTCATTAAGAGAGGCTTTTTTGCTAAATCAAATAATGTATGAGTCCAGGAGTTCACCTTGTCTGTTTGCTGTAAAAACACCCAGACATTTGAAATAATAATTTAAACAGAATAAGGTAGCATTAACAATCCAGGTCATTCTTTTTTAAGGAACAAATCTCAGTCTTATTTAAAATTAGACCACTGTTTAACTATTCTCAGTTTATCTAGAGTACAACCTTACTTTTCAAGGTTTTTGTCCCTTCCAAGCATTCTCTTCTGCATAGAAACCTTTTTGTAGGGAAGCATTTTCACTTTTCACTCTCAAGAGACTTAGATGATAGCTGGCAAGTCTTGTTAGACCCCCATAGTCATGGTAAAACAAACAAACAAAAAACAACAAAACAACACCATCCCTTAGGCTTTCAGAATAAAAGTTTTCCTACAATTCCCACAATTTCAGCATTTGCCCACTCTTTTTTTTTCCCATTGATTTAAGCTTCTGTTGAATCTAGATCATTATCACTATAGTCTCACGACTGGTTCTAGACATATTCCTCCCAAGCAGAGAGACAAGTTTCACTGCGTGTCATCCAGGTGAGATTCCAACCTGAACCCCTGGTATGCTAATTGCCAACCTTTCCAGACCCCAGGCCTTTACAGCAGAGGAACTGACACCTGCCAGTTACCACATCACCTTTATTGACTACCTAGTATTTTGAGCTTACCTTTCTTTTTCTCCCTGTTTACAAGATGAACCAGAGCTGCATTCACAGACCTGCAGTTGGAAGTGTGGAAAGGAAGTGTGATTGTCAATGTGGAGAATGAGCAGTATTACAACAGATTAAATGAAAGCTAGCGTTGATAAAAAGCCACAAGAATGTTTTCAGGTTCCTGGGTTCATATTTTTTCCCACATATGATTCTGTAGTCTGAACACATGTGATAAACTGTTTAATAATCAAGCCAACATTTAATTCTTCCACGGAAGAGGTAGGGGGACATAAACAAGAGACTGTTAAGAAAGTGTTTTACAGTGTAACTGTGAGCTCCATTTCAAACGCAGGCACATTATAGATTGTTGTTGTGCAAAGCCTTCAAAATAAAAGGTTGGACACTGAAAGAACAACCTCATTTTAGAGATAAAAATTCAGCAAATGAACGAACAGATTAACAGTGAGGTTTCCTAGCAACTGGCTCAAGATAATGAACTTGCTCTCACAGGAAGCGTAAGTGTAATTCACTTCACTTGAAGAACCGTATGTAAAAGTTACTTCACTGCAAAGCCATTCACTGCCTCTTTATGAAATGGAAAGGAAAAGATCCACGTACAACTTCCTCTCTGTAAGGCCTCGTGTGAGATGGCTAAAAATGCATTAATTCACCAACAGTGAGTTCTCTGCACGCTGGTGCTTTTTTCTCTCTTCTGCAAATTGCCAGTACCAGGACAATGGGTGCAAAACTCAAATCCAACAAATTGCTTCTCCTTCAGCAAAGTATGTGTATTAAATAATTCTTGGAGCCTATTTGAGTCTGGGGAGATATCTCCACATCTACTGCCTCTACTATGTACAGGTGGCACCAACTCTGAAAAATTACTACAAGCAGTGCCTTACAGGTAAACCTAATTACATAGATTTCAGACGCATCTATGACCTCAAATAACATGCCAGACTGAAGGAGAAAGAACAATTGAGGGACACAGCACTAAACACTGGAGCTGCCCAGAACTTGATGAATGGGATATGCAGGAACATAATATGAACAATACCATAATTTATTGTCCTAGAGAGAATTATTAGTCACACCAGATAGCATGAATAGTTGTATTATTATTTATTTAGTGCTTACAGAAATCCAGGAATGTGTTCAGGGTTACAGCAGGTCCATAGCTGATGCTGGCCTCGAAGGTTGTATGTAGCTTTCAGAAGTTGAGTTGAGCACAGGGGAAGAATAATCTCCCTCCTCCTACTGGCCACACTGTTCCTGATACAGGCCAGGATGCCATTGGCCCTCTTGGCCACCTGGGCACACTGCTGGCTTATCTTCAGCCTACTATCCACCAGTACCCCCAGTTCCTTTTCCTCCTGGCTGCTCTCCAGCCACTCTGCCCCCAGCCTGTAGCGTTGCTTGGGATTGTTGTGGCCAACCAGCAACAGGACAAGGGGACACAGCCTCAAGTTGTGCCGAGGGAAGTATAGGATGGATGTTAGGAGGAAGCTCTTCACAGAGAGAGTGATTGGCATTGGAATGGGCTGCCCAGGGAGGTGATGGAGTCACCATCCCTGGGGGTGTTCAGGAAAAGCCTGGATGAGGCACTTAGTGCCATGATCTGGTTGACTGGATAGGGCTGGGTGATAGGTTGGACTGAATGGTCTTGGAGGTCTCTTCCAACCTGATTGATTCTATTCTATTCTATTCTATTCTATTCTATTCTAGTTGACCATTAAACCCATCTCTTTGGATTTTTGGGGGGTTGTTTTTTTAAGCCTTAAGTTCTGTAAATCACAAGATATATTCTACTTAGAAGTTTTTGCTGAACAAATATAAATACTTAGGATAGTTGGCTAAAAAATTAATATATGATATTCAGAATGCCAAGAAATGTCATTTTTCTAATGAAATGCTACTCTGAAATAGTGCTTTCATTGCAAAATTCTGCCCTGCATAAAATTAGTGGAACAAAAAGCAGCTTTTAAAAACATACACTTCATAAACCAGCAGGTAGATGTAGACAAATAAATTTGAACAGCACTAATTTCAGTTTGATTAATATGAGTATCACATGGTTGCTGACACACCAGACTATTCTAACTCCTGTTAGTTTAGATTATTTTTCTGTAGCTGTGTCCATATAAGCCAGTTTTTCTTTTCCCTAAAGGAAAGGGGATGTCACAGCTTTTACTGAATTGTTATGTCTTTTTACCACTTGTCATGGAGGTGAATTCTGCCCTTATCACCTGTTCATGGCGAAGGGGAGAAATCAATGGGTGCGAGATAATTTTATATAAAAAATATATGTTTATTAAACTCAATATTCTTAAC
>WAAF01002587.1:0-14676 GCA_013400475.1 Tricholaema leucomelas | reverse complement strand
TCTGCTCCTGGTATCTCGTGGCTGTGGCACACAGCAGGCAATAAGGCAATGGGCGTGCAGAGGGATGCACGGCTGCACGGGGAGTCTGAGCTCCGTAAAGGCAGGCTTGAGTGCATGCACCGGCGAGCGAAAGAGGAACGCTGGCACGTGAGTGCACCTCTATTTATTAACTGTGGGCCGAGATCAATGGTCTCATTGGCCACCAATAACCAATCAGGCTTGCAGTCAGCCAACCTTGCCATAATAGGCAAGGAGCCACAGGCCTGGACTTTTCCAAACATGGGGCTCACATGGGCCTAGCACCCGGCAAGTGTGAGCTGCACACGTGGGGGCTTACACAACCTAAAGCCTGGGCAGGCCAGACTGCACGTGGCTCCAGGCCCGTTGTGCCCCTCTGTGCTGGCCATGTGCTCACCCCTGATAAGAAGCAGGAAAAACATGTCCAGGCAGGGCAAGGCATATGCAGGTCTGATTTCGGGCCTATGGGCCCTCCACGACACCACTGAGATAGGACTAAAACCAGAAGACAAAGTTTCTGACCTTAGATACATTTCGTATTGGAGTCTCTGCTGCATTTCTACTTAGCAGGTTTTTTGAACTGGATTGTAATCACTCAAATTCAAGCAGCGGACGCAATGATATGTTGTAGAGATCTGGAAGGCCATCACATTAGGCTAACTCTCCCAAGGCCTTGCTGTGGCCTTGAACTTCTTGCTACAAGATAAACTGATCAACAAAATAACCCATCTTCCAAGACTTGGAAGAATCTGTAAAATTTGTAAAGCCCACTTGTGGCCGTTTGAGCTGATTCTCTAGCTCAGACATAGGGGAGAGGTGAACATTCCAGGGACAGGCCATATAATGGTAACAATGGATAAGTCAATATAATTTCATTGGAACATCAAGAGCTTCATGTTTAGAAGCACAGCTTGTTCTTTCCCCTTGCTGGCTCCTGCTGCTTGAGCTGCGCCTGCCTGCTATCTTCCCTGGCTGCTGTTTTGGATGCCGATGCTATTTGCTGCTTTGCTGCCACTTGACCCTTTCCCCATCTTCCTTCAGGTTATTATTTTTGTTTTCTCTAGTAGTTTATTTCTCTTTATACTGTTACACTTACACTATAAGAAATACAATTTCATCTTTCCCTGACTTTCAAAAAAAAATCTGTGTTGTGGTGAGTTTATTCTACCGGGGGAGGGATCCACCCTAGCCTGGGACACCACTTTATAAGTGCCACTGAACAGCAAATAAAACCATTTTTTAGAGGTCCCGGTCAACTCCTACTTATCTAAATGGAAGCTAAAATGTCTCTTTATTTCCCTTGATCAAGGATCTAATTTTTGACCATATATCTTTCTGCATTAAACACAGTGAATGTAATGTCTTTCCACTCACACATCCCAAGCAATGCTGGCTGCACATCCTGTTATGCTATAATAAATGTTTAATGGAGGTCTTTTGTGCCGCATTGCTCTCCACTTGTAGCAATGATTCTTTCAATTGCTGCTTGTCTGCCCAGTTACACAGGTGTGCAGATGAAATACATGTATTTTTCCTGATAAGAATATTAGGATTCACACAGTCATGAACTCTCTGGAAGTCAGAGTGACAGCCACAATTTTTAACAGCTCCTGAGCAATAAAACCAGGCAGTTGCTATCCATTATGCTTTTCCTCCCACTTAACAACAACTCACACATTAAATGTAAATTATTCTCAGGAGAGGACAAATGTGGACTGATTCTGGTTTTATCTTTATAAAAGCTAAGATTTTGTACCACAATCGTTAATTATCTTGAGCAACTCATGTGTCAGTGGCTAGTAAATACTGCTGTGCTGGACAACATAAAAGATGTGTACGTTGAAGTTGACTCCTGGTAGGAATGAGTGCTATTTTTTTGCATTTAGAGTACTCAGATATTTTTTTCTACTTCTGTGATTTCTGGTATGCCAGAGCACGAATGGCCTGACTGGTGTGAGTATCTTTCCTCCAGTAACTTCATTAATGAAGGCCACTTCAGAAGGCAAAACATAACCATTGTATTCACACTCCAAGATCTACAGGGTTAATTAGCTGTAGATCTTGGCCACATTCACTTCGGTCTTAGTGGCAGCCTTGGTGTCCAACCTCTCTTCTCCCTCTTTGCAAGTGAATAAGCCTTGATAAAAATTCTGCCTCGGTGCTACATGGAATATCAATCCTATTTCATCCTGTCTTTAATGACCTTGGCAGAAACTGTAAAAGCATGTAAATGCCAATTGCACACTACAAAATTGGACCTATTACCAAGTACAGCAGGTGATGAAAATAACACAAGGAAACACACAAGAAATATAATCCTTCAACACATAAGGTCAGGTACCTATGGACAACTGTTTATAAAGTGGGATTTTGTTACTTGCAAATTATTAAGGATAAAGATCTGGATGCAACTATTCAAGCACAGCATATGTGCCCAGACAAATATATTTTCAGCTCTGCTAGTGAAGTATCACACCTTGAATGCAGGGGAAAATTTCTACTCATTCAGGATCAAAACTACTCAAATTAGAACCACTGTACAGGTACAGTATGAAACAGGGAATATGTATTTAAATCTTTGCCCAGTTAGCAAAGTAAACAAAAATTGAGAATTAAAAAAACCTCTATACTCAGTAAATATTTCTTAACACAACATACTGAGTAAATGCACATAAACACTTGTATGTAAGCAATGTATTGTGTTAGTTAGTTATAGAGAAAGAAATTATTAGTGTGTGAAAGCTAACATCCAGTAACATGTAAATATGCTTTAATCACACAAATACATAAGAGGGTATAAAATATGTTGTATTATATCATAGAATCATAGAATCATAGAATGGTTTAGGTTGGAAGGGACCTCAAGGATCATCCAGCTCCAACCCCCTGCCACAGGCAGGGACACCTCCCACTAGAGCAGCTCGCCCAATGCCTCATCCAGCCTGACCTTAAACACCTCCAGGGAGGAAGCATCCACAACCTCCCTGGGCAACCTGTGCCAGTGCCTTACCACCCTCACTGTAAAGAACTTCCTCCTAACATCCAGTCTAAATTTCCCCTCTTTCAGCTTAAACCCATTCCCCCTCGTCCTAACATTACTAGACCGTGTAAATAGTCCCTCCCCAGCTTTCCTGTAGGCTCCCTTCAAATACTGGAAGGCCACTATAAGGTCTCCTCGAAGCCTTCTCCTCTCCAGGCTGAAGAGCCCCAACTCTCTCAGCCTGTCCTCATAGCAGAGCTGCTGCTGTCCTCATAGCAGAGGTGCTCCAGCCCTCTGATCATCTTCGTGGCTCTCCTTTGGACCCGCTCCAGCAGTTCCATGTCCTTCTTGTATTGGGGGCTCCAGAACTGCACACAGTACTCCAGGTGGGGTCTGAGGAGAGCAGAGTAAAGGGGGAGAATCCCCTCCCTTGCCCTGCTGGCCACACTTCTCTTGATGCAGCCCAGCACTCGGTTGGCTGTCTGGGCTGCATGTGCACACTGCCGGCTCATGTTGAGCTTCTCGTCGACCCAGACCCCCAGGTCCTTCTCCTCAGGGCTGCTCTCCAGCCATATGTGCTGCATTACATTATAAAATATTATATGGTTATATAAAATGTACTCTACATTAAATAACACAATTTATATTTATCTATAGTATTGTATAAAGTGCAGATGATGTAATAGGGAATAGCATAATGCAATAGTGGTTTCCATAATAGAACAATATATTATTTCCATTATATATTTTAAATTATATTGTATTACATGCTATTATTAAAGTTATTCATTATATACAATAAGCTACATCATTTTCATAATTATAAATTATATCATTGTGTCCAAAAAAATATATGCTATGTATAATATTACAAAAACTCTACATTAATTTTGGGGGGGAAAAAAATAGGTTTTCATATTGTACAAAGTAGCAATTATAAGGAAATTTAGAGATACTTGCAGGAGATTTTGTCTATCCTTAGTTAATATGTTGGAATTATTTCTATGTGGTTATTAAAAGACAGTGGGACTCAATGATCTGTGAGGTCTTTTCCAACCAAAACATTTCTATTATTATATGAAAAACACTCTAAAAGGAACAAAAATACTCACAGCAGTTTGCTATATTTGCTTGTGCCTATATTGAATCCAAAAGTTGCATGTACACAAAAATGAGAAAGCCATAATTGCTATGCCATATAGTCAGGGCATCTTTCATCACACTTACCTCTTCTTTCCCTAAGTAATCCTTAAGTAATGACTACAATAAATCAGTGGAGTTGGGCTCACTTAATGTGCTGGAGCAACGTATTTATTGTCTCCAGTAAGTTTGGATATAATGGTGACTTTGTACATGCAAAATCAAATATAATCCTTTGAATGTATTAAATAATACAGACATTCCTAACAAAAGCCATTTATCCTCTGAAAGACTCTTACTTTCAAGGTTTTTTTTTTCTCTGTTCATAATTTTGGGGCACTGTAATTACTTCTGGCTAGGCATTTACAAACAAAACCCAAAACCTGGTTCTCTGTGTATGCTCACACAGGGGTTGTATGTTGCAGATTTAAATATACACTGGTTTGTGCTAGTTTGAGCCTAGCTAGAATGTTTTGGTGAGAAGAATTAGATCAACAGGAAAACTAAGAATCTGTTCATATTTCCTCATTTATATTTAGCATTAAGTTCCTCAATGTTAATAAAAATCATCCAACATTATCTTTCAAATTATCTTAATTTCATTACAGTAGTAAGACATACCCCAAATGTCACTGTATTTTAGGCAACAGGAAGAAAGATCTCTTCATTTCTAAGAGGACATTTTAATACCAAGGATTGCATCAAAAATATTTCTGTTCATACACTTAATGAATTTCTTTGTGCTAGTTTGGAACCATTTTCTTTGAGCATGCAAATATGCACAATGTGCTTTATGCATAGTCAAAGTTACTAAAAACCTGAAATCCCCTTCTTTAATCCTTATTAATAATTGCATAAATGCAGTGTTCTGATAATCCTCAAAAGAGGGTATTAGGAGGCGTAAATGTAGTCAGATGAAAGCTGCAATCGTGAGTTTCTCACATTGCACAAAACACCCTCGTGAACTACCTTGAACAGAGACTTACTGAATGTTAAACTGGCACTTCATCCCTGTTTCAGCAAGCATCCTCTGCAGATTTAATGATCAGGAACATTCTTCTGATGCATGCTGGGAGATATGGCTGCAGGGTTCAGACCGCAGCGGACACCGTGTCAGATGAGACGGAGCTACTTGTTAGGGGTGAGTATGGTCACGGCGCCACCTGCAAATGCAGTCACCAGCAACTACTGTACCAGAGGGTTTAAATATGTGGGCTTCAGAAGTTATTCTTCAGCATTTATACTACTGAAAACATTTGTGATCAATCTGCTGTCTTTGAAAGTAGTTGCACCAACTAAAAGGTTGGACTTGATGATCTGTGAGGTCTCTTCCAACCTTGGTGATACTGTGATACTGTGATACCATAGAGTGGCCTGCAGACATGGCAATGAAAAACAGAACACAAGTGATTAATGGATCTACAGTCTAAGGAGAGGTAATAGCACAAAAGGTATGCCACACTAGTTAAAATACAGGCAATTGGCATTCACAGGCCTCTGTCAGGTAGATGGGTTCTATGCATTTTTATGTCTTGCTTCACATTTCATATTATGGTCAAGCCATTCTCTCGGGTCCAATGGCTTAGGAACACTCAATTCACTTCCTGAGAACGTGGACCATGCAGTGTTTTGTAAAATGACAGATAAAAGCAATGAACAAAAAGCTTCCTGATATGACAGGGATTTGGTTTCTCTCACACCTAGAACCGTGACCACCAAATTTCAACTGCATCTTTAGATCCTGTTTTGTCATCTATTAGGTTGCTTTACCTGTCATTCATCATTCCTGATAATGCACAGAAATACATTGTCTAGTATTGTCATGTCTAGAACACCAACTAGATACAATAAGGACATTAGCACCCTATGTGCATTCCATTAAGCAGAGTATTTCTGTATTCTGCACAACCTCTGTGTGTGTGTGCAAGTGTGTTCACTGCCTGATGGAACCTGAGGACTTACAGGCATTAAAACTGGTGAGTCCTGCAACGTAAAGATAGATGGACATCTGCTAGACAGTGCAGCTGGGTGGCCTACCGTGGGTTATCTATTTTTTGAACTAATAAATCAAGGTAGATATTTTATTAACATTTGAAAAAAAAAATCAGATACAAGCCCCCAAAACTATTTAGAAATTACAGTCTTTCAAAAAGATTTATTCTATTGAATTCCACCACACCTTTAGATTTTATATGTTTGTATCCATCACTTTTAGGCCAAATATACGCTTTCAATGATAAAGAATCTTTCTGGCTGACTGCAGGGCTCTTCAGATTTTGATGAAAGTAGCTGTTAAATATTTCCATAAAGTCACTTTGAGGACCATCAGATTTCTGTGAGCTATAGAACTATTGAGATGGTGGTATTCAGTTGCCCTGACACAGGCATATAATGAAATTTTAGCTGCCTTATGAAATCTGATTCATCTTTGTGGGTTATGCAAGACCTTATGTTTTACCTTTACCTCTCTCTGGCAGGAGAGGCTCTATGAACAAGCAAGGCAATCTCAAGGCCATTGAACCAATTAGTGACAAAAAAATCTCTTAGCTCAGTATTATCTACAGATTGACTAATTTTTTTCCCTAAGAATACTGGTTATACAAACCAGTTTATTTAATTTGATGTAGAAAATAATTGCTTCTTTGAGGAAGGATGTTTTAAGCACAATCAGAATGTTATGTATGTGAAAGCCTCATTACCATGCCACCTTGCTGATGAAAACTATGACTGCTTTATAATGGAATTTAAATTCAAATCTAATTTGCTTACAATGTTCTCCTTTTCTTGCTTCTACGATTGGATAATTATAGGATACAGTAAGAAATGTTTGCATCACTTTTGCAAAATGCTTTATAGTGTGTGACTGGTTTTGTCCTGATGTAAAATTCAGTTTTCATGAAATGATATGGTTGATTTGCTGAAGTAGTTAATTTCCTTGAGGCATCTGTAAAACTTACACAGATGAAGGCAATAAGACCCTGCTATGTGAGTACTGCTTTATTACAAAAAATGTGGGATGGTTTTGGTTTGCATTGCAGAAAATGTGTTCAAAGCACATTCAGCGCAAAGTTGCTAATCATTATTCTTTCATAGATTTTAACATTTAAACCATTCAAAACATGTAGAAGAATCTAATCTCTCTCTCTTTATATGTTACAGGCGTTTTGTTTTCATTTCAGTATCTCTAATCCCTTTTTCTTCCGCTATCTCAGTTTATAGAGTGCGCTCTGCAATTTGCTACTATCTGAAATTTGCAGCACCTTTCAAACTTCTCTAGGTTTAGCTTTTGGAGATACCAGACGTTTCTTAGGAGAAGACACCAGCAGCAACAGTTGTTTCAGTAAATATTTCAGTAATAATGAAGAATTCCACCTGATAGAGGAAGTCATCGTCTATGAAGAAAACTCATCACCAATATGCAGTAAAGTCTGAAATCCAAAACTACATTATTTATTTTTAGTGTAGTTTCTAGGTACAATACTTTCATTTTATATACATTACAAAACATCTTTGTGTTTTAAACATTGCAGCCCATGGCCAAAGTGCTTAAGCAAGCACGAACCCTTAGAGGTACTGATACTAGCAAAGTTCCAGCACATCCTCATTCTGACCTTGCTCTCTCTTCTTTTGCCTCTGCAGAAAACGCCAGTCTTGAATGCTGATAATATCATACAGCATCCAATAGCATTTCAATCATTAGTTATATTGTAAGGTTCATACTTTTAATATTTCATTGTAAGTTATCTATTTTTTTTTAAATCTGCTTACACTCTTCAAGAAATAAATTGGACATACAGAATAAATTAAATTTGCCCTCCTTTAGATACTTGTGAATATCAGAATTATTGTTATTAGCAAAGTGACTAAATTTACAGTAAATTACGTATTCAACTGGTGCATTATTTCTAAGTTAAAGGATGGTTTTCTAGAACAAGTGGCATGAAGTGGTTCTTGCTGCAGCCTCTTGAGATGGAGGGAAGAGAAACAAACTTCTTGTAAACTGTTATTGCTCCTAACTAACATGCTGATCTACAGAGAGACATTCACCACTGCATTTTCAAGCTATTACAATGTCTCAGTATCATTTATTGTGGAGAAAGCATGGAATATCTTTAAATCTTATTTATCTCTTTTTCAAAGCACCCTTCTAGTTGCTCTATCTCATATATATATATATATATATATATGGTGTCACAATTTTTGCACTTGTTCTTCTTTGCTCTGCATTATACAGTAGAAGTAAAATTTCATAAATGTCACCCATGAAAGACAATCTGGAGATGAGAAAATAAATAATGCCAAGCATATATATATATATATACATTCTTCTTTTAGTCTAATTACTTACAAGGAAATGACTGCTGCAAGAAGATTACTATACATTTGTGTGTGTGTGTTTGTGTGTGTGCATGTTTCCATGTGAACAACAAAAGAAATTGAGAGCAGCAATTTTCTATTCTGGAACTTTCAACAATGAGTTAGAGTTTTGCACCACTTTGGAAACATTTTTGACTTCACTACCTCAGTTCTTGATTTAAGGTAATCTGCAGTGAAATACACTTCTAATGTTATTTCTATAATGATTTTTATCTACTGCATTTCAGAAGCACGTATGAAAAGGTATTTTACATTTTGTTTAGACAAAACATACTGTAGAGCACCTACTACTCAAAACAAAGCCTAAATATTTATCTAAGTGCTTTGAAAATGTGATTAAGTTATGTATATTAAAGCAAGAAACATTTTTTAGTGGTTCCTAGTAATTTCTCTGATCCTTAAATACTTTTTTTTCCAACCAAAGTTATTTATTTTTGCCTTTTTGTTTCATTTTTCTAATGCTACCAATAATGTAATTTCATTTAGAAGAGATGCTCTGCTGGCAGGTGGACTTGTCAGGCAGTACTTTAGCTTTCCAGCTTAAGCCCCTTGCATTTTAATCCTGGAATGGATTGTGAATGAGTAGTATTTCAGTAGCCTCATGCTAGTCAACAGTGACCTTCAGAGGCACATTGTCCTGACGTATACAACACCATGCTTATATTCAAGTAGGCTACTTCCTCACTCACAAAATCATTTCCGCTCCAAAATATGGTTCACAGAATGATAGAATCAACCAGGCTGGAAGAGACCTCCAAGATCATCCAGTCCAACCTAGCACCCAGCCCTGTCCAATCAACTAGACCATGGCACTAAGTGCCTCAGCCAGTGTTTCCTTAAACACCTCCAGGGACGACAACTCCACCACCCCCCTGGACAGCCCATTCCAGTGCCAATCACTCTCTCTGGGAAGAACTCCTCCTAACATCCAGCCTACGCCTCCCCTGCCAAAACTTGAGATTGTGTCCCCTTGTTCTATTGCTGGTTGCCTGGGAGAAGAGACTGACCCCCACCTGGCTATAACCTCCCTTCAGGTAGTTGTAGACAGCAATGAGGTCACCCCTGAGCCTCTTTAATTCATCGTCACAAGTTGTTCTTAGTGCAAGATACCTAAGGCCAGAAGTTCATCCATCTGAGATCCACCACTCGCCCTAGACACACCATGACTCTGGAAGTCCCCAGAGGAGTTCTTTACTCTCTGAATACAGGAGGATGAGCGAGAGGATTCAGCTCAAAGGCCAGTGTTGATTTAAGAAAGAAGTGGCAATGCCAGGCAGTTACAGCTTAGCTCAATTACTGCAGCATTCATCTATGAGCTGAGTTCCAGGCTCAAAACCACACTTGTCTCTCCTGAAGAGTGTGCCATAACTGCAGGTGGTAGATTAGGTGGGATCAAGATGCGTTCAATCTCCTTTCTGAGGCACTGTAGGCAGGAAGTTAGAAAACAAAAAAAAAGGATAGCCTGATTGTATAGGGCACAATTGAGGGTATCTCCAAAAGCCAAAATATTTTTGGCTTTCATTACACAGAATCACAGAATATTAGAGGATGGAAGGGGCTCTAACACTGACAACCGCCCAAAACATAAACAAAGTTCCCAGGGGAACCACTGTCAACAGCTTAAGCCAATAAATACACCGAAGTGTGTACTGGAAAGGAAAAGCTGAAATATATGCACACAGCCTCTGCACTGGAATTGCCCTCCAGCAGGGTAATGAGGCAGACAGTGGCAATGCCTTAAATGGCACAGTAAGATTTTTGGAAGACAGTCATCACAGCCTATAGCAGCAGAACGAGGCATATAGGGCAGGCTGATACAGCTCAAGGACATCCAGAAAACAGCTTTTCACACAGGGTGGTAACTATTCTGGCACCAGACCCACACAAATGTGCTACTTCAGGAGAGTCCCATAATAGGAATTAGGCATGTCTGATGGACAAAGAAATAATTCTAGTGGAGTAAATGAATACAACAAAAATCACACCTATGGCCACATTTCTGACACCCAAATTGTTGTCTGATTTCACTTCATTTATGCCTTCTGTTGTTTGTTCGCCCGAGGAAAACACGTATAGAATAACTGTTTGCCAAGCAAACAAGGTTGTCTACAGAAGAATATAGACATTTGGTACATGGTCAACATTTTTTTTCCCAGTAGATGAAGTCATCAGCCACTTAAGTAGCAGAAGTGATTAATAACTTCTATGAATATCAATCTTGCTCTTGACATCAGTCCAATAATAGTTTTCCTATGTCACCTGCTTTGTCTGGCTACCAGCCTTTGTGTATCCAGACAGATCTTCACCTGTCAGTGAATATTAAGTAACAGAGAGGCAGAATACAGCATGTTTCAGCTTGGCTGGTTTTCCATCTATCATTGGCACACCGGTAGTTGAGTTATCTCAGTACTAGTTTTTCACAAATAAGTGATTACCAAAACAGAAGACCCTAATACAGGATAAATATGCATGCCATGTCCTAACACTAATGATATGATTACAAATATGGTTATCAAACGTCCAAGGACCAGCCAGGAGACACACATCTCACAGATGTTGCAGGTGATCTTGTAGCCATCAATGTGTCAGGTTTCCTCCAGGCAGTACCTTCCTGTTAAGGAAATTTGATTTTTAAAACTTGTCTTCCAAAATGAGCTTATTATATTCTTATTTCCTCATTTCTGCTGAGGAAATTTGAAGCAATCTGTGCATACATATTTTTGTTACAAAGGATACCTTCATGATCCTATGCTTCCATCATATTTTACTGTAGAGACATTTAAAACACAGATACTCCTGTCATTAAAGAGATAACCTTTATTACCTTAAGTTGCCTCAATCAACTACATTAAGAACTATAGAATCATAGAATGATAGAATGGTTTAGGTTGGAGGGGACCTCAAGGATCATCCAGCTCCAACCCCCTGCCATAGGCAGGGACACCTCCCACTAGAGCAGGCTGCTCAAGGCCTCATCCAGCCTGGCCTTAAACACCTCCAGGGAGGAAGCATCCACAACCTCCCTGGGCAACCTGTGCCAGTGTCTTACCACCCTCACTGTAAAGAACTTCCTCCTAACATCCAGTCTAAATCTCCCCTCTTCCAGTTTAAACCCATTCCCCCTCGTCCTGACATTACTAGACCTTGTCAGTAGTCCCTCCCCAGCCTTCCTGTAGGCTCCCTTCAGATACTGGAAAGCCACTCTAAGGTCTTGTCAAAGCCTTCTCTTCTCCAGGCTGCAGAGCCCCAACTCTCTCAGCCTGTCCTCATAGCAGAGCTGTTCCAGCCCTCTGATCATCTTCGTGGCTCTCTTCTGGACCCACTCTAGCAGTTCCATGTCCTTCTTGTTTTGGGGGCTCCAGAACTGCACTTTGTGTTTAACTCATCAGTTCAAAACCTGTTACTTACTGATAGGAAGGTTTTGAAGGACACCAGCAGAACTTGTAGCCAAGAGCAGAAGGCTAATTCTTACATTCACTTTTGGCAAAACGTGATCAGAGGGCTGGAGCACCTATCCTATGGGGACAGGCAGTGAAAGCTGGGGCTGTGCAGTCTGGGGAAGAGACGGATCCAGGAAGACCTTAAAACAACCTTCCAGTAGCTGAAAGGGGCCTACGAGAAAGCTGGAGAGGGACTTTTAACAAGGGCTTGCAGAGACAGCATGAGAGGGAATGGAGTTAAGCTTAAGCAAAGTAGATTCAGACTAAATATTTGGAAGAAATTCGTGACAGCAAGGGTGAGAAGACACTGAATCAGGTGTTAAGGCACGGCCCTCCCCTTACCAACCCTAGTCAGCAAGGGGCAGCTATGGAGCTGTGCCAAGGTTCGAGTAATTCCCCTGGAGTAAATGGAGGCGAAACCGCACCAGACAGCTGATGATCCGGGTTTATTAGATTGAACCGCAGTATAGGGGAAATGGGAGGGAAAAGCAGTGGGAAAAATACAAGGGATGTCACCGTTTCCCGGGCTTGAAAACAATAGCACTGTCGCAAGAGCCAGTTCCAAGGTTGCTGTCAACAGCGAGGAGCAAGGCCGTGCCAAGGCGAATGGTGTGGGGCCAAGTGGAGTGCAGCTCCCTCCGCCCCCTGCCCCCCTTCTGCCCCTCCGGAAGCCTCCCGTTCTCCCGGCCCCACGCTGTCAGGGCAGCACCCCCAGGGCTGCAGAGCGCACGCATCCTCCAGCAGCACTGTGTGCTACAGGCCCAGTGCTCGCTCTGGGGCTCACAACGCGTTGCCCAGGGAGGTCATGGATGCCCCCTCCCTGGAGATCATGGAAGCATTGAATTGTCACAGTTGGAATGGACCTCAGGGATCATGTAGTTCCAACCCCCCTGCCATGGGCAAGGACACCTCAGACTAGATCAGGCTGCTCAGAGACCTGTCCAGCCTGGCCTTAAAAACCTCCAGGGACAGGGGTCTTCTACCACTTCCCCGGTCAACCTGTTCCAGTGTCTCACCGCCCTCATAGTGAAGAACGTTTTCCTAATATCCAGTTTGAATCTAGACACTTCTACGTTTGCTTCCTTCCCCCTAGTCCTATCACTACCTAACATCCCAAGAAGTCCCTCACCAGCTTTCCTGTACCCCCCTTCAGATACTGAAAGGCCACAAAAAGGTCTCCTAGGAGCCTTCTCCACCAAGCCCATCTAGTGCAAGGTGTCCCTACCCATAATGGGAGGGTTGGAAGTAGATGATCTTTAATGTCCCTGCCAAACCAAACCATTCTATGAATCTACAAAAATATGGGAGTTTGCTCTTTAAATACAGTTTCTGATTAACTCATTTGAAGCATTACTTTATCATAGGCTGCAACAAGAAAAAGGCTTGAGTGAAAAATCACCTACCAAAACCAGTTGTTGAACCCTCCTTACTCTTTCTTACACAAGTTTGGAGGACTGGCTTATGAAAGCAGCCATGTGGTTTGGCAGTGGAAAATAGTGAAAGCTGGGAACGTCACATAGGAGTCCACCATGCTTTCACAGAGATCAGTGTGAGGTTCCCTAAGTCTGTTAAAACCTGTATCGAGGTGAAGAGTACTCCTGATGCACACAGCAGCAATTTTTGTGGACAGCAGGGAGTTTCTTGCAGATTAGAGCATCACTGCAAAATTTACCATGATACTGTTATCTGGTGTGGATAGAGGCAGTGCTTCAAACATTTAGAACTGAGTGAGCAGTTTTTCCTACACGAACCTCTGTGTTGTTAGTAGTGAAACCACAAACACCAGTGTGGGTTGTATGGTGCAGTTATCTTTCTTGCATAGCACTTCTTTCCAGGATCATCGTGACTGAGTTAGGAATACAAAATTACTTATTCAGTGTTTGACTTTTCACAATGTAAGCAGTGTGAACTGTAACCTGTAGCCAAGGTTGACACTACTAGCAAACTAAGTCTNGAGCAATGAGATCTGCCCTGAGCCTCCTCTTCTGCAGGCTGCACACCCCCAGCTCCCTCAGCCTCTCCTCATCGGGTTTGTGTTCCAGGCCCCTCACCAGCATTGTTGCCCTTCTCTGGACACCTTCCAGCACCTCAACATCTCTCTTGCCTTGAGGAGCCCAGAACTGGACACAGTACTCAAGGTGTGGCCTGACTTGTGTTGAGTACAGGGGAAGAATAACCTCCCTTGTCCTGCTGGCCACACTGTTCCTGATACAGGCCAGGATGCCATTGGCTCTCTTGGCCACCTAGGCAATGCAGTAACAGGCACATTTGATCACTTTTTTTAATTTGAGGTGCTAGTTAACAAAAAGTGACATTTTATGTAACAAGAGAGGTCAAATAAACAAAGTGCAGAGAAATTATTTCTATAGATTCCCTTGTATTTATCAATGACCTTGTAAAAGATTGTTTCAACACCTCTACTATCTTTATTATTTTATATCTTTGTAGACAATATTTTATATACTACATAGATATTATAAAATATGTTTTAGGAAAAACTCAGATGATGCTCAAAATGTGTTTTGTTACGGATGTCAGTGGTCATGGTCCTTTTCTAGAGGAAGAAAAAGATAATCAGTGTTCTTAATTTTCTGTGTCAATGCAGCACACCCTTAGAAAATTATTAGCATATACAAAGCTAAAATCCTTCAAACCACACAAATATTAATACAGCATTCTTGGCAGAAAGATTGCCTTGAGAGGCCTCGAGCACAAGCCCTA
>WAAF01002586.1:12725-45374 GCA_013400475.1 Tricholaema leucomelas | reverse complement strand
TACTCAAGATGAGGTCTCAGCAGGGCAGAGTAGAGGGGGAGGAGAACCAACCTTGATCTGCTGGACACACTCTTCCTGATACACCTCAAGATCCCTTTGCCCTTCTTGGCCACGAGGACACAATGCTCAACTGCAGCTCAGCAGCAGCCAAAAGGTGAGGGGCAAGAGGCTGGGGCCATACTGTTGTCAGTGATGACAAGGGGCAATGGGCACAAACTAGAAGCCAGAAGGTTCCATCTGAAGATGAGGAGAAATCTGTTTGGTGTGAGGGTGCTGGAGGCCTGGAGCAGGCTGCCCAGAGAGGCTGTGGAGTCTCTTTCTCTAGATAGAGTCAAAACCCCAGATGGGCATTGTGATGCTGGGCAAGCTGCTGTGAGTGCCTCTGCTTTGGACTGGGTGATCTCAGAGGTCCCTTCCAACCTTCCCCATTCTCTGTTTCTGTGACCTACTCCTGTCGGTCCCACTGCCAGGAGGTGGAGTCACAGAATGCCAGGGGCTAAAAGCGACCTCAAAATCTCATCCACTCCAACCTGAAGGTTCATCATGGGTTGGGCTGCTGGTGGGAGAGCTCCTCAGGCGTTTCCTACGCTCACCTTTGTTCTCTTCTATCACCCAGGTGAGTTCTTGGGCCGCCGCATGAGTACGTCCTCGCCCGGCGATGGCCTCGCAGCCCACACTGGCATGGGTGCTGCTGCTGAGCCTGCTGGGCAGCTGCCTGCCAGCCGTGCAGCCAAGGGACTTCACTGTGAAGGACATTGTCTACCTCCACCCCTCCAGTAAGCCACCCTCACAAGGGCTGCAAAGCCACAGGCGGCCGCGGAGAGGGGGTAAGGACCAGGGGGGAGCTGCGCCAAGGCAGCAGGAATGGCAGAGTGGAAGGCAGAGCTGAGCAAGGAGCAAATTAGCATCCAGGCAACTCGTATGAGCAAGCTGATGTAAAAGCAGACTGCTGCTTCATAGGCTGGGTGTGAGGAGAAAGTTGTTGGCAGAGAGAGTGATTGGCATTGGAATGGGCTGCCCAGGGAGGTGGTGGAGTCGCCATCCCTGGAGGTGTTGAAGCAAAGCCTGGATGAGGCACTTAGTGCCATGGTCTGGTTGGTTGGCTAGGGCTGGGTGCTAGGTTGGACTGGATGATCTTGGAGGTCTCTTCCAACCTGGTTGATTCTATGGTTCTATGATTCCCAAAGGATTAGAGGACAGACAGAGATACAGGCAGCTGCTGAGCATGTCAGGAGCTTTCTGGTCAGTGTTTTCTGTTCCTCAATAAACTCTCTGGCCACAAGAGCAAGCTCCATGACCACACAGCTTGCCCAAACTGATCACTCTTGCAGCAAATAAATTGTTCCTCATCTCCAACCTAAAGCTCCCCTGGCACAATTTAGGCCATTTCCTCTCACTCTATCACCTGATACTAGAGAGAAGAACACAACCCCCACCTCACTCAACTTCCTTTCAGGGCCAGGAGGGTGAGCAGAGGGCTGGAGCTGCTCTGCTATGAGGAGAGACTGAAAGAGCTGGGGCTGTGCAGTCTGGAGAGGAGAAGGCTCTGAGGACACCTTATAGTGGTCTCTCAGTATCTTAAGGAGGCTACAAGAAAGCTGGGGAGGGACTTTTTAGGCTGACAGGTAGTGATAGGAGTGGGGGGAATGGAACAAAGCTGGAGATGGGGAGATTCAGACTGGGTGTTAGGAAGAAGTTGTTCAGCATGAGGGTGGTGAGAGCCTGGAATGGGTTGCCCAGGGAGGTGGTGGAAGCCTCACCCCTGGAGGTGTTTCAGGCCAGGCTGGATGAGGCTGTGGCCAGCCTGATGTAGGGTAGGGTGTCCCTGGGCATGGCAGGGGGGTTGGAACTGGCTGATCCTTGTGGTCCCTTCCAACCCTGACTGATTCTATGCCTCTGTGTGTGCAGAGCAAAGGTCACCACCACTTCCCTCCTGCTGTTGCTGAGAGGGTTCTTTACACATCAGGGCGAAGCTGAGAGGTAGCCTTGTCGACAGACGTGTCTGAAGAGAACAAATGTCCCTGTGTGCCTGCCAGAAGCAGGGCAGAAGGGGATTACCTGGCTTGCTTCACCTGCCTGTTGCCTCTTCTTTCAGCCACGCCGTACCCTCACGGATTTAAGTGTTTCACCTGCGAGAAGGCAGCAGACAATTACGAGTGCAACCGATGGGCTCCGGATGTCTATTGTCCAAGAGGTAACCAGCTGCAAGCTCAGTGTTTAACTTAACCCCCCCACCTCACAGCGACCCCTCCCCTGTCCTGTCCTCCCCACTGAGCTCCCATTATTCCCAGAGCCTTCTCGGCTGCTGCTGGTTGCTGCTCTGCCCCTCCTCGTAAGCCTCTCCTCGACAAGAGAGATGTGTAAGTGATAGGAGTAATCCTTTAAGCTTTTCTGTCTCTTTGGATGGATGAAGTTGAGGTCTTTCATCTCCTCCCCGTACTCCTCTAGCTCAGCTGTAAATTAAATCAGGCTGATGTGGATTTAAGGGTTGTGTTTCTCTTGCTGCTGCTGCTGCTGCTGAGACAGGACCAGTTGCTTTGTTCAGTTCCCTCCCCGCCGTGGCACAAGCCCACCCTACAGGGCAGTCCAGACTGCCTCTTTTTAGCTGGCATTGAGATATTCTCCTTCTCTGGAGGCTTTCCAAACCCTCCTGGGTGCACTCCTGTGCAAACTATCCTGGGTGATCCTGCCTTGGCAGTGGGGTTGGACTGGATGATCTCTGGAGGTCCCTTCCAACCTCTAAGCTTCTGTGATTCTTTGTGTTTTGGGCTCAGAATTCCCACTGGAGTCTGAAGTTGGAAATAGCTCAGAAGGGGCTTTGGAATACAGGCTGCCAAATACCATCTCCAGCTGTCAGTGAGATCCACCAATGTCTGCCTCCTTTATAGAATCATAGAAGGGTTTAGGTTGGAAGGGATCTCAAAGCTCAGCCAGTTCCAACCCCCTGCCATAAGCAGGGACACCTCCCACTAGAACAGGTTGCTCAGGGTCTCATCCAGCCTGGCCTTGAGCACCTCCAGGGAGGTTGTGGAGGACAGAAGCACAGAATGTGACCAAAGATGGAGCACAGCTCTGCCCATGCTGCCCATGTCAGAGACTCACCCAGTGCAGGAGAAGCCACAAAGGTGTAACTGCTGAGCCAGCAACCACTGTGTTTCAGCAGAGCAGGGAACTGGAGAAAGAGGCTTTGAGGCTCTGTGGAGGTGGAAACCAAGCCAGGAGCTGCAACTAGAGCATGTTGCTGAGATCCACAAACAGCCTGACCTGTGATGGTTCCGGGCACCGGGCACCTACCACCTCTCTGGGCAACCTGGGACAGGCTCTCATCACCCTCAGGGTAATAAATGTCTTCCTTTTCTTTAGTCTGAATCTCCCTCTTTTAGTTTAAACCATCACCCCTTGTCCTGCCACAACAGACACTGCTAAAACATCCATCCCAAGGCCCCCTTTAAGTACTGACAGCTCACCAGAAGCTCTCCCACTGGGAGAAGCTCAAAGCCATTATGCAGAGTGCTCCCCTTGGAGTAAAACCTGGGAGCTTCACCCCTTGCAGCAGGAAAACCTGGACAAAAAAGACCCATAAGAAGCTGCATTTTGCAGCCCTTTTGAGGTCAGTTTGAAGGAAGGCAGCACACCAGGAGCCTCCAGCCTCTGGTGATAAGCGCAGTCTGCTCGCTGTAGATATCACTCTCGAGGTAAGAGCAGGTCAAAGATATGACAGAGCTCTGGAGGGCTTTATTGCCTGATGAACAACATGTTCTGCTGGCAGCCTCCCTTGGCTGTGGCTAAACACCTATTTCTTGCTATTTTTAGGCTGTCTCCAAACTCAGATTTCACAGGATCACAGAGAGGCTGGAAGGGACCTCCAAAGCTCAGCCAGTCCAACCCCTCTGCCAGAGCAGGATCACCTAGGGCAGGTCACACAGGAGCACATAGAATCATAGAATCAATCAGATTGGAAGANATGAGGTCTGCCCTGAGCCTCCTCTTCTCCAGGCTAAACAACCAGAGAGGGAGACTCCACAACCCCCCTGGGCAGCCTATTTCAGGCTTCCGTCACCCTCACAGGGGAAGAAAATCCTCCTCATGTTTCCATGGGATTTCCTATGCCTCAGCTTCCACCCATTGCCCCTTGTGCTGTCACTGGGCATCACCCAGCAGAGCCTGGCTCCAGCCTCCTGCCACTCACCCTCCACATCTTTAGCAGCATTGCTGAGGTCACCTCTCAGTCTCCTCTTCTCCAAGCAGCACAGCCCCAGCTCCTCACTCTCTCCTCTTAACAGAGATCTTCCATTCCCTTCATCACCATTGTGGCTCTGCAATGGACTCTCTCAAGCTGCTCTATATCCCTCTTGAACTGGGAGGCCCAGAACTGGACACAGATGAAGATATTTGACAGCTAAAGCTACTTTTCTTCCCTGTCTTTCTAGACACCAGATACTGCTTTAGCCAACACTTGATGAAAGCTACCGGCGAGAGCGTGTCCGTCACCAAGCGCTGCGTGCCCCTAGAGGACTGCCTGTCCACAGGCTGCACCTACATAAAGCATGAGGAATACAAGGTATGGGGAGGGGGGAAAGCCTTCTTCTCTTCTGAAAAGTGAGCAGCATCCTTCTGTCCTCCACCAGAGGTTTGACAGGCCAAGAAGGCCAATGCCATTCTGGGGTGTATTAGAAAGGGTGTGGTGAGTAGATGGAGAGAGGTTCTTCTGCCCCTCTGCTCTGCTGAGGCTGCATCTGGAGTGCTGTGTTCTGGTCTGGGCCCTCCAGTTCAAGAGGGACATAGAACTGCTTGAGAGAGTCCAGCACAGAGCCACAAAGATGATGAAGGGAATGGAAGATCTCTGTGATGAGGAGAGAGTGAGGAGCTGGGGCTTGGAGAGGCGGGGCCTGAGGGGAGGCCTGAGCAATGCTGATAAAGATGTGGAGGGTGAGTGGCAGGAGGCTGGAGCCAGGCTCTGCTGGGTGATGCCCAGTGACAGCACAAGGGGCACTGGGTGGAAGCTGAGACATAGGAAGCTCCATGGAAACATGAGGAGGAATTGTTTCCCTGTGAGAGTGACAGAAGCCTGGAACCCCCTGCCCAGGGGGGTTGTGGAGTCTCCCTCTCTGGAGACATTCAAGATGTGTTGCTGTGTGACCTGCTGTAGGTGATGCTGCTCTGGCAGGGGGGTTGGACTGGCTGAGCTTTGCAGGTCCCTTCCAGCCCCTGACATTCTGTGATTCTGTGATTTCTTTTTTAAGGTTAGAGCCCTTCTTTATTCAGTGAGATTGGGGGTTTAAGGTCAGAACCCATCTTTATTCAGTGAGATTGGGGTTTAAGGTCAGAACCCATCTATCCAGTGAGACTGGGGTTTTTCTGATGGTTAGAACCAATCTTTACTCTGTGAGCTTGGGGGTTAAGGTTAGAACCCATCTTTATCCAGTGGGATTGGGGTTTAAGTTTAGAAGCCTTCTTCATTCAGTGAGATTGGTGCTGTCTGATGGTTAGAACCCATCTTTATCCAGTGGGATTGGGGTTTAAGGTCAGAACCCTTCTTCATTCAGTGAGATTGGTGCTCTCTGACGGTTAGAAACCATCTTTATCCAGTGAGCTTGGGGTTTAAGGTCGGAACCCTTCTTCATTCAGTGAGATTGGTGCTCTCTGATGGTTAGAACCCGTCTTTATCCAGTGAGCTTGGGGTTTAAGGTCAGAAGCCTTCTTCATTCAGTGAGATTGGTGCTGTCTGATGGTTAAAACCCATCCTTTATTCAGCGAGATTGCTGCTGGTGTTTTTTGAAGGCCAGAGCCCAGCTTTATTCAGTAGGAATGGGCTTTGGATTGGTTGTGTTTTAAGACCAGAACCCCTTTTCTTTCAGATCTGCACCTCCTGCTGCGAGGGAAGCATCTGCAACTTGCCCCTGCCCAGGAACACAACGGACGCCGTGTTCACAACCCTCTCCCCCCTCAACAAGACACAGAGACTCTCACATCCCATCCTGCTGACCACGGCGTGTCTCTGGCTGGGCTTGATGTCACAGCACTGGCTCACAGACAGCTGAGAACAGCTGGGCCAGAACATCTGCCTGGACCTTCAACCTCACCCCCACGGAGCTGCCTGGGGAAGATTGGGGCTTTTCCTCCTGAGTTTGTGCTGGGGATGAAGAAGGGAGCCTGGGTGTAGATGTAGTTGAAGGGGGTGAAACCATCCCATGTGTTGTCTCCTGGTTTTTGCTGAAGGAACTCATGCAAAACCTCCCCAGAATCCATGGCTGAGGGAAGTGAATCCATGGATGGGAGCAGCTTCTATAGTTGGAAAGGGGTGAAACCATCACATGTTCCTCTTCTGTTCTTTGAAGGAACTCATGCAAAAACATTGCAAGGATCCATAGGGGAGAGCAATGAACTCCCTTTTCCTCAGTGTCTGTCTTTTCTCTGTGAAGAAATGCTGTTTAAAAGTACTCTGTCACTGTCAGCTGCTGGTAGCACTCAGCTGAACCTTTCTTCTTGCAACTCGGCACAGCACTAACTGCAGAGCCTCCTTAACCTGCTTGGAGAGCACATGGGAAGTAAGGAGAGACTCAGGATGTCCTTGCAGTCTCTCCACATCTTCTGCTCCTCTTGGAGAGCACAGCAATAGCTGGAAGGGGTGAGGCCAAAGGAGCAGCAGCAGCAGCTTGGATCAGGCCAGATGAGGCTGTCCTCTGGCAGCATGACGAGTCAAGGTGGCATGGTGTGAACAGTGCTGTGGTGTAAACTGCACCAGAACAGCTCTGCCAGCTCTGCCCCTTGAGTGTGAGAAGAGAGGAGGAGGTGGGCATGGGATCCCTGACCCTCAGCTGGGAGGAGGAAGGGCTCTGGGGAGAGACTGGGGGGTGTACAAGTTGAGGTGAAGGTACCTACAAAGCTGTCCAAGTTGAGGTGCTGGTACCTACAGAGCTGTCCATGTTGAGGTGCTGGTACCTACAAAGCTGTCCATGTTGAGGTGCTGGTACCTACAATCTGTCCCTGTTGAGGTGCTGGTACCTACAGAGCTGTCCAAGTTGAGGTGCTGGTACCTACAGAGCTGGGGGGTGTCCAGAGAAGGGCAACAAAGCTGATGAGAGACTCAGAGCACAGCCCTGTGAGGAGAGGCTGAGGCAGCTGGGGTGGTTTAGCTTGGAGATTCTGCCCCTCTGCTGTGCTCTGCTGAGACCTCACCTGCAGTGCTGGGGCCAGCTCTGGAGTGCTCAGCACAGCACAGACCTGTTAGAGTAGTGCCAGAGGAGGCCACAGCAATGCTGGCAGGGCTGGAAGGGCTCTGCTGTGATGCCAGGCTGAGAGAGTTGGACTTGTTCAGCCTGGAGAAGAGAAAGCTCCATGGAGACTTTGTGGTGGCCTTGCAGTGTTTGAAGGGGCCAAGCAGAAAGCTGGGGACAGAGTTTTGTGCAGGGCTTGCTGTGACAGGACAAGGGGTGATGGTTTGAGTTAAGCAAAGAAGATTCAGACTGGAGAAAAGGGAGAAATGCTTGGCAGTGAGGGTGGTGAGACTCCAGAACAAGGTGCCCAGAAAGGTGGTAGGTGTCCCATCCAGGGCATGTTGTCCAGAGCTCTGAGCAACCTCCTATAGTTGGGGATGTCCCTTCTGACTGCAGTGGGGGCTGGATGAGATGACCTTTAGAGGTCTCTTCCAACCAGAACCATTCCATGACTCCATGTGCCAGCTGGCTCCTGTGCACTAACAGATAGGACCCCCATACTGTAGTGTAGATGGACCTCAAGCAGATCAGAGACCTTCCTGGGTACCTGGTGGCACTCTCTAGCCATAAAGACTGGGATGCCACTGGCAAAACTTCTTTCTTGGTGTTAGAGAGGCATTAAATCAGGCCAGTTGCTTCCAGTCCCATTGTAGGCAGTAGAAGTGGGATTTCAGGAGCTGACTCCTGCTAAGGCGAAGGTTGAGTTGTCTCGGCTCAGGCACATGATGGAGACCACAGAATCACAGAACCTTAGAGGTTGGAAGGGATCTGCAGAGATCATCAAGTGCAAGACCCTTGCCAAGGCAGGATCCCCTGGGGTGGTTCACACAGGAATGCATCCAGGTGGGTTTGGAAAGTCTGCAGAGAAGGAGACTCCACAACCTCTCTGGGCAGCCTGCTCCAGGGCTCTGGCACCCTCACGGCAAGGAAGTTTCTCCTCATGTTGAGCTGAAACCTTCTCTGGTCCACTTTGTAGCTGTTGCTCCTTGGCTTATTGCTGCTGACCACTGAAGAGAGCTTGGCCCCAGGCACTTGACCCCCACCCCTCAGGTATTTGTACACATGGATCAGATCTCCTCTCAGCCTTCTCTTCTCCAGACTAAACAGCCCCAGGGCTCTCAGTCTCTCTCCATAGGGGAGATGCTCAAGTCCCCCAGACATCCTCATGGCTTTCCACTGGACTCTCTCCAGCAGGTCCCTGTCTCTCCTGAACTGGGGAGCCCAAAACTGGACAGAGTATTCCAGGTGTGGTCTCACTGGGGCAGAAGAGACCTGCTTGGGAGAAGTAGTTTGGGTAGCCAGCTGCAAGCCACACGTTCTGCCAAGCACCCAATCAGGAACCACTCCTGCTGTCCTCACTGCCACCTTGACTCTGACCATGAAGGTGCTGTAGCTGCAGAAGGTTCTTGTGCTTCGCTGGTCCCTCCCTCCAGTTGCTGTGCCACAGCTGTGCTCTTCAGAAGGGACCTGTCCAGTTGAGCTGCTACCCCTACCTGGTACGAGGATTATGGACACGGAGCTTAAGAGAGCAAATTAAGAGGATGGAGACCAAGTGGGGAGCTGGCTCAGAATTGTCCCCATGCCACCAGGATGGTGTGGCCATGGAGCTGCTGGGGGTGGCTTCTGAAGCACACAAAAGCTGAGCTGCAGCCTATTTATTTTTAGGCTCTCTGTATGCCATGTTGCTTTTAGATGCTCAATTGTTTAACTCCTGTAAATGTTGTACATTTGTATAAATAAATGTTCTAAGGCTTCAGGTGGTGCTTGAGGTCTCTGGTACCAACATACAACTGCCATCACCAGCTCAATAGTAGGGTACCACCCCCTTCTGATGGGTTGTCACCTGGCTGGCATCAGCAATAGTGTGGCCAGCAGGAGCAGGGTAGTGATTGTCCTCCTGTACTCAGCACTGGTGTGGCCACACCTTGAATCCTGGGTTCACTTTTGGGCCCCTCACTCCAAGGATGACATTGAGGGGCTGGAGGGGGTACAGAGAAGGGCAGTGAAGGTGGTGAAGGGTCTGAAGAATAGGGCTGGTGAGGAGCTGCTGAGGGAGCTGGGGTTGTTCAGCCTGGAAAAAAAGGAAGCTGAGACCTCATTGCTCTCTACAACTCCCTGAAAGGAGGTTGCAGCCAGCTGGGGGTTGGTCTCTTCTCCCACATAACAAAAGACAGGAAACAGCCTCAGGTTGCACCANCCCTGCCTATGGCAGGGGATTGGAACTGTCTGACCTTTGAGGTCCCTTCCAACCTAAACCATTCTATGATTAGGGCAATTTCTTCCCCAAAAGGGTTGTCAGGTCTGTCCCAGGCTGCCCAAGGCAGTGCTGAAGTTCCCAACCCTGGAGGGGGTTTCACAGCCACAGAGATGTGGTGCTGAGGGGCATGGTTTAGTGGCAGCCTGGCAGTGCTGGGTTGATGGTTGGACTCAATGATCTTAAAGGTCTTTTCCAAGGCAAAAAGCTTCTGTGAGCCTATGAAAACATCTCACCAACTAAAATGTTGAGATTTCTCCATCTCTGAGTGGGTTTTTTTCTCCCTCAAGGACAATTTTCTCTGTTCACATTCACTGGTAAGAAACAAGTTCATCTCTTAGCACATTCCACCAATGACCCCTTCAGTCTCAGTGGGCTATGGCTGTGACCATCCCCACCCCAAAAGCCCAACCCTCAGCTTTCCTCCAAGGTTTCCCAACCTGCAGTGGGTGNCCCCTTGGACTCTGCCCATCTGTCCAGGTGGTCAAGGTCCCACTGCAGAGCCCTTCTGCCCTCCAGCCCAGCCACATCCATCCCCAGATCCCTTTCTGTTTGGCTGCTCTCTCTTTAGCAGCAGAGGGATTAGTTTCTCAGTGAAGCAGAGCACCCAGCTGCATGAAATTTCAGTCTGCTAATCTTGTTAGCTTTCCCCTGTCAGACTCTACGCCGGTGAGACCTTTGTGTTTGTGCAGCTCCTGAAAGAGCAGCCTGAGCCTGCCTGCAAACAACGCAAAACAAAGGGATTTAAAGCAAGCATTGCCATTGCCAAGGTGAAAGGGAGGCTGGTGTAAAGCCCAGAGATGAGACAAGCCACAAGCAGTTGGCAACTGTTAAGTTAGTGTTGGACTTGATGTGGATTGAGGGTTTGGGTGATGGGTTCCAAGCTCTACTGTCAGCTTTTGGCTTTTCTCCAGCTGAGAGCAGGACTTCTTTCTTAATGGCTGGTCACAGAAGCTGAACTGAGTCCATAGGGCAGCTGTAGGTGTCCACACTGAATCACAGACTCATGGAATCACAGAATTGCTTGGGTTGGAAAACCCCTCTTAAGATCATCCAGTCCAATCATTGACCCAACACCACCATGGCCATTAAACCATGTCCCAAAGTGCCCTAGCCACAGGTTTCTGGAACACTTCCAGGGATGGTGACTCCACCACCTCCTTGAGCAGCCTGCTCCAGTGCCTGACTACTCTTGCAGCAAAGAAATTGTTCCTCATCTCCAACCTAAACCTCCCCATGTAGAATCAGTCAGGGGTGGAAGGGAGCACAAGCATCAGCCAGTTCCAGCTCCCCTGCCATGGGCAGGGACACCTCACACTAGATCAGGCTGTCCAGAGCCTCACCCAGCCTGGCCTTAAACACCTCCAGGGATGAGGCTTCCACCACCTCCTTGGGCAACCCATTTCAGGCTCTCACCGCCCTCATGCTGAACAACTTCTTCCTAACACCCAGTCTGAATCTCCCCATCTCCAGCTTTGTTCCATTCCCCCCACTCCTATCACTACCTGTCAGCCTAAAAAGTCCCTCCCCAGCTTTCTTGTAGCCTCCTTAAGATACTGAGAGACCACTATAAGGTGTCCTCAGAGCCTTCTCCTCTCCAGACTGCACAGCCCCAGCTCTTTCAGTCTCTCCTCATAGCAGAGCAGCTCCAGCCCTCTGATCATCCTTGTGGCCCTTCTCTGGACACCTTCCAGCACATCCATATGTAACAGGGGCTCACATTCAGCCAGCTGCCAACCAGCACCCCCAGATCCTTCTCTACCAGGCAGCTTCCAGCTGCTCTGCCCCAAGCCTTGAGCATTCTGGGAGTTGTTGTGAGCATATGCAGGACCCAGTTCTTGGCCTTGTTGAACTTCATCCCATTGTCCTGGGCCTATTGACCCAAATCCCTCTCTTCCTGCCCTCCAGCAGATCAATGCTGCCATCTGCAAACTTCCTGAGGGTTCCCCAGTGCCCTTGGCCAGATCAGAGAGTGTGTATCAAAGTGACCATACCTTAAACCATCAACAGGGCACAGAAAACCTTCCCAGGGCAGAACCAAGCTTTGCACCTCTAAACCAGACCTCTGGTCCCTGTCACCAAGGCTCCCTGCATCCCTTGGCAACGATCTGCTGCTGACAAAGCGCTGCCAGATTCCGTTATTCCCCGAGGGAACAAAGAGGAGTCCAAGAGAGCAGGATCCCCTGAAAAAGCCAACACAGGACTGATTCTTGCAGCTGATAGAAGCTGTCATTGTTGTCACCAAGCAGCTGCTGCAAGCCTGGGGAGTGTGTGTGCATGTGGGCATGTAGCCCCTGGACAGCTTCCACGTGTAGGGAGAGGCTCCCCTGAGCAAGTGCCAGCCTGCACGAAAACTGAGTGGCACAGAAGGCTCCATCTGACCTTGGAGCAGCGAGCAGTGAGCAAGCATGGCAATGTTTAACCTTCCTTGATGTGCCAAAGCAGAGTGAACCTCAGCTTTATTCAGTGGAACTTGGTAGAGGAGGTTTGAGTTGGACATGAGGAACAATTTCTTCCCAAGGGCTGTCAAGGCCTGGACAGGACTGCCCAGGGCAGCCTGGAAGGATTGAAAATCCATGGAGATGGGGTGCTGAGGGACATGGAGCACCTGAGGGCTACAGCCCCTCTTCTAGAGGACAGGCTAGAGTTTGGCATGTTCAGCCTGGAGAAGTCTCCAGGGAGACCTTCTGATGGCCTTGCAGTGCTTGAAGGGACTGATCAGAAAGCTGGGGACAGACTTCTGAGCATGGCCTGTTGTGACAGGACCAGGGCTGATGGCTTGAGCTGTGACAGGACCAGGGCTGATGGCTTGAGCTACGACAGGACCAGGGCTGATGGCTTGAGCTACGACAGGACTAGGGCTGATGGCTTGAGCTAAAAAAGGGAGATTCAAACTAGAGAGAAGAACAAATGATTTTAGGCAGAGGGTGCTGAGACCCTATCCCAGGTTCCTCAGAGAGGTGGTGGGTGCCCATCTCAGGTCAGGTTGTTCAGGGCTCTAAGCAACCTGCTCTTAGTTGGGGATGTCCCTGTTGAGTGCAGAAGGGTTGGACTAGATGACCTTAAAGGGTCCCTTCCAACCCAAGCCACATGTTTGGAGTCAGCATCTTTGATTTTTCTTTCAGTCCTGCAGCAGAAGCACTCCAAGAGCTGCTCCACTGCTGCCCGTGGGTGCAGCTGAGGGAGGATAGCAAACACACTTGGATGTCTTGGAGCCCACAAGTCACTCTGACCATACCAATGGCATTGCTGCTCCATCTTTACTTCAAATTGTTTGAGCAACAACATCAACACAGCCTCCCTTTTCCCAAATTAACAGCACAGAATTGCATTGGTGGGAAAAGACCTCTAAGATTGAGTCAACGCCACCATGGCCATGAAACCATGTCCCAGAGTGCCATAATTCAGGTGTGTTTCCATTTCTGCACCCAGATTCCTGCAGGTTAACCTCACTGGGCAGAAGCCTTTGGGGTAAGACAAGCTCACAGACTGCTTTATGTGTTACAGTGACAAAGTAGGTCCCATCCTATGGTCTCACCTTTCTGGCTCAGCTGCCTGCAGCAGTCTCAAGTTACAGCCAAGCTTTGGTGAGGGTTGGTGAACCAGAGCACCCCTTGTGAACGACACCATAATTAGCAAGAAAGGGCAATGAGCCTGCAGCTGAGCTGGCAGAGAAAGAGGCCCTCTGCCCCAGGAGGTACCAGTGACCCTGGGGCTTGTTTAAAGGGCTTTTTAACAGCTAGGTGGCTGCTGCTGGAAGGGGAAGAGAGCTCTTCACTGTTCCTGCTCCAAGAGCTCTTTGATTACTTGGCTTCTTTTTCAGGTTATTTTTACAACTTAAAATCACTGTGACCATTACTGTCCTTAGCACTGCTGGATCCAGCTGTGTAGGAGACTATGGTGGTACACAAGTTGACCAGGAACAGGCAGAGAAGGACCTGTGAGTGCTGGTGGACAATAAGATTCATTCATTCATACTCACAGAATGGTTTGGGTTAGAGAGAACCTTACAGATCATCCAGTTCCAGCCCCATCACCATGGGCAGGGACATCTTCCACTAGAGCAGGTTGCTCCAAGTCTCATCCAACCTCGCCTTGAACACCTTCCAACATCCTCTCTGGGCAATGTTCCAGTACCTCAAGATCCCCATGAGCCTGCAATGGTCACAAGAACACCAGTGGTCTCCTAGGGTGCATTAAGAACTATGTGGGCAGCAGGTTAAGGGAGATTTTCCTCCCCCTCTGCTACAGGGAGGCCACAGCTCAACTACTGTGTCCAGTTGTGGGCTCCCCAGTTCAAGAGACAGGGAAGTAATAGAGTCCAGTGAAGGCTATGAAGATGCTGAGGGGCCTGTCCTGGAGCATCTCTGTGAGAAGGAAAGGCTAAGAGCCCTGGAGCTGTTGAGCCTCGAGAAGAGCAGCCTCATTTCTAGCCTCTTTTGAGTACCCTAGCAGGACAAATACCAGGGAATCAATCATCCTTGCCCTCAAACATGAGGAAGTGTGAAAGTCAAGGTCAAATTCTCACTATTTCCAGTGAAATTTCTAGCTCAGGTTGAAGCCATTTTAAAAACCACTGTAAAAGCTCTTTCCAAAATGAAAACTTTCAAGAACATGAACTCAAAAACTAGCCTCCCAAGTTTAAATCCAAAAGCTGTCCAAGAGCTCCCAACCTTTCTGAAGCACAGAAAGGCCAAAACAGGTAATCATATGAAGAAAAAGACACCATCAGGAGTCTTTAAATGCAAAACGTTTCAGAGATTTTGTTTTTCTAGTATTTATCCAACAAAATTCTCCAGACCAATGCATGCTACTGCCCCACAAGATATTAACCTGCCTGTATCAAATGAGCCAGTTTGTGTTCTGCAAACTGTTTTGGAAACAGACAAGACACAGCTCAGCTTCTCAAGCTTATTTAATCCTCTTGATGAGAATGAGAAAGGGGGAAAGAAAAAAAAAGAGTAACAAAACAATAGATTTTTGGAGGTAAGTAACAGCTTTCCTGGACAGCAGAGCAGAGGTTAAGAGCTTGGGCTCTGGAAATACAGCACATGTTCCATGACAAAGCAATAATCAAACCCTGCCTCAACAGCCACACACTTCAACCTCAGAATGTGCACAGACTAAGGGCAACAGTGACGACAGTGATGGTAGGTGAGGGAGATAACCTCTGACTGGCTGGCTTGGAGAGGGAATTCAGAGTAGGCAACACTGACTTCTCCAGTGAAAGTCTTCCTTGCTTCCACATCCATGCTCCAGCAAAGTTGTGTGCTTGCAGCAATCATCAGCAAGGACAGACACAGGCACTTGGGAAAGGATCTGGTTCTAAAGCCATTAAAGCCAACAAAGACTTTGGTGGTAACAGGCTTAGACCCTGAGCAGGGACCAGAAACAGTACACAAACCCGTAACAAGTTTTAAATCCAGAGTTGTTAAATGTTGGGAGTTAAATTTTTAAGAAACAAACCCTGAAATCCTGAGCTAGCTGACAGGAAGCTAAAGCTTCCAGCTCATTTTCTGCTGCAGTCACTACCCAGACAATAATTGCACTGCATTTTGATGGGAGTCAAGACTCAAGGATTCAGTGCATGAGCTGGCACAGCTGCTGCAGTGGGGAAGTTTCCAAATGGCCCTGATAAGTGGGCTGTGATAAGATTAAAATCTGGTTTATTACCCACTCTCTGCAACAAGGAGGCTGCTGGGTTGGGTATTTCAGGTGCCTTCTATTTTCTTCACTCTTCTTCCTTCAGTAACTTCAGCTGACCTGATTGTTTTGAGAGATACCTGAAGAGCCTGACTAGCTTACAGAAACCTCCCTGTGGAAATACTTTCATAATTGCAGTAATTGATAATAATTACTCTTTGCTCAGGCATTTCAATTCAACAGAGGCAAGTCTACATTGCATTCAAGTAGAGAAAAAACAATGATCATATCCAAGCATTGCCCTGTTATCTCTTCTTTTTAAATCCACCACGTATTTAATGACCTAAGAAAGTTACAAAAGCAACTTGAAATTGCACTTACATATATAAACTAATTAAATATATTTAGCTGACACTGAGAAAATAAAATCCCAAGCAACATGGAGACAAAATAACATGAGGAGATGACTGATTCTAGAGTGATTTAAGCCTTCTGGCTGAGTCTCTGGATGTAGCAGTCAAGTAAACACTGAAGTATTACTTGAGACCACTTAAAGCTCATCTCATGACTCTCATTTTAGAACAGCAAATTAATTCAGTATTCATTTCTGCAGTTTTTATTAAGTTCCATATTCTGAGATAACAATTTTACTACTAATGCCACAGGTTTTGGCCACTGACTTAGTCCTATTTGTTGCAAAAGCTCTTGAAACTTCAGGAATAAAAACCCTGATGAGAATGAAAAGCCCCCCCCAAAAAAATCCTGATGAGATTGAAAGCCTCCAAAAAAATCATGAAGAGAATGAAAAGCCCCCCCAAAAAATCCTGATGAGAATGAAAGCCCCCCCAAAAATCCTGATGAGAAGAAAAAGTCCCCAAAAAATCCTGAAGAGAAGGAAAAGCCCCCAAAAAAATCCTGATGAGAATGAAAAGCCCCCTAAAAAAATCCTGATGAGACTGAAAAGGTCCCCAAAAAGTCCTGATGAGAAGGAAAAGCCCCCCAAAAATTCTGATGAGAAGGAAAAGCCCCCCAAAAAATCCTGATGAGAATCCAAAATCCTGGTGTAAATGAAAATCAGGATTTTTAATCCTAGGAGCAGAGATTTGTCAGACACTGTGAGACAAACTGGTTCAGAAGTGTGGCTTGGAAGGTACCATTAGAAAACAAAAGGAGTGCAGACAGCTACGTGCAAGTAGCTTGAAGCTCCTTCAAGAGGGAGGAAAACTCACAGCTCAAAAATTCATGTGGCACATAAAAAGCATCTGCCTGAATGTCTTCAATCAGTATCTTTAAGTCACATGTGGTGGGCACATACTCAGAGAGATTAAAATAAATAACAGCTACTCTATTATCTGCTTCAACCTGTGGCGTTTCCTGACCAGGCTTGGTGAGAATCATCAAGTAGAAGAACGCAGGAGGTCAGAAGAAGTTGTGAAAAACTCCTGCTGGCTCCTAGTTCCCACGTAGTTTTCTCATGATGGGGCTGTCAGGGTCAGCATTGGTGAAGATGCTTCCCACCACCACGTGAGTTCCCCAGATGTTGTGGCGAATAACTTTGCAGCAGCCGAGGTCGTCGATGGAGAAGCCCAAGTGGCGGTAGCGCTCGTCTGTCTCAAACAGAGTGTTGTTTGTGTAAGGGCCAAAAAACTGGGTGCAAAGGGAAAATAAGAGACATTTCCATCTCAGCATCTCAAAGAACAATTCAAATGCTAGAATTCAGCCCTGGGAGTCTTTAAGACCAGGTTGGATGAGGTTTTAAACAACCTGGTCTAGTAGATGTCCCTGTTTATGGTAGGAGGTTGGATGATCAGAGTATTGTAGGACTGAGAGGCTTGAAATGGACCTCAAAGATCATCCAGTTCCAGCCTCTGGACACTTTCCACTACATGAGGAGAGGCTGAGGGAGCTGGGGTTGTTCAGCCTGGAGAAGAGGCGGCTCAGGGCAGAGCTCATTGCTGTCTACAACTACCTGAAGGGAGGTTGTAGCCAGGTGGGGTTGGGCTCTTCTCCCAGGCAACCAGCAACAGGACAAGGGGACACAGCCTCAAGTTGTGCCGGGGGAGGTCTAGCCTGGATGTTAAGAGGAAGTTGTTGGCAGAGAGAGTGATTGGCATTGGAATGGGCTGCCCAGGGAGGTGGTGGAGTCACCATCCCTGGGGGTGTTCAGGATAAAGCCTGGATGAGGCACTTAGTGCCATGGTCTGGTTGACTGGATAGGGCTGGGCGATAGGTTGGAGTGGATGAGCTTGGAGGTCTCTTCCAACCTGCTTGATTCTATGATTCTATGGTCTAGTTGATTGGACAGGGCTGGGTGCTAGGTTGGACTGGATGAGCTTGGAGGTCTCTCCAACCTGGTTGATTCTATTCTATTCTGTATCGGGTTGTCCAGAGCCACATCCAGCCTGACCTTAACAACTCCCAAGGATGGGGCTTCCAGTGTCTCACCACTCTCATGGTGAAGAGCTTCTTCCTAATCTATACCTCCCCTCCTCTAGCTTGGATCCATTCCCCCAAGTCCTTTCATGACCCAGCAGTCCCTCCCCAGCTTTCCTGTAGGCCTCCTTCAGATATTAGAAGGCCACAATAAGGCCTCTTCAGAGCTTTCTCTTCTCCAAACTGAAGACCCCTAACTCTTTCAGCCGGTCCTCATAGGAGAGGCACTCCAGTCCTCTGATCATCCTTATGGCCCTACTCTGGACACATCTTTAAGGTCCCTTCCAACTTCTGTGATTCTTCACAAAGCAAAAGCTAAGCTCAGGTGTACCAGGTACACTTGGAAGAAATGTGATGTGTAGTTTTATTAATGAAATCAGTACAAGAAACACAGCAGAGCAGCTCTGCTTTGACTACAGAATCACAGAGTTGTTTTGGTTGGAAGAGACATTTAATATCACCTAGTTCAACCATTAACTCAGCACTGCCAAGTCCACCGCTAAACCATGGCCCTCAGCACCACATCTCCACAGCTTTTAAATCCCTCCAGGGATGAGGACTCCATCACTTCCCTAGGCAGCCTGGTCCAGGCCTTGACAACCCTTCTTGGGAAGAAACTGTTGCTCATGTCCAATCTAAACCACGACTATGCTCAAACATGATGTGGTTTTAACAGTTGGGTCTCTGACAAGAATCTGCTCATGCTTTGACATAATTTCTCTCAATTCTCTCTGCTAAGTTTTAAGACTCTTTCTGTTTCACAGATGTCTTGCTAAGAAACTGTCAGCTCCTTCAGGGAGCTGCAGCAATCCAACAATGAATGCCAAAGCTGTTTGATAGGAACAAACTCTTCATTTTTTTTCTGTGCAACAAAGATATCATTAATTAGTGCAAAGAGAGTGTTTAAAACCCTCTACCATGGTGTCAGGACTTCCAAGTTACCTCAGGAGTGTATAACCAGCCTATTGTGCAGTGACCAAGAGCTTTTGGGCATAAACCTTCCACTGTTAACTAAAATTCAACCTCACTGGTCAATAATGTTTTCCAAAGTGCCAGCTGCAATGACAACTCACATGGTATAGGGACTTGGCTCAGGGTCACTACCTTAGGAATTATTCTATAGTAACAGCTTTTGGAACACATGAAAAAGCTGAATTTAACCCATGTAAGATTCATAGTTCTATAAAATGGTTTGGGTTGGAAGGGACCTTAAAGATCATCCAGTTCCAATCTCCTACCATGGGCAGAGAAATCTTCCACTAGCCCAGGTTGCTGAAGGCCTCAGCCGATGTGGCCTTGAACACCTCCAGGGAGGAGGCATCCACAACATCCCTGGGCAACCTGTTCCAGTGTCTCACCACCCTCACTGGAAAGAACTTCTATCTGATCTCCAGTCTAAATCTGCCCTCCTCCTGCTTCAATCCATTCCCTCTTGTCCTATCACTACAAGCCTTTTTACAAAGTCCCTTCCCAGCTTTCTTGTAGCCCACTTCAGGTATTGGAAGGTTGCTTTAAGGTCCCCCAGAGCCTTCTCTTCTCCAGGCTGAACAGCCTTAACTCTTTTCACCTGTCCCCATAGGGGAGGTTCTCCAGCTCTCTGATCATGTCTGTGGTCTCCTCTGGACCCTCTCCAGCAGTTCCATGCCTTCTTTGTGCTAGAGGGCAGCAGAACTGGACACAGTGCTCCAGGAGGGGTGTCAGCAGAGCACAGCAGAGGGGCAGAATCCTCTCCCTGTCCTGCTGCTTCCCTTGCTTTGGATGCAGCCCTGCACAAGGCTATCTCTGGGCTACCAGAGACCATCACCCACTCAGGCTGAGTTTTTCCATCAACTGACACCCACAAGTCCTTCTCCTCCAGACTGCTCTTGAGCTACTCCTCCCCCAGCCTATATTTGTGCTTGGGATGGCTCTGACCCAGGTGTAGGACCCTGCATGTGGCCCTACTGAACTTCATGAGGTTGGCTTTGGCCCTCTTCTGAAGCCTGTCCAAGTCCCTCTGGATGGATCCCTCCCTTCTAGCTTGGTGTCATCTAGAATAGAATCAACCAGGTTGGAAGAGACCTCCAAGCTCATCCAGTCCAACCTATCACCCAGCCCTAACCAGTCATCTAGACCATGGCACTAAGTGCCTCATCCAGTCTACTAATAGCACTGCTGGTTAGGACACAGCAGTGTTCACTGCATATTCTACACAGCACATAACTTACTGCCAGTCCTGAGGATGGATCAATGAAGTCAGCCCAGTAGCCTTCAGAACAAATTGCATAGCAAATCTCCTTGGCACCATTAATGAACTTGAAGAGAATAAAAGCAAAGGAGGATACTGAGTGAGATTTTTGTTACAGATAGAAACACATCACAACACAGACAGCACATTCTGATAAGGAACAAGCACAGATTACCTTTGGCCTCTACTATTAAAGGAGAAATTCAGCCTGCTTGGAATAAAACTATTAATAACATGAAAAGGAACAGAATTAATGGCACACATTAAGCTACTCCAATCATGAGAGGTTTAAAACTGTTCCTTGTGCCACTCAGGAATGGATTAGCAGTCTGGACAGTTTCATTAAAACTTTAACATCAATTCTCTTGCAATGAATTTGTAGCCAGGAGTGATAAATTCAAGCTTCCCCACAGACAAAGTTGTAGGTCGTGTGCCAGTTACACTGGAGGACAGCAGCAGATGCTCCTGAAAAGAGCATTTTCCTTTCAGCAATGTGCCAATCTCTCTATTCTGTAACACATCATCGAAACTCTTCCTTCTCTAAAGGGACTTTCTTCTTTTTGAAGCAAACTTTTCACATCAGCTAAGTGGACAGATTTTGTCTTCTTTCATGTTTGGGGTTGAGCTGCAGTTGCATGTCAGATACAGAACAAAATCCACACTGACTTCATCCACGCTGACTTCACAACGCAGGGCACAAAAATGTTGCACAACCCTACAGATTCCACAGCACCTTTTCTTTGGACAGATAAATCAGCACCAAAAGGAGACCTCAGTTATGTGCTTCTAATCACTCAGATCAACAGTTTTCAACCTATTGTTGTGAGGATCAGCAGAGGTCCATAGAAAACTTCTGAAGCAAGCTGCAAAGCTGAGGAAAAACCTCACTAAAGCTAAAATGTGTGATGGTTTTAAAGCCATCCATGGACTCTAAACACATCCCAGGTGCAAAAATCTGAGCAGCTAAATCCATTGAGACAAAGAATAGGAAAAATGGAATTCACATTGCTTCCTTGAAACCTGCAAGAAATTCCCTCACCTCTTAAAAAAGACATGTATCTACCTACAGATTAACAAAAGGCACCAAAAATTTGGGTTGTTCTCTGTAATTTGTGCCCTCAGCAGCTCAAGGATTCAGATTGATAGAAATATCATTATAGATGCTCAGCTGCAGGCCACTAATAGTCCAAACTAAGGAATCTTTTATACTGTTCTGCTCTCTACATCATCCTTTACAGTAACCTGCTCTGTATTTCAGTGGCTCTGATGATTAACTCCATTTCAAGTGTAAATGGAGTGAGAAAGAAAAGCAAGCCACCTGAGCTACTGTATCAGAAACGTGATGCTGTCATCTTTGATCCAGTGTTGGAACAACCCCTAGGGAGGGGAGTTAATAAGCACTTGAGATGCACCACTGTAAATGGAGATTTGGCTGTACCAACACTCATTACTTTAGCACAAGCCTCTCACATTAAATTAGTAGTTTTTAGAGGTTGCTTCTAACCATTCCTGAAGCAAACAAACAGACCATTTGCTTGTGAATTTGCTGTTAGTAACCTTTAGGCCAGGAGGTTACATCCAACATCCTAACACCCCTACGATGACTATATTAGACTTGACAGGGAGGTGCACAAGGAAGAAAGATGCCAATTAACATATAATTAGACCAGATTACAATGCCAAAGACCAACAGACCAGAAATAATTCAAAGAGAAGAACAAATTAAAATGAAGGGAATTTCAATTTGTGTGTGATCTTTATGCTGATCCATCAGACTGCTTCTTCCTGTTTTGTCTGTCTGGCACAGGCCACATTTGTCATTTCCAGGTTGAAAAGGCCATCACCAGAGTCTTTCCAAACACAAATGTGACACTCACTATATAGATGAAACTATCTCAGGTTGATTTTAAATCGTTTTAGGGGAAATTCTAACAAGGAGTTTATAGAAATGAGGTTATTTTGAGGTGCTGAAGAATGTCAGCAGTGGAGGACACTGACACCTGCTGGAGTGCACGCCAAAACGAAGTGTGTGAAATAAAAGTGATTTTCAGAGACCTCTAGTGGCAACAGAGCAAGAAGATAAAAGTCCCAAGATACACCAAGTACTACTTAGACCCAAACTAAAAGCATTAATCAGACTGCTCTTGTATAAGCCAAAGCAGACCTGGGACTTCCCAGCTCAGGCTCTGCTCAGGGAGGCACTTGCTGAAGTTCAGGGCAAGTTGGCACAACCAGAAGCTGATTCTAACAGGGAGAAGCTGATAGGGAGAGAGCCTGCCAAGGGCTGGCTGCAGAAAGGCTCTGCCTGAGACTTGCTCCTCTGCTCAACAAGTGCACTGCCACAGATGCCACACCCTGGGGGGCAGCAAGGCAGAGCTGGCACCTATGGGGAGGAGCAGCCAGGACAGGTGAGCCTAAAGTGCCCAACAAGGGATTGCAGCCCATGGGCGGCATCTTTAGTGTCAACCTGAGGGATCCCCAGGGCCAAGCCTCTTCCTCCCTGGCTGGTGTGCCAGCAGGACTCTGTCCCTTCTGCCTTCCATCCTCATCCCTGCATTCCTCAATCCAGTCCCAGAATCTGGCTCTTGAATCTAGTTGCCATTGCTGCTAAATCCAGCCTGGGACTTGCCCAGTGCCTGTCTCCAGCATCAGTGGTGCCAATTGTGCCGTCAATGCCATCAAGGGTTGGGTTCCAACTTGGTTTGTGTCTCTGTCTCTCTTCCATGGGATTGTTCTTTCCACTCCATCTGGTTGAGTTTATTTCCCAAACCCATCAGTTTCTCACCCTTCTTCCCTTTCTCTACCCTTTGGGAAGGCAGAGGGCTTCCTGGAGAGCCTCTGGCACTGCTCTGCTGATCAGCCCAGCCCTGACCCATCATCGGAAAGGGAAAAGACCTCTCAGAGCAGCCACTTTTTACAAGTCGAATGCACTCACCAACAGCTTCCATACTGCAACCTCAGTTTCCTCAAAGAAAAAACACAGAGCAGTGAAATCCTACAAAATGCTTTCTATTAACTCTGAATGAAAGGGCAGCAACTATATTCTCATCTTAACCATGAAAAGTACAACAATCAAGTCTCTAATAATTTATTGGAGCATTATAGAAGCAAAACGAAGGTGATGGTGCTTTTAGCTACTCACATTTTCTAACAGCATTTCCCTCTCATCTTCCACTTCTTGACTCCACACAGTCATATCATTCTTAGTCTTCTGGGTGACAGTTAATACTGTCAAACAGTTGGCACTCACCTCTGGAAACATTGACTGGAAGTCTAACAAAAGAAAAAGGAGCATCTGATGGCTTGTCCTTACACTTCATTTATGGTTCTTCATCTCAAAAGCCTACTTTAGAACCTGGCTTTGATTTAAATCTAAGATGTGTGTGTGTTTCTCATGTCAGATCCAGCAGACAAAAGGCTGGTTTGAAAGGCTGATGTGGCTTGTGTGCAAACTAATGTATCCAAGGTGCTGTTAAAAACAACTTAGAGTGGAGTTTGCTCCAAAACCATCATTTTTCTCCCTTCAAATAATCTATTGAACTAAAAACTGGAATGCATGTGAAGCACCAAGGTCATGATAAGGCTTTATGGAGGCTTGTTTTCAGTACAGGAGAAAAAATAAAGTACTTTCCAGAGTTAAAAGTCCAAAGGGCTGCTCTCTTCAGCACCTAGACTGAGATTTCAGACAGACTTTAGTCTCCTCTCTTCCAGTAAACCACTAAAAATTAAGTTTTACTCCAATTTACCTTCAATCTTTAATTCTTGAACAACTTAAAGATACAAACACAGTACTTTCAAAACTTTCCTAATTTCAATTTGCTATTTAGCAGGGCTCAAAAGATTTATTTTGTCCATAAAAGTCTGGTGGGTTTTTTTTCTTCATTAGCTCCAGAATTTACCTGACAGTAAAGCAGATTAAAGTTACTCCCTGTCCCTGCTGACCTTGAATGTAAATGGTGTTGAAGTTTCAGTTTTCATTTTAGAGTATGCATTTTGTAAAACATTAGCTCTGCATTACCCTTTGCTGCTGCACATTCTGTGGCATAGATTCAGAGAACAGTTTGGGTTGGAAGGGACTGTAAACATCATTCAACTCCAACCCCTCAGCCATGGGCAGGGAACACCTTCCACCAAATCAGGTTGCTGAAGGCCTCATCTAACCAGTCTAGATGACTGGATAGGGCTGGGTGATAGGTTGGACTGGATGATCTCCCAACCTGGTTGATTCTATGATTCTAACTGGGCCTTGAACACCTCCAGGAGGGAGCATCCATAACTTCCCTGGGCAATCTGTGCCAGTGTCTCACCACCCTCACTGGAAAGGACTTTTTTTCCTAATCTCCAGTCTCAATCTCTCCTCTTCCAGCTTCAATCCATTGCCTTTTATCACTACCAGCCCTTGTAAAAAGTCCCCTCCCAGTTTTCCTGTAGGCCCTTTCCATATGTACAAGATATAAATTCTTAGCTGTCAACAGAAATGAAAATGTACCTTTTTGAAGCAGTTCAGGACAAGCTTGCACTGCACATTCTACCTTTGCATTTTCAAAGTAGCTTTCAGCATTGTTTATTTGCTGTTTCTGTGGAGCATCAGCACCCTGAGAACAAAGACTTTGGCATTAGTAAACATAACAGAAATCATTTTGGACATCACAGAATCCCAGGATCTCAGCATGATGAGGGTTGGAAAAGACCCCTGGGGATCATCCAGTCCAATCCCTTGCTAAAGCAGGGGCAGCCACAACAGCTTGCCCAGCATCATAATGGCCAGATGAGGTTTGGAATCTCTCCAGAGAAAGAGCTCCAGGGCTCCAGCACCCTCAAATCAAAGAAATGCCTACTCTTCAGAAGAAACCTCCTGGCTTCCAGTTTCTACCCACTGCCCCTTGTGCTGTCACTTGGCACCACTGCATGAGTCTGGCCCCATCCTCTTGTCCCCCACAACTCTCATCTCTTGCTTGAGCACTGAGCCCCTCTGGGGCTGCTCTTCTCCACGCTCAGCAGCCCCAGGGCTCTCAGCCTTTTTATCCACCTGGTGCCAACCTCCTTTCAGAGAGGTGAAAAAGGAGGTTTCCCCTTAGCCTCCTTTTCCCCAGGCTGCTCAGATCCCTCAGCTGCTCCTCACCAGCCCTGCTCTCCAGACCTTTTCCCAGCTTTGTTGCACTTCTCTGGACACACTCCAGCACTTCATGTCCTTCTTGGTGTGAGGGGCCCAAAGCAACCCGGTACCTGAGGTGTAGCCTCACCAGTACTGGGGGAAGATCCCTGCCCTGGTCCTGCTGGCCACACTATTCCTTATGCCAGCCAGGATGCCGTTGGCACCCTTGGTCACTTGGGTAGACTGTTTCTGCTGTTTCCAGTTTCTCCCTTCCATTTAGGACAGCAGCTGCAGTGGGTGATGACACAGGAAACCTTGCTAGCAAGCAGCCAGTCAGTGGCAGACACCTGATCTGCACTAAACAAACAAAAAGCTGGAATTTTCTGTTGGGCATGTAACAGCCAGTGTGATCCACACTGCCTGAACACACAACCCAGGCAGCTCACCACCAGCTTCTGTTTTCTGACATTTGCAATTTGCTATCTGACTCTCAACATCTGAGCATGTCACAGTCTTGGAGAGCCTGGAAAGCAGAATCAGTAGATAGTGGCACTCAGCAGTTGGTCTGCTGCAATCACACCACTAATTACTGAGCTGCTTGTTCTCAGTAATGCATCTACCTGCTGCAAGCTCTGCCTTGGCCAAAATCATAGAAGCATTCTGGTTGGAAAGTATCTTCAGAGCTCAATGATCCCAAAGGTCTTTTCCATCCTGAATGGTTCTATGATACCATGAATCAGTCTCGCTGTCAGATCCAAGGTTCAAGCACCATGATCTGGTTCTCCTGTGTGGATTCAGTGGTTGTGAGAATTAAGCAGGCAGATTCATAGAACGGTTTGAGTCGGAAGGGACCTTAAAGACCATCTAGTTCCAACCCCCTGCCATGGGCAGGAACACCCTCCACTAGACCAGGTTGCTCATCCAACCTGGCCTTGAACACCTCCAGGAGGAAGCATCCACAACCTCCCTGAGCAACCTGTCCCAGTGCCTCACCACCCTCATGGGGAAGAATCTCCTCTTCATGCCTGATCTAAATCCAGCTTCTTCCAGCTCAAAGCCATCGTTCCACATCTTATCACTCCAAGCCCAAGATCTAAACACTGCCCCAACTATCTAAAACCAGATCCATTAAATCAAACACTAAACAACCTACCAATCCCATTTGGTCAAAAGGTGCTGAGACTTGGCAAACAACAAGATTTGAAACTCAAGTTTTCTTTTCTCACATAATCAGGTCACTCCTAACATGCTATTTGTTTAAGTCAATAAAATCCCTCCCCACTAAAATATTTCTAAGAAAACACTTCAGCTAAGGCTCTGTGTAATCTTTTGCTCACCCCAGTCGAAATTCACCCTTCAAAACCATCCAGAAGAACAACAATATCTCTTTTTTTTCTTAAATGAGGAACAAAGTTTAGCTATGTTTCACTTAAGACCAGAAATACCAGTTTCACATAGAACAAAACCTGTTCTTACCTGAAATTCATTCATGTATTGGGCCATTACAAATTCATGCCTTTCACTGGCAGAAGGCTCTGCTAATATATCAGGCAGACTTGTTGAAACTTGGTTTTTCCTCTGAGAGGCAGTGCCATTTAGGTGACAGTCAAACCCAATATTACCAGGCAACTGGAATCTCTGGTCCTGAGGACCAAATGGACCCATTACTTCATCTGGCCAGACAGTTCTTGGACCTGTAAAAGTCAAGGTCCTGCTTTAGCCATCACATGTAAAGAGAAAGGAATAATACAAAGAGAAGAAAACAAAACAAACCAAAACCCTCTCCCATGCAAGTATCTGTATTTGATCACAATCAACCACAGTGCATAAGTCAGGGCCCTGAACATAAAAGAGCACACTTCAGAATTCCCAGATTTATATGGGGTGCACAGCACACAAATTGAAAGAAAATGAATTTGCTTTTTCTTACATAAATCAGGAGGTGTAGCAGCAACATGAGGCTCATCTGAGCCAGAGGAACCTGCTGTAGAAAAAGCCTTGGGATTTACAACTCTTTTGACTAAGGAATAAAACCCTGGTAGGTAGGTGACCAATCTTGCTCTGTTACAGAGCACCTGAGAAGAGAAAAACAAAGTAAGTATTACATAGCAAAAATAATATTAGTTGAAGTGCAGCTCTCTGGATTACAAGAGACTTTCTCACTCTTAATTGACATTTTCAATTAGGATCAATGGTGTTTGGGTAAAGTCACATTTTAAGGGGATTTCATCATACTTTCCTATTTTACTAGCAAGATTGTAAATGAAGCCCCAAAAACACTTACTGAAATGTCTCCTTGTGAGAAAAAAAAATACCCACACCCCAAAAAGATTAAATAGCAGCAGTGAAACTCCACAACCTAAACTAAGTTACGAATGAGGACTGTTTCCACTGTTAGCTCCATGCCTGTCATTTTGTCTGTGACTGGCACAATTCAGTCCCAGGATTGGTTATCAGAAATCCCCCAAAATGTTGTTTATTAAGATTCAAGATGTTTGCTTTGTATCATTCTCTCTCTCTCTGCTGCGAGGGCAGGCTGAGTTGGGCTTTTTCAGCTTGGAAAAGAGAAGGCTCCAGGAAGACCTCCCTGAGGGCCTTTCAGTGCTTTAATGAGCCAAGCAGAAAGCTGGGGACAGAACTCTGAGCAGGTTCTGTTGTGACAGGACAAAGGGTGATAGACTGAACTAAAAAGATGGGAGATTCAGACTGGAGTGGAGGAAGGAATTTTTTGACACTGAAGATGATGAGACCCTGCCTCAGGTTTCCCAGATCTATGGCAGAAATCTCATCCCTAGGACCATTCCAGGTCAGGTTGTTTGGGGCTCTGAGCAACCTGCTCTAGCTGAAGATGTCCCTGCTGACCGCAGGGTGTTGGACTAGATGACCTTTAAAGGTCTCTCTCAACCCAAACTATTCAATGACTCTACAATGCATGTATCAATACAGCTAGGTAGGGTCGTTTCAGTTTCTTTCTTCTCCCCCAAAACTCTTTAAACATTAACCAGGTGCAAAACTCCAGTTAGTGCAGCCCAGTGTTACTTAGATTTGCAAGCTCAGTGCACTGCCATGTTTACAAACAAGTGTAACTGCAAACAGATATAAACCATAAAACCTTCACCAGTTCTGTGGTCTTGGCAGGTAGCAAAAAAACTGCTTCACACCATGGACTTTGCTGCCAACGTAACATCCAGCTGCTGAAGATGTTCTACCAGAAACTGACTCAGCCAGACAGCAAACAGAAAAATGATGCAATGCCATCTGCCCCAGCATGCAAACAGGCCCAGCAACAGGGTTCCAAAGAACCAGTGGCTCCTTGCCACAAAGATTAACTCTGGCAGCATCCAAAGCAGGAATATGAGCATCTATTTACTGAGGTTTTCTTGTTGGGTTTGTGTTTTGTTCTGCTTTTTAAAGAAATATCTGGGTCCTATGATTAAACTGTAAACTCTTGATCTAGTTTTTATACCTTTCGAATTGATTGAGAACTTTCAAGGTGCATTTGCACTGAAAAAAATAACCAACCACACACACTCAAAACACAGTGTCAGAGAATCACAGAATCAGCCAGGTTGGAAGAGACCTCCAAGCTCATCCAATCCAACTTATCACTCAGCCCTATCCAATCAACTAGACCATGGCACTAAGTGCCCCACCCAATCCTGAACACCTCCAGGGACAGTGATTCCACCACCTCCCTGGGCAGCCCACTCCAATGCCACTTAATAAGAAAGAATTGGGGGAAAAAACCCCAATCTTTCACCCTAGCAAAAAACTACTACCAATTTTGACTGCAGCTGCACAAAATCACTCACTACTAAGTCTGTGGGCCATAAAACATTATTTTCCAGGTGAAGGAAGGACATTTTAAGAAACTGATAGGAAAAAAATGACATTTTAAGAAACTGACAGAAAAAAAAGGACATTTTCCTTAATGCTTAAGGAAGCAATTCCTTAAGTGCTGTTTTCTTGAGTCTATAGAAGTTCATTCATGTGTACACTAAAGCTGTATGCTTCAAAAACCTAAGTGGGCAAGGGAGGTGATTCTCTCCCTTTACTCTGCTCTCCTCAGACCCCACCTGGAGTACTGTGTGCAGTTCTGGAGCCCCCAGCACAAGAAGGATATGGAACTGCTGGAGCAAGTCCAGAGGAGAGCCACGAAGATGCTCAGAGGGCTGCAGCAGCTCTGCTATGAGGACAGGCTGAGAGAGTTGGGGCTCTGCAGCCTGGAGAAGAGAAGGCTTCGAGGAGACCTTAGAGTGGCTTTCCAGTATCTGAAGGGAGCCTACAGGAAGGCTGGGGATGGTCTATTGACAAGGTCTGGGAATGTCAGGACGAGGGGGAATGGGTTTAAACTGGAGGAGGGGAGATTTAGACTGGATGTTAGGAGGAAGTTCTTTACAGTGAGGGTGGTGAGACACTGGAACAGGTTGCCCAGGGAGGTTGTGGATGCCTCCTCCCTGGAGGCGTTTAAGGCCAGGCTGGATGAGGCCTTGAGCAACCTGTTCTAGTGGGAGGTGTCCCTGCCTATGGCAGGGGGTTGGAGCTGGATGATCCTTGAGGTCCCTTCCAACCTAAACCATTCTATGAATATATGAAAATGGTAATATTTGTATGTTTAAAATAAAAGCTCTGTTCCAGAAAGGCCAGGATGTAAATCAGCAACCATCAGCTTCTTACATAAAAAATCTAAGTCAGAATCCACCTGCATCTTAGTATGCATCTAAGCATCAGATGCATACTAAGATTGCATATTTCCTGACTTGCAATCAAGTAGTTAGTTAAAGCCTGAAGCTGCCTAACTCTAAAAAACACTCTTTGGGTTTAAAAGGTGCCTGTAACAACAAAAAGTCTGCTGATTCCACCTGGATGCCTTTTCCCCTTGAAATTAATATTTGGCTAATGATCATACTGGTTGGACTGGATGATCTTGGAGGTCTCTTCCGACCTGGTTGATTCTATGATACTGCTGATAAAGCAAATAAACAATTACAGCTGACATAATTACAAGAAAAAGGGGTGCTGGGTGGGGTTTTTTTGCTCTTATAATTAACCTCCCTTAAGATGGAGATGTTAGTGTTAATTACAGGTACGTTGACTGCGCTGACTTAATGCAAATATTTATATACTTAGCATTACACAACTGGAAGAAACCCCTGCTGAAGTCAATAAATTATTCATGTCTCCGTGGCAACACTAAAAATCAATAAAGGGTGGTCGATTATGTAGTTCTCTGATTCTATTTCATTGGAAAGCAAGCTGGTAAAACAGGGTATTAAATCTAAAGGCATGACATTAAAAAGCAAACCAAAACACGCTCTGCTCAAGCCTCAGTTCGCTCATGATTCCCACAGAAACTGGTTTAGATGGAAGAATGACAGCATCACTGCCTACTAATAGAAATGCACCTTGGTAGAACTCAGGTTATTTATCAGCGTTTCCCTCACGACCACCAGGATTGTGAAACAGTTTTAAAGGGGAAACAAAACGCCTAACACGAAGAAGTGCTCCGCTCCGATGGCGCCGGTCTGCCTCCCTATAGGGATGAGGCAAGAACCGACTTTACACCCCCGCAAGCCGGCGGGGAAGGTGCCCACAACGCTGGGGAGACAGGACCTGCGTTACTCACACTGGCCATTGCAGACGCTGGGCTCCCTCTCGCCTAAAGGCCTGGCTGTCCTGGAAGAGAAGGGAACGCACTGGCCTCCGAGGCACTACCCGGCCTTACTGCCCGGCCTCGCTGCCCGCCCCTCACCCGCCCAGCGGGGCCGATCACCCTCCGAGTGCCCCAAGAGCGGTCCCCCAACGGCAGCGCGGCACTGTCCGCTCGTTACAGGCCAGCTACAGGCGACGGGATGGAAGCTGGAACAGCGGAAACCACAAACCCTCCGCTCCGCTCGCTTCTTCCTGCAAAATGGCGCCCGGCGCCCTCCCCTCCCGCCGCACCCGTGCCCGCCTCCAAGCCGAGCGAGTCCATCCACGACACCTCGATTTAGCGCATCGAGTGTGCAGGCAGAGATAGTCAGAGCGACTCGTTCTGTGGTCAATTGCTTGGGACTGAAGACGGGGCGGTGGAAGGCCCGGAAGGGAGCAGCCGGGGCCGTGTACAGCGGCGAGGGGCGGTGGAGAGGTCTTCGGAGGGGGAGTGTCAGGGTCGCTGCTCTGGGAGCTGGGGTTTCGCTTTCCCTCAGCTCGCCGAAGGGTCCCTGCCGGGAGCTCCTCAGTTCAAGAGAGATCTTGAGATACTGGAACGTGTCCAGAGAAGGGTGACGAAGCTGGTGAGGGGCCTGGAGCACAGCCCTGTGAGGAGCTGGGGGTGTGCAGCCTGCAGAAGAGGAGGCTCAGGGCAGACCTCATTGCTGTCTGCAGCTCCCTGAAGGGAGGCTGTAGCCAGGTGGGGTTGGGCACTTCTGCCAGTCAACCAGCAATAAAACAAGGGGACAGAGTCTCAAGGTGTGACGGGAGGTCTAGGCTGGATGTTAGGAGGAAGTTGTTGGCAGAGAGAGTGATTGGCATTGGAATGGGCTGCCCAGGGAGGTGGTAGAGTCGCCGTCCCTGGAGGTGTTGAAGCCAAGCCTGGATGGGGCACTTAGTGCTATGGTCTGGTTGATTGTCTAGGGCTGGGTGCTAGGTTGGACTGGATGAGCTTGGAGGTCTCTCCCAGCCTGGCAGATGCTGTGATTCCTCAGAGCCGTGGAGTCAGTACCGGCTCTCCCGGTGCAGTACCCGCGGGGTGCACCAGGAGTCAGTCACGGCATGAGAACCGGGCTGCCGTTACACCGTAACCCCCTTCCCCCTCCTCCGGCTGAGGCTTTCAGGGGCCGGTGAATACAATAAAGTCGCAAATGAATAAAAGAGAGGGTGTTGTTAGTGAAGAAAATGGAGGGGGAGCTTCTCAGCTAGCGAAAGGCGATGAGAATGGGGAGCTTAAGTGCCTCTTTGGCCAACAAAACTGCCTGGCTCTTCAAGGGCAGTATCTGCTTTCCCTAACTAGTTGTTTTACAGCAGAATAAAACTCTTCCCATGAACTGAAGGATTTTTTTCCTCCTCCTTTGTGGAAAAGCTTTATTTCCCCACCTTTTCTCCTTAGGCCTAATAGGGCCTGGGGTGATTCCATTTAAGCCCAAGAAGAAAAGTGAGGCGACCCCCTGGTATATCAATTAGCCCCCAAAAGCTGCTTACAAAGGCAGCCTTTGCTTAAAATAAACTTTCCCATTGTGAACTAGATTTATTTTGGGGTAAGTCTATGGACTCAGCTCTTAAAGGTTCATTTATGTATTTGCTATTACATAAAGTTAATGAACTGCAGCAGTTGCTAATGTAAATGCACATGTGTGCAGCAAAACCATCCTCCTTTGTGCGGCGAGGGAGCAGCTTGGTGGTAGGAGTGGCTGGAAGCCCCCCAGAGAGGGATTCCCCAGTGTTCTGTGACAAAGAGTCATGGTTTTACTCTGCTCACCCCATGGTCTTACCCCACTGACCTCATGGTCTTATGCTTCTCGCCCCATGGTGTTACTCCACTGACCTCATGGTCTTATGCTTCTCGCCCCATGGTGTTACTCCACTGACCTCGTGGTCTTATGCTTCTCACCCCATGGTGTTACTCCATTGACCTCATAGAATCATAGAATGGTTTAGGTTGGAAGGGACCTCAAGGATCATCCAGCTCCAACCCCCTGCCATAGGCAGGGACACCTCCCACTAGAGCAGGCTGCTCAAGGCCTCATCCAGCCTGGCTTTAAACGCCTCCAGGGAGGAAGCATCCACAACCTCCCTGGGCAAC
>WAAF01002585.1:186233-232234 GCA_013400475.1 Tricholaema leucomelas | reverse complement strand
AGAATCACCTCCCTCAACCTGCTGGCCACACTTCTCCTGCTGCAGCCCAGGCTCTGCTTGGCTTTCTGGGCTGCAAGTGCACACTGCTGGCTCATGTTGAGCTTCTCCTTCACCAGCACCCCCAAGTCCCTCTCCTCAGGGCTGCTCTCCAGACACTCACTGCCCAGCCTGGTCTTGTGCTTAGCACTGCCTCAACCCAGCTGCAGGACCTTGCACTTGGTCTTGTTGCACCTCATCAGGCTGGCTTGTGCCCACCTCTCCAGCCTGCCAAGGTCCCTCTGGATGGCATCCCTGCCCTCCAGGGAAGGGATTTGAGTCTAGCTTCAGCTCCATGGACTCAAGACTATACAGGCTTGAATCACACTTCAAACCCCTCTAAATGCTACCTCATTTGTTTTCTACTGTTGTTTGACATCTTCAGATCTAGTTGATACTTGCACAAGATACATTAAGATCTTATTCACCCCACAGGATCAAGAGGAAAACATGTTTAATTCTGGGCTACTGTGATTATAGAAGACACTTTGCAAGTGCTGACTGTTGTGATCTAAGTTTTGTTCTAGAGATCCTGTATTCTTCCAGCCCAGCTCCAAATCTGTCTTAAAAATAAAATATATATTAAAACAAACAAGGAACAAAAAAAAAAAAAAAAAAAAAAAAAAAAAAAAAAAAAAAAAAAAAAAAAAAAAAAAAAAAAAAAAAAAAAAAAAAAAAAAAAAAAAAAAAAAAACCAACAAAAAAAAACAACAAAAAAAAAAACAACAACAACAACAAAATCCACTCAAACAAAGAAAAAAACCACCAAAGCACAGACTTGTCCTAACCATTTGAATCCAAGAGACAACATCTGTACACTGCTCTCTGCCATTACATCATATATATATAGCTTCTAGACTCTCTCAGCATAGAGTTTCCCAGAACTGGACTTTAAATGAATCAAGATAAAGCCAAAAGCTTTCAGTAAGTTTCACAACTTCCTCTGCTTTCATCAGGCACTACTATGTGGAAGTTTAAAGCAGAGTGGAAGAAGTTATCTTCCCAATTACTTAGCAAGCCACTTAAAATCGTGTTTCTGATTCCCTCCTCCAATCCTCCCTGCCAATCTGCCTCGTCAACACTGATCTTAACAAGACATTCTGTTTCACAGAAATACCTATCTCTTGTGTCGTGAGTTTCCTTTCAGCACACCCCCATGGGGGCTGCGCTTCCTCTCATCCACCTCTTGCTCCTTATACTTTACATTTCTATCACCATTCATTATTCATATTCACGTCCCATGTAATTTTCCTTTCATTTCCAATTTCAGCTTTCTTGATCATTTCCTCACCTCTTTTTTCTCCCTTCTGCCTCCTATACCTTCTCTTTCAGAGCCAACATTTCTGATTTATCCTGGGGGATTTCTTGGAAAGGAGATGGTAGCTCTCCGTGGGCTTTTCTTTGCAATACATTTTAAAAGAAATGTGTGTGTGTCTTGGCTGCATTTCTCCTGGCCTTGATTTCCTTCTGTATTTCCCTTGTCATCCATATTGATCATTTCTGCCTCTTCTTGAATATTTATGTCTTAACTAGATAGGTATTGCATTTGCTGAGCTCACCACATCTGCCTTTCGTACTTTGTACTCATTTCACGTCTCACTGTGTTTTGCCCAGAGGGATGCACAACTGCGCTGCTGCAGATACACCTATCACTGTATCTGACCACAGAGGCAGAATGAGTTATCAGTTGCCTATCACACAGCAACTTCAAATATACAATCAAGCAGGTTGGAAGAGACCTCCAAGCTCATCCAGTCCAACCTAGCACCCAGCCTTGGCCAATCAAACAGACCATGGCACTAAGTGCCTCATCCAGGCTTTGCTTCAACACCTCCAGGGACAGAGACTCCACCACCTCCCTGGGCAGCCCATTCCAATGCCAATCACTCTCTCTGCCAACAACTTCTGCCTAACATCCAGCCTAGACCTCCCTGCCACAGCTTGAGATTGTGTCCCCTTCTTGCTTGGGAGAAGAGACCAAGCCCACCTGGCTACAGCCTCCCTTCAGGTAGTTGTAGACAGCAATGAGGCCACCCCTAAGCCTCCACTTCTGCAGGCTGCACACCCCCAGTTCCTTCAGCCTCTTCTCACAGGGCTGTGCTCCAGGCCTCCTCACCAGCCTTGGTGCCCTTCTCTGAGCATGTTCAAGCACCTCAACATCATTCTTAAACTGAGAGGGCCAGAACTGGACACAATACTCAAGCTGTGGCCTTATCAGTACTGAGTACAGGGGCAGAATGACCTCTCTGGTGCTGCTGGTCACACTATTCCTGATACAGGCCAGGATGCCAGTGGCCTTCTTAGCCATCTGGGCACACTGCTGGCTCATGTTCAGCTGCTGTCGACCAGTACCTCAAGGTCTCTCTCTGCCTGGCTGCTCTCCAGCCACTCTCTCACCTTTGTTCTTTGATTTTAACAACTGTGATCACAGATGCTTTCCACGTTCCAGTCCTACAGGGAGTAAAGTGCTGAAAGAAAACCTGGTCCTTTAAAAACAAAAAACTCCCTGCACTATTAAGTGGTTTATGTTGTCATGTTAGAAAAAGTGAAAATTATTTTCTTTTCCAAAAGAAACCCAAAGGATTTGAAAGCAACTTCAATTTTCTGACTTTTTTAATCTTGGAGAAGAGCTTACCAGAACAGATTTTGAGATGCTCAGTATAGATTTTCCCAAAAAGAGTACCTTACTGTACGTTATACATCCACTGGGTCTTGCAAACTCATTTTGTTAGGAAACGTTTAAGATTAATGCAACAAATTCTGCTGAACTGTGGCTCAGAACTGAAGAACTGTCTCTTCATGACCGTTTTTTACGTGCTTGACCAGGTACTGTGCAGCCTTCCAAAATGTTTTGATTTGTGCAGCTCATCTTTATCACAAGGTAATTAAAGCTAAGGGTCTCTCCAAATGAGGTAAAGACAACAAAACAGCATATCTGATAGGCAGGTACTGCAATGCACAGTGCTATAGAGTTAATATTGGCAAGCTACTGGTTAGAAAGCCTGAAATCTCAGCTGTGGGCTCTTGTAATAAATCACAACACATCCGTTTTACCTTCACAGACTCACAGAACCAGTCAGAGTTGGAAGGGACCACAAGGATCAGCCAGTTCCACCCTCCCTGCCATGCCTAGGGACACCCTACCCTAGAGCAGGCTGCTCACAGCCTCAGCCAGCCTGGCCTTAAACACCTCCAGCCACGGGGCCTCAACCACCTCCCCCTGGGCAACCCAGTCCAGGCTCTCACCACTCTCTCATGCTCAACAACTTCCTCCTCATGTCCACTCTGAATCTCCCCACCTCCAGCTTTGCTCCATTCCCCCCAATCCTGTCACTCCCTGACAGCCTAAGAAGTCCCTCCCCAGCTTTTTTGCAGGCCCCCTTCAGATCCTGGAAGGCCACCAGAAGGTCACCTGGGAGCCTCCTCTTCTCCAGACCGCACAGCCCCAACAGCAACCTTCCTACGAGTGAGGAGCACAGACACCATTATGTGCCATCAATGGTAAAACAAACAGCAGTCCAGCACATGTCCTTATGTTGTTGCTGCTAGAGCGGGGAAGCAGTGGGGTTTGGTTTTACAGTAGGTTTTTTCTTTAGTAGTTTGATTGTTTCATCTGATGAATCTGCTACGTAGCATTGATGGAGGTCATCATGAAACCAAGCAACCTCTTGACTTGACATATAGTCAAAAATTCTTTGAAGCTTAGAAAGCTGAGAAACATATTCTCATCAAAGATGTCTTTTTTTTTTTCTCTCCCCTCTAACTTCTTATCACAAACTTCTAAAGAGTAACTTTCATGCATATTTCTGCTCTGAATTTCAGTTTGCTGACAAACAAAACTAAACTGTCACGCTCACCCCACCTACACCATCCTAATTCCCTCTAACCAGAGACAGTGTTAACAAGTCTCTTCTGAATTTTCTACACCAGCCTGAAACAATAAGCACAGGAGACAGCTCAGCTCATCAGCATTAGCCCACTGCGTGCATCAGCAGGAGTGATCTTGGCTCACACAGCCACTTTCTGAGAAGAGTCTGGAATAAGTGGGATGTACCTGGCAAGGGAAAAGAAGGAGGGAGAAAAAGACGACGAAGAAACGAGCACAGATAAAGAGAGAAGCCCAAAGGCTCGTTCTCCCCACGCACACCCGTGCCACATCCTCAGCAGGGGATGCCGTGCAGACGAACCGGTGTCAAAGCAGTCCCCGGGCTGTTGCGCCCGCTCCTCAAGCCGTGCCCGGCTGTGCACCAGCTCTAGGTGTCTGTCACAGGCCGTAACCGCTAGCGTGGAAAACGACAGCTGCAGGCCCGTCACGGCAGTCGTACCTCACTGCTGCCCAACTGCCGCCAGGCCGCCGCCACACGCCCCCCCCGGCTCGGTCCAGCTGCCAGCTCACAGTGCTGCCATACGCTGCCCTGGCACAGGGACGGGTGCCGAGCTACAGCAGCACGGGTAACGTGCCTGGCCCGCCCGACAGCGGGGCTGAGCGGAGCATCAGCCCCAGGGGCCGCTCTCTTGAGTGATGGGATCGGACAGGGCACCGCAGGCTCCGGGAGGGCCTCGTCTGCACCCTTTTAATTGAATGCTGTACCAATCCGGGGCCTGCCCTTGTGCCTCACTACCTGGTGCCAGCGGAGCAGCCACTTGAAATAACTGCTCTGGCAGGAGCCCCATGGCTGGGGAGGGGAACCTGGCACATGCTGCTTGAGGAGAAGGCACAACCGCTGCCCTCAGCCTCCACAACTCTCCTGCCAGCTTTGCTGAGAGCAAGCACTGTCATGCAACTCTGGCTACCTTCTTTTGCTACACCGAGTATTTCTAAGGATGCTCTTTGCAGTACTTAAAAATACTCTTTTTTAGGCTTGTTTTGGAAAAGCCTGGATGAGGCACTTAGTGCTATGGTCTGGTTAATTGGCTAGGGCTGGGTGCTAGGTTGGACTGGCTGAGCTTGGAGGTCTCTTCCAACCTGGTTGATTCTATGAATTCTATGAAAGAGCTTTTTGAAATAAAGCCCAAATGTCTCAAAATATTATGAATTCATAGAATGGTTTAGGTTGGAAGGGACCTCAAAGCTCATCCAGTTCCAACTCCCTGCCATAGGCAGGGACACCTCCCACTAGAACAGGTTGCTCAAGGCCTCAGCCAATCTGGCCTTGAACACCTCCTGGCAGGGTGCAGCCACAACCTCCCTGGGCAACCTGTGCCAGTGTCTCACCACCCTCACTGTAAAGAACTTCTTCCTAGCATCTACCCTAGATCTCCCCTCTGCCAGTTTAAACCCATTACCTCTTGTTCTGTCATTACAAGACCTTGTAAATAGTCCCTCCCCAGCCTTCCTGTAGGCCCTGTTCAGATGGAAGGCTACTAAAAGGTCTCCTCAAAGTCTTCTCTTCTCCAGGCTGCAGAGCCCCCAACTCTTGTAGCCTGTCCTCATAGCAGAGCTGCTGCAGCCCTCTGAGCATCTTTGTGGCCCTCCTCTGGACTGGCTCCAACAGTTCCATGTCCTTCTTGTGCTGGGGGCTCCAGAACTGCACACACCACTCCAGGTGGGGTCTCACAAGAACATCAGGTGGACATGTAGCAGCTCAGTGCCACATCCTCAACATTCATTTGTAGCATAACACACCCACCCTGCAGCCCACAGATAAAATAGGAGTGGGTGAGCACAGGCACACTAAGTTTTTTCAGCCTCTCTGGGCCTCCACTGGGCTAAGTGCCCTGTTTGCTTTTTTCCCTTGAATCTTTACAAAGATGAGATCCCTCAATTAAACAAACGTCCTTTCCACTGCAACAAAAAAGTCAACAGCTCCCGTGTTCAGGAAGTTACTCCTGCATAGCAGGTCACTGTTCAAAGCTAGAATCAAGTGGTGAAGGGGATCATATTGACAAGGCTATCAGAAATCTCATATATTAACAGAGCCTGGCAAGGACAAATTAATGCAAGGGGGCAGAGCAGTTTGAAAAACTAAACACATATATACACCCATATGGAAATTGACAGCACTCTCACCAGAGCAAGCTTACAAGAAGATGCTCCCAGGCAGATGGGAGCTCGAGGAGAAAGAGGAGGTACTCTGTCACACAAGAGGGTCCAAGGCAGAAGACTCCCACAGCACCTGCCTCCCTTTTCTGTGATGCCAGAGTCTGAAACTCTGTTTTTGTTTCCCCCTGTCTTCAGCGATGGGTTGTTTCTACACGACTCACACAACAGGTGCACTTCTGAAGGAGGAAGCTGACCCTCCAGCAGACTTGTTTCAAACCCTGCAGTCAAATTCTCACAGGTACTTCAGACACTGCTTCAAAAAGGGGCTTGTGTAAATCAGCACAGAAGTGTATCTGAAGAGTTTCTTTTATGAGATTCTATCAGTGATTTGAGTTTTATTGTGACTGCTGTTTGGTTTTCCTTGTTTCAGTTACTCCGCACTGCAGTGTGATGTTTTAAGTGCCACAGGTTGTGTTTGCCTGACGTAAAGCCTCGAAACAAAATAAATGCATCAATTACAAATACTGCGACCATCAAAACTGCATGTATACAATTACAGTCTCACAGTATCACCAAGGTTGGAAGAGACCTCACAGATCATCGAGTCCAACCCTTTACCACAGAGCTCAAGGCTAGACCATGGCACCAAGTGCCACATCCAACCTTGCCTTCTTTATCTCATATTCAGCCTCTAGTCCATTTTCTGGTGCTCCAGCACACCTGATCTACCAGTTCACTATTTAAAAGATTTTCATTCAGCAGGCTCTCAATACACTCTCATTTCCTTTTCCTGGAACAGAACCAACTATCCTCAGCAGAACCATCAAACGTCATTTGCACAATGACTAATAAAGCAGAGTTGGCTTTTTTCAGTCATTATGCTTAATTTACAGACACTAAACTTGATCCTGACCCAGTGGAACACACAATGAATATCTGAATCAATAGCAAAAGGTTGGTGGACAGGATATGAGCTGCAGCACTTTGCAGGACAAAGTGTACGACAGAATTATGGAATCAGGCAGGTTGGAAGAGACCTCCAACATCATCCAGTCCATTGGCTAGCACCCAGCCCTGGCCAATCAACCAGACCATGGCACTAAGTGCCTCATCCAGGCTTTGCTTCAACACTTCCAGAGACGGCGACTCCACCACCTCCCTGGGCAGCCCATTCCAATGCCAATCACTCTCTCTGCCAACAACTCCCTTCTAACATCCAGCCTAGACCTCCTCTGGCACAACTTGAGACTGTGTCCTCTTGTTCTGTTGCTGCTTGCCTGGCAGAAGAGACCAACCCCACCCGGGTACAGCCTCCCTTCAGGTAGCTGTAGCCAGCAATGAGGTCTGCCCTGAGCTTCCTCTTCTCCAGGCTGCACACCCCCAGCTCCCTCAGCCTCTCCTCACAGGGCTGTGCTCCAGGCCCCTCACCAGCTTCATCACCCTTCTCTGGACACCTTCCAGTAACTCAACATCTCTCTTGAATTGAGGGGCTCCAAACCGGACACAGCACTCAAGGTGTATCACTTGGAAGCCCACCAGCCAGTGTTTTAATTTCCTGACAAATGTATCCAGTGTCATTTTCTGTCAGAGAAGTTCAGTAACAAAAGCCAGGGCCCTGATGTTTCCCCTGCCATTTTATGTATGGCATCTTTTTATTTAAACTGCTATTAAAACTTCAGCACTTCCACCACAAAGCCCAGCTGTCTTTTCAGCATGTCAAACACTGTTAGAAAAAGCAGGTGCCTTTCACAGTGCTTTTATTTCCTCCTCACAATCACTTTACAGCCAAAATCCTAAATTCTACTCCTGTGAATATTTTAGGAAGTTTAAAGAATTTTTCACTCTTTAAAAATTTCTCCAGAACCTGAGGCTTGAAGTTTTGGGAGTTTTTTTTTTCCCTTGAGTTCTAACAGCAGGCAGCATTTCTGCTTCTCTTTTATCTGAGAAGGGTGCTTAGCATGCAGAATAACACACATTTTGAAACTAGACAGAGGTGAAAGACAATAACGAACACAAAAGAGCCACGACACATTGCTGGGACGAGGAAGCAAAAAGGAAGAAGATGAGAGTCAGTGACAACAGTTCTCAGCATTGTTCTTCTCGCAGCATGGTTAAGTTTAATTTAAAGGCTCTTTAGCAGGAAATTTCAAAACTTATGCAAACTTTCTGTGTTCCAAAAGGATCCTCCCTTACAGCTTCTGAGCATCAAGCCACATCTAAACCAAAAAGTTAATCCACCTGAGATCAGCTCCAAAATGCACAAAGCAGGATTTTGGTTGTCCACACAGGAATATCCTGACTTGTGCCTGCATTTACCTTTGTATTACCAGCAAGAAGCATGTGCCTAACGAGCACGCTCTAAGGAACGCAACCTAAAGACGCCAGGACATGACAGTCACGTTTTCATTTACCATCAAAGATCTCACAGCCTGCCTTGTGAAACAAAGTTTGTTCCACACTGCCTTCTACGATTTAAGAATCTGTTTCCACAGAACTGCAGAAAAATCCAGGTTGGCAAAGACCCTCAGGATCACCAAGTCCAACCTATAACCCTACTCTACAAGGGTCACCTTAAACCATATCCCTCAACATCACATCCAAACGACTCTTAAATACATCCAGGGTTGGTGACTCAACTACTGCCCTGGGTGGCTTATTCCCAATGCCTGTCCACTCTCTCACTGAAAAACTTTTTGAACTTCAGTATCCATGACTGTATGTGTCATAGAATCATAGGATCAACCAGGTTGGAAGAGACCTCCAAGCTCATCCAGTCCAACCTAGCACCCAGCCTTGGCCAATCAACCAGACCATGGCACTAAGTGCCTCATCCAGGCTTTGCTTCAACACCTTCAGGGACAAAGAATCCACCACCTCCCTGGGCAGCCCATTCCAATGCCAATCACTCTCTCTGACAACAACATCCTCCTAACATCCAGCCTAGACCTCCTCTGGCACAACTTGAGACTCTGTCCCCTTGTCCTGTTGCTGCTTGCCTGGCAGAAGAGACCAACCCCANGGGCAGAAGAACCTCCCTTGTCCTGCTGGCCACACTGTTCCTGAGCCAGCCCAAGATGCCATTGGCCGTCCTGGCCACCTGGGCACACTGCTGGCTCATCTCCAGCCACTATCTACCAGCATCCCCAGGTCCCTCTCTGCCTGGCTGCTCTCAGCCACTCTGTCCCCAGCCTGTAGTGCTGCCTGGGGTTGTTGTGGCCGAAGTGTAGAACCCTGCACTTGGCCTTGTTCAATCTCATCCCACTGGCCTCTGCCCACCCATCCAGCCTGGCCAGGTCCATCTGCAGGGCTCTCCTACCCTCCAAGAGATCCACACCTGCACCTACTTACTGATGACATACCTACTCCCATTACAGAAACTACTAAACCTTGAGTGCCATTATGTTCTTAGGAAACTAAAACAAGTTACATACATCAGACTGAAAAAAAATTACATTTAAGTACCTTTAACTACCTTCAGTTTCCCATTTTGAGGAGCACTTTCCCATTTCAGCAGGACAAATGCATGAATTCACAGCCACCTACACTAAAGGCCAGATACCTACAAGGCTCTGCACACCCTCAATCCACCTGCAGTTTGCATTCACACTGGATAATCCGGTACTGAACTGAATCCACTGCTTCAGTTCACATAGTATCATAAGGGTTGGAAGAGACCTCACAGATCATCAAGTCCAACCCTTCACCACAGAGCTCAAGGCTAGACCATGGCACCAAGTGCCACGTCCAATCCTGCCTTGAACAGCTCCGGGGACGGCGACTCCACCACCTCCCTGGGCAGCCCATTCCAGTAGCCAATGACTCTCTCAGTGAAGAACTTTCTCCTCACCTCAAGCCTAAACTTCCCCTGGCGCAGCTTGAGGCTGTGTCCTCTTGTTCTGGTGCTGGCTGCCTGAGAGAAGAGAGCACCCTCCCCTTCGCCACAACCTCCCCTCAGGTAGTTGTAGACAGCAATAAGGTCTGCCCTGAGCCTCCTCTTCTCCAGGCTAAACAATCCCAGCTCCCTCAGCCTCTCCTCGTAGGGCTGTGCTCAAGGCCTCTCCCCCGCCTCGTCGCCCTTCTCTGGACATGCTCAAGGATTTCAGTGTCACACCAAACATTACCAGCTTTTAACTGCTACTGAATTTCATTTGAAATTAAAGTGGTAAAGAATACATAAGCCAATAACCAACTTCTCAGTCAGTATTTCCTTCCTAATCCTCAATTATCTTCATCCTAGCCTACAGATACACAAGGCATCAACACGCCTAGCAAGCCCCAAAGAACTTCGTTTTCTGCCTTTCATGGAAACAATTTTGCAAGGAGGGTCAAAAACTGTTTTAAGTAGCATTTTTACTTACTTTTCCACTATACTTTTATGATGCTTAATACATTTAGAATTCCATACACAATCTCTTTAAGGTTGAAGGCCTTTTTCATAAGTAGCAAATTGTTTTTCCAAGCCTTTAATTTTCCAAGACATCTGATTCCTGGGTAGCAGCTGAGGTTGTCAGCATACCTGGTTTTGGACAGCAGTCTAATGTTAACATCCCATACTTCTGGGAGCACCTGTCACTAGGGTCTGGCACCAAAAACCCCGCTGATAAATTCTCTCTTCTCTGGATTTCCTCTTCTCAGTTCTGTGAGTTCAGAGCCTGATTCCTCTTTCCTAGACATCAGCTGTGCACTTCATTTACACTGGCATAGAGAGTCCAGAAGTAAGCCATTAACAGGTGTCAGTGGCTACTTTTCACAGCCTGGACAAGAGACTTCCTATTTTGCTTTATGCTGTCAAATTATCCCAGTCAGCTCAAAAACACACCCTCAGCCCCTCTTGTGCATGGCCTGGAGTTTAAATATCCTGCAATTGTCCTTGTGCTACTGTGGTGGGTTGAAGGGTCCCAGGTTCCCTTAAGAAGACCACAGAGACAAGTTCTTTACAGTGACAGCAGTGATCCACAGCCTCCCTGGAGGTGTTCAAGGCCAAGCTGGATGAGGCCTTGAGCAACCTGTTCTAGTGGAAGGTGTCCCTGCCAGTGGCAGGGGTATGGGACTGGATGAGCTTTGAGGTCCCTTCCAACCTAAACCATTCTATGATTCTAAGCCCCATTCCAGGGGATGGACCTGGTCATCCCTGGAAATGGCTATTTTGTTACTCAATCCCATAATCCTGGTATCACTTTCTAAGTGGGCAGTAAAGTCGACTTTTTCTCTTTTCTCCCTTCCTTTCTGGTCTCCAGAGGGACTCTTATCTGGGTAACTATGTGGAAGTAAACCTGCCTGAGGCCTTCAAGGCCACAGCCAATGTCCAGCTGCACAATTTATGGCCTTGTTCCAGTGAGTTCTTTGGGGACCAGGGGATGCTCTCACACATGGGTACCCCCCTCTGGGTACAGTTTCAACACTTCATTGTAGCTCAAATACTACAACCGTGAAGAGAAAGCTGTGCTGGAGACTACAATGCTTATAGTTCAAATACTAAATTCATAGAAAGGTGTATGACAAGGAATGCTGAGTAACTCTGCTGGTCAAAGAGCAGCTTGCACTCACCCCACCCAACTGACCAGCAAAGCTCCTGAGCTGTGCAGATGGCAGGGCTGGCAGGCACTTACCTTCTTAAGGCAGGCATCCCCACCGGGAACTGCACCAGCATGGTGGTCAGACTGCTGCTGCTCCAACCCAGCTCCGCAGGCTCTCGGTATAGATGGGTTCAGAATCCTGTGATGTATGGCCAGGATGTCCCAGAAGGCCTAAGGAGGGAGAGCAGAGCTCCTGCTTTATTCTGGACTCTTTCCATACTGCTCATGCGCATACCGGCAAGCCCTGGATCTTATCTCTAGTAGCCTAGTGATGCTCAGCCTGGTGTAACTTCTGATCAAACACAAACCAACTCTTCCCTCTTACAGAGCTGCTTGGGCCTAATGGGAGACAATGGTGGGAGAGAAAATAAACACTGGGGCTTTGGTGATTTAGTCTGGTTGGGGGGAAGGCCTGAGGGGAATCCTCACGTATCTCTATTAGGCATTAAGGATTCCTGTATGCCGTATCTTCTCTGGCACATCTTTAAACACCACTTTTCTCTGTAAGAGTCTTATTATTTTACTGCCTTTTTGTTTTAAAGTAAAATAATCAAGTCTGCCCACTCTGTAAACCACAGACAGACAGCTGCTAACAAGTTCAAGGAGAGGAAATTCTGGTGCTCTGGTCCCCTGGAAGAGAAATCTTTTCCCTTTGCTCTGCTCTCCTCAGACCACACCTGGAGTCCTGTGTGCAGTTCTGGAGCCCCCAACACAAGAAGGACATGGAACTGTTTGAGCCAGTGCAGAGGAGGCCACAAAAATGCTCAGAGGGCTGCAGCAGCTCTGCTGTGAGGACAGGCTACAAGAGCTGGGGCTTCCCAGCCTGGAGAAGAGAAGGCTTCCAGGAGACCTTATAGTGGCCTTCCAGTATCTGAAGGGGGCCTACAGGAAAGCTGGGGAGGGACTACTGACAAGGTCTGGTAATGTCAGGATGAGAAGGAATCGGTTTAAACTGGCAGAGGGGAGATTTAGACTGGATGTTAGGAAAGGGTTCTTTGCAGTGAGGGTGGTGAGACACTGGCACAGGTTGCCCAGGGAGGTTGTGGCTGCTCCCTCCCTGGAGGTGTTCAAGGCCAGGCTGGATGAGGCCTTGAGCAACCTGCTCTAGTGGGAGGTGTCCCTGCCTATGGCAGGGGGTTGGAACTGGATGAGCTTTGAGACTTCTTCCAACATAAACCATTCTATCTATGATTCATTGCATCCAACTCCTGCCTACATCAGCTGTGATGTAGCCCACATGCTTGCACTCCTGCCATCCTGCCAGACACAAGACAAGTAGCCTGCACCCAGACCTCACAGAGGCTGCTCTCTCCAACAGAAAACAAGCCAAACTTGGAAGCAAAGCAAGTACCCATGGGTCACTGCAGGCACAGCCAACTTGTGGAACAAGTGCTTCAGGAGGCAGAGGTGGAGGGGCACACAGCCTGGTCAGAACCCATTCTCACAGCAAACAACTGAAGCCAAAGAGACATACAGGAACGAGATGGTCAGAGAAAAGGGAGTATGTGTATGGAATACACACTCAAAGAAGGCTTCTCTACACCAAGAAGTATGTCAACAAGAAGAGTGATTTCTAGACTTTCTAGAAATGAGATAATGGTCAAAGGGCAAGGGGCTGCAATTCAAGTTGGGAAGTGCTTTGAAGAGGAAAAAACCAAACAAAACCCTAGTGGGTGAGAAATCTATGAATTCTGTGGCAGAATCAAAAACTATGGTGGTGAAGGGGAGAAAGGTGAAGAAAAATGGCAACAGAAAGTGAAAACAAACAAATCCACACCACAAAACGACAACAGAAAAACAAAGACATTACAGAAAGTTAGCTTTGGAATTAGCATGTCCTTCTCTCCCAAACTCCTAGTGAGATAGCTGATTTTACCTATTTCATTTGCAGGTACCTATATTCACAGTATTCCACCATTCCACTCGTTCCTTCTGCTACACTTTGTTCTTTCCAGCCAGTCATAAGAGACACAGATACAAACGAAGGCCGAATAACAACATATCTTTCCTAACTCGTTGCCTTCATTCCATTTGTGCCATTCCACTCCCTTTGTCTCTCCTTCACTGCCTATGTGGAATAACACATTTACTGGATGATCTCAGAGGTCTCTCTCAACCTGGTTGATGCTATGATTCTATATTCTTTTATTAGCTGCTGCTTTAATTCTAATGCTTAGCTTCTTCACTTTTTCTGATAGCCAGAGCCTGCCTCCTAATTTCTGGCCACTCTACCCTTCTCTCACTGCAGTTTGCAGTATAAACACACACACATGCAAATGCTACCTCCTCTTCCTCCCATATATTGCTGCCCCTCCGCCATACAGCAACCACCCTCACTGTCCCATCTCCACCTAACTCTCCTTCCTGTGCCAGTTCAGGCATCCTTCCCTTGAAGAGTCATGTCATAGAATAGCCTGTGTTGGAAGGGACCTCCAAAGGTCATCCAGTCCAGCCCCCTGTGCAGTCAGCAGGGACATCTCCAATTAGATCAGGTTGCCCATAGCCCTGTCCAGACTCACCATGAATATCTCCAGGGATGGGGCCCCAACCACCTCCCTGGGCAACCTGTTCCAGTACCATCTTCATAGTAAAGACTCTGTTCCTAACATCCAATCTAAATCTGCTCTTCTCTAGTTCAAAGCCACTGCCCTCATCCTATCACTACAGGCCTCTGTAAACAGTCTCTCTCCATCCTTCTTGTAGCCCCCTTCAGGTACTGGAAGTCTGCTGTTATGTTTCCCCAGAGCCTCCTCTTCTCCAGGCTGAACAACCACAGCTCCCTCAGCCTGTCCTCACAGCAGAGGTGCTCCAGTGTCTGCATTGCAAGCCATTCTTCTGGCTTGAGCCTCTCCCCTGCTTGTGTTGTGTTGTAAAGACAAGACTCACATTGTGACAAATCGAGATAAGCTCTAGCATGTTCAGAAGTTACTTCACGTGGAGCACAACTCCACTAGGTGTCCAGAAATTCTCCTTCCTGTTAATGTGCACTGATTGTATGTTGGATGCAATGAAATAGAAGCTTTTGCACATGGAGGCTGGCAAAAGCTGTTCATATTCAGGAGCTGGCTTGTGAAACGTTTTAGGCTGGGTGTCAGGCAGAAGTTTCTTGCAGAAAGAGTGATCGGCATTGGAACAGGCTGCCCAGGGAGGTGGTGGAGTCGCCATCCCTGGAGGTGGCACTTGGTGCCATAGCTTAGTTGATTATCTAATGTTGGGAGATAGGTTGGACTTGATGATCTTAAAGGTCTTTTCCAACCTGCTCGATTCTGTGATTCTGTGTGAGGGAAAAAGGAATGAAAGAGAGAGACGATGAAAGAGAAAGCACAGTTCACTCCTGACAATGTCCTCACAGACTTAGTCAGTTGTGAACAATCGTTTCTAGAAAAATTATGTACTGATGAGCATTTCACTTCTCCTCAGAGTTGTCAGAAATGCAAACATCCCCAATAGCTACATAATGACAAGAAACAGCTAATTCCTCTATTACAGGTAATTTGCCAGAGGATTGCAGAAGTCATTTATTGCCTACTGTGAAAAATATATGGTGGTAGGCAGAGTTAGTTTCTTCCCCACTTTCTTCTACACTTGCAGTTTCACACTGCACGTGATTCATGCAGCATTTGCACCAGTCACACGAGGAAAACAACAACAGTGCAACAAGGCCAGCTAGCTAGACCTGCTGTGAGACTTCCCCAGTACTGCACCCAGAACTCCCAGAGCACACAGCAGCTCTCCCTCCCTTCTTACTGTCCCAGACAGTACTCATTTGCAGAAATCACTACATCACTGCCTAAATTCCCTGGAGATGTTCCAGGCCAGGTTGGATGAGGTGTTGAGGAACCTGGTCTAGTTGAGAGGCATCCCTGCCCATGGCAGGGAGGTTAGATTAGATGATCTCTAAGGTCCCCTTTTAGCCTAGGCAATTGTATGATTACATAGATGTGACGGTTTGGATGCCACCCGCCCTCCACCTCTTATGAAAGCACCCCTACTAGACTCAGATGGATGGGAACTCAGAAATGAAGCTTTACATTTACAGCTTAGCACAATATACAAGCAGGTATTTACAATAATTGGACAGGGCTGGGTGCTAGGTTGGACTGGATGAGCTTGGAGGTCTCTTCCAACCTGCTTGATTCTATGAATAGTTACAGCTATAGACAGAAATACACAAGTTAAAAGTAATACAGAAGCACAGCAGCCCTCCCAGAAATCAGAGTCCCCAGGAGGGGCTCCCAACCACACTTCCACCTCCTTTCCAGCCCTCTACCTTATCTCAGAGTTTGCCTTACATGCAAGGTGAGTTTGGAGAATTGGCAAGGGGGGTGAGAAAGCAAAAGGATTGGTTACACAGAAGCAGCCCAAGTAGAAAAAGTACAGGCTGCCAGAGACCCACATTGACTGTCTTATCTATGTTTGTGTTCTTGTTTTTGTACATCTCAGCAAGCCTATGAGTGCAGTAGTCATCACCATTGTTTCCTTTTCACAGCCTAGCATCTAATTTCTCTCATTAAAATATTCCAGTTGGCCTCAAACTAGCCCAACAAATTACAAGGAGAGAAAAGAAGATATGAAGGAATCACAGAATCACGGAGTGATTCTTGCAAGTGACCAAGATTCTTGGCTTGGAAGTGACCGAGAAAGATCATCATGTTGAACCCCCTTGCCAGATCAGGATCACCTAGGGTAGATCACACAGAAACACATCCAGGCAGATCTTGAATACCTCCAGAGAGGGAGACTCCACAACCCCCTGAGCAGCCTGTTCCAGTGTTCTGTCACCCTCACAGCAAAACAATTCCTCCTCACGTTTACAGGAAACTTCCTGTGCCTCAGCTTCCACCCACTGCCCCTTGCCCTGTCATCGGGCATCACCGAGAAGAGCCTCGAAGCTACCTTGAATGGATATTTCTCCTCCTTCCCAACATAAGACTTTAGCCCCTCTGAACTTCCACCTGCTGAAAGGCTGCATTATTCAATTTCCTATTTCAGAAGATAAAATAGGTAGCAGAACAGAAAACTACAGGAGGTGTTAAACACAACATCCTTACTCTACTGCTACACAGTTACATTTTTTTCTGTGCTGGTCCTTCTTAAAACTGCTTGCATTAGGCAAAAATCTACTTGTGAGAGTGGGAGCGAAAGTGCCCTCCTGCCTGGGGTAAGCTTTACTTAAAAAATGTAGTCTGAGTGCCAGGTGAGAAGAGTGGGGAGAGACGACACGAAAACAAAAGGAGCCCAGGAAGGTTGGACCTACTTCAAGAAAGAATTCTTGAAGGGGCAGGAACAGGCTGTCCCAATGTGCTGGAAGATGAGCTGCTGAGGGAGGCAGCCAGGCTGGATGAGCAAGGAGCTTCTAAAGGAATTTAAAAAGGGGTGTATCATCTTTGGAAAATAAGGGAGGTATCCCAGGAAGAGTTCAAGGACATTGCACCTCATTGCTGTCTACAACTACCTGAAGGGAGGCTGTAGCCAGGTGGGGGTTGGTCTCTTCTGCTAGGCAACGAGCAGCAGAACAAGGGGACACAGTCTCAAGCTGTGGTGCAAGAGGTCTAGGCTGGATGTTAGGAGGAAGTATGTGTGTATATATATCTATCTATATAAAAGTATATACAGTTCCTACCTATATAGACAGGTGGGAACTGAGTCAAGTCTGGCTAACAAACAGCAAGCAAAGACAAAGTAATGGAGCAGAATGGCTTACAGCTCCACTGAGAGCTGGCCAGGAATAAGAAGTACTTAGCACTGGTGTGAGGCAGAGACAAAATATTTCTTTTCTGGTATCCTTCACCTGGATAAGATGGCAAAAAAAAAAAAAGTTCAAGTGAGGTAAGAAAGAAAAGAACCAAAAAAGACATCAGAATAACAAGTGCAGAGTCACTCTGGACCTATTCTGAAACAAGAGAACAGACTTTAAAAAGCAGTAAAGCCAATAAAAATCCACTCATCCTGCAGCAGCAGAGGCGCTGCTGCAATAAAGGCAGTCCATAAAGAAGCGCTCTCGTTTCAACGTCAAAAGCACGTTGTTGTGCAACACCTGTTACTCAGCCCTGAGAGCTTTCTTAACCTGTCAAAGTGTTTAAGCTGAAGAAAAAGAATGGGCCTCCAGCTGTGCACTTGGGTAGAGAAAGCCTGTGTGCAGGGATATTGGTTTAATGAAATGTGTACCGATTGTAATTGTGGTAATAAGAGGGCAACTCCCCGAGGGGCGGCAGTAAGGCAGGGAGTGTAATCAAGCACAAAACAGAAGCTGCAGACTGGAGAGGGAGACTGATACCCCATGGGCAACAAAGCCGGTGAGGGGGGGCCCTGGAGCACAAGTCCAGTGAGGAGAGGCTGAGGGAGCTGGGGTTGTTTAGCCTGGCATGCTAGCTGGCACATTTTGGTGAGAAGAATGAGATGCTAGGTGGTGAAAAGGAAACAACGGTGATGTCCACTGCACTCACAGGCTTGCTGAGACGTGTAAGAACAAGAACATAAATATAGATAACAGAGTCACGCTGTCTCTCGGGGCTGCATGAACTTCTCTCTTCCTAACTTGCTGCCTGACTAATCCTTCTCCTTCCTAACCCCCTGGCCAACCCTCCAGACTACCTTAAACATAAGGCAAAGTCTGGGGTAAGGTAGAGGGATGGGAGGAAGGTGGGAGGGTGTTTGGGAGCCCCTCCTGGGGACTCAGGTTTCTGGGAGGGCTGTTGTGTTTCTCTATGAATTTTAACCTGTCTATTTCTGTATCGTAAATATCTGCTTGTATATTGTGCTAAGCTGCAAAGATAAAGCTTCATTCAATTTCCAGATCGACTGAGTCCAGTCTGGGTGATTTTCCAAAGTGTGGAAGGGTGGGTAACACCCAAACCATCACACCTGGAAAAGACAAGGCTGAGGGCAGACCCCACTGCTGTCTACAATTATTTGAAGGGAGGCTGTAGCCAGGTGGGGGTTGGTCTCTTCTGCCAGGCAACCAGCAACAGAACAAGGGGACACTGCCTCAAGTTGTGCTGCAAGAGGTATAGGCTGGATGTTAGGAGGAAGTTGTTGGCAGAGAGAGTGATTGGCATTGGAATGGGCTGCCCAGAGAGGTGGTGGAGTCACCGTCCCTGGGGGTGTTCAAGCACAGACTGGCTGAGGCACTTAGTGCCATGGTCTGGTTGATTGCCTAGGGCTGGGTGCTAGGTTGGACTGGATGATATTGGAGATCTCTTCCAACCTGGTTGATTCTATGACTGGACCCTTGCTCTCTGCCCTGCTTGCTGACTGCCCAGCCCAACAGGATCTCCTCCCCAGTAAGCCCCAGCACCACTCCATGCCACATCCTTACACATCTCCCTGGAGTACTCCCCAGGGAAAAGACCGAAGATGATCACAGAGAACATCCGCTTGGAAGACGCTTCAAAGATCATTCAGTCCAACCTTTGGCCCAGCACCAAAAGGTCAATACTAAACCATGTTCCATGCCACTTAAACATCTGATCCAGCTGCCAACAGTGGAGTCTGCCAGCATCTGTAAGGCAGGCTTGCAAGTCAATGCGGATACGAAAGAGCAGGAGAGAACTGAAAATCAGTGCAGAAGAACACTCCTCTGTCTTCCACTGCTCTACTCTGTTTAGCCTGAGAATCCGAAGTGCCTAGGAAACTACAGAGCATGTTTTCCTGGGAAAAGAAGCTCTTGGAGTCCTGGATAAAATGAGAAATGGCACTTACGGAGGAGACGAGGAAAGAGTAAAACCAGGCAGCATATATTAGCTGCTACTTTAATTCTAATGCTTACTACTTTGCCTTTTTTGACAGCCAGAGCCTGCCTCCTAATTTCTGGCCACTCTACCCTTCTCCCTCTGCAGTTTGCAATAGAAACACACTCCATGTAAATGCTACCTTCTCTTCTTCCCATACGTTGCTGCCCCTCCACTACCATACAGCCACCATCTTCACTCTTACTGTCTTATCTCTATCCAACTCTGCCTTCCTGTGAGAATTCAGGCACCTTTCCTTTGGAAAGTCACGTCTTAGTATCATAGAACAGTCTGGGTTGGAAGGCACCTCTAAAGGTCATCTAGTACAACCACTTAGGGAGGAGACCAGGAAAGAGTAAAGTCATAGAATCACAGAATGGTTTAGGTTGGAAGGGACCTCAAAGCTCATCCAGTTCCAACCCCCTGCCATAGGCAGGGACACCTCCCACTAGAACAGGTTGGTCAAGGCCTTGAACACCACAACCTCCCTGGGCAACCTGTGCCAGTGTCTCATCACCCTCACTGCAAAGAACCCTTTCCTAATATCTAGTTTGAATCTCCCCTCTGCCACTTTAAACCCATTCCCCCTCATCCTGTCATTACAGGACCTTGTCAATAGTCCCTCCCCAGCTTTCCTGTAGGCCCCCTTCAGATACTGGAAGGCCACCCTAAGGTCTCCTGGAAGCCTTCTTTTCTCCAGGCTGAAGAGCCCCAGCTGTTGTAGCCTGTCCTCATAGCAGTAAGGCAATACATAGAACTTTCCTCATCCTTCTTTTAAGAACCAGAAAGGACTGTGGCTGAAAAGAGGAGAAGGAAAGAATCCAAGTTAAATATTGGTTTTGTTCTTGAGGGTGAGGCGAATTTTCGGCCAAGGCCATGATTCAGGAATAAAATAAACAGAACTCATTCTGTTTCTTCCTGCAGTAATAAGCAATATTCTGCCTTCCCATTCTCTAAATTGTCTTATTTGCCAGCAATATAGCACAAAAAATATTCCAAAGCTTTATTAGATGGTTTGCAGAATAATGTTCTTCTCAACATGGACAGCTCATCAGCGAATGCTGTACTGCTGTCAGTCAGAAAGGCAGATGAAAAAACATAATTTGGAAAGCAACCAGCTACCTGAAAAAGTGAAATCCATCCAAGTGGTGAAGCACATCCTGCCTGCTACTGCTCAGAGCACACCCGCCTAGAGAAACTACGTCTGTGCTACACAGCAGGAAGAGTGCTTGTTGCAGCTGTTGCAGGCAAGCACAAAGAGACATTGCAGAGAGTGAGAGAGCCTCAGCTATTTATGTGAGATACAACTGGAAGATTAACAAGGGCTATCATTGCTTCAGACCTTCACTTTTCCAGCTCTGCAACATAAACTTCTGCTCGTATTAGGCAGAAACAAGCTGGAGCTGCCTGTTGCTACTGAGTGACATCAGCAAGCTGCAGACCTCTGACAGTGTCTGAGAGAAGCTTGTGAGCTTTTTGTTTCCCTGATTGCAAGGAACAGCTTGCTGCATGGTGGCTGTAATCGGTTTGGACAATGTTGAGAGTCTGGTGACAAGGTTAATCAGAATCAGAGCAAGTCTAGTTGCCCATGGATAAATTTATGCCACTGATACAGATGTCACAGAGCTCCTTTCTACGTGCCTTCAAAACTCCTTCAGCTACAAAAGCTCTTGATCCAGGCTAACTTGAGTGACACCGCTAACAACACATGCAGTGCAGGAGGCACTGGAGAACAAGGGAGGGATGTAAGGCAGTGTTCTGCTTCTCCATCCAGTGCTCCTTTCAATAATCGCTCAGACTTCTCCAGCTGAGGCTTTGGTTGTGATCTGACACCATCGCCTCTCATCAGTCACATTCACTTCTGAGTCAGGATGTCACAGAGGATGATGTCACTGATGCAACCTGACACATCATGTCACCATGCCAGGTCTGCCAGCTGGGAAACTCCGGGAAAAGGAGAGGAGAAAAAAAATTAAAAGGAAGAAAAAAGTAGGCTTCAGAAAAAGTATTCCTCATCAGAGGAAAGGTTGTGTTGCCTGTAAAAGCAAGAACAAACCAAAAGCATTCCTCCTCAGAGGAAAGGTTGTGTTGCCTGTAAAAGCAAGAACAAACTAAAAGTATTCCTATGAGGACAGGCTGAGAGAGTTGGGGCTCTTCAGCCTGGAGAGGAGAAGGCTTCGAGGAGACCTTATAGTGGCTTTCCAGTATTTGAAGGGAGCCTACAGGAAAGCTGGGGAGGGACTCTTTACACGGTCTAGTAATGTTAGGACGAGGGGGAATGGGTTTAAGCTGGAAGAGGGGAGATTTAGACTGGATGTTAGGAGGAAGTTCTTTACAGTGAGGGTGGTAAGGCACTGGAACGGGTTGCCCAGGGAGGTTGTGGATGCTTCCTCCCTGGAGGTGTTTAAGGCCAGGCTGGATGAGGCCTTGAGCAGCCTGCTCTAGTGGGAGGTGTCCCTGCCTATGGCAGGGGGTTGGAGCTGGATGATCCTTGAGGTCCCTTCCAACCTAAACCATTCTATGATTCTATGATTCATCAGAGGAAAGGTTGTGTTGCCTGTAAAAGCAAGAACAAACTAAAAGTATTCCTCATCAGAGGAAAGGTTGTGTTGCCTGTAAAGGCAAGAACAACTAAACAAAGATACAGCGAGGATTGGGGGGAAAAAAACAGACTGGGAACAAATCAGTAACGAAATAGTTACTGACATTCTGCTGGTGGTTCAGGCAGACAGGCCCCTGTACTGGCTTAGAAATGCACCTTTCTCTCTTTCAGTCCTGCTGAAAATCTGTGCAAGCAGATTCCTCAAAGGGAAGATTCCTGTCCCTAAGGACTGGTCTAAAACATATGCAAGATGTGTTCTAATTACCCCAAGTGAGAAAACAGTGAAGGGATGTTTGCTTATCTTTCCCTTGCAAATGATAATGCACTCACACATTTCTGCAATACATACATTAACATCGTCTGGGAGAGGAGAGAGACATCTGAGATGCAGCTCTCTCTGCGCTGGAGACAACCCCATCTGCAGTGCTTGCAGTTCAGAAGTTACACAAAACAGAATCACAGAATTTCTTAGATTGGCAAAGCCCTTCAAGCTCATCGAGTCCAATCATTAGTTTCACACTGACAAGTCCTTGACTAAACCAAATCCCTCAGCACAACATCTCAGCACTGTGAAACAAGAGGATACACCTGGTGAAAAGTCTTCTCTCACAATTAAACACTGTGACCGAAGAGTCACAGGAGCTTCAGTTAATGGTATCTCAGCCAAACCCAATTCTGACACAAGAGCATTATTTGCCTCAGTTATAGTCCAACAAATCTGAGACGGCAAAACAGACAAATTTAGTGAGAAAAAAGAGATAGAAAGACTCTGTGTTAACAAAGCCAAGTCACTTTAGAACAGAAATCACAGAAACATTCAGGTTGGAAAAGCCCCTTGGGATCACCAAGTCCAATCGATGAGCCTACTCTACAAGGTGCACCCTAAAGCACCCCAAGCACCACATCTAAATGACTTTTAAGCACCTCCAGGGTTGGTGACTGCACCAGCTCCCCCGTCAGCCCATTCCAATGCCTGGATTTACTGCTTTTACTGCTTATATTTCCTCCTTCATTTTTCCATCTATGCCATAACCCAGATAGCAAAAACTGGACACTTGCATATAAGAAATTGCAACACCACACAATTGGAAAAGAAAAAAAAACCAAACAGTGGAATATTCACACCAGCTTCTATTCCTGCACATTACAAACTGACCCAGATTCCACCAAATTCAGTCCCTGGTTTTGAATAAGCAGCTTTTTGATACAGAAAATGGAGCCACTGGGATGCCAAAGTAATGGTCCACAGACACAATGCAGCACACGTATTTGCAATTTAACAAGCACTGTGTCTGCCAATAATCACCAGCAGAAAAAGTTTTAGCTAAATAAGGCAAGATCAGCCTGAAAACTTGACACGATGCAGTTTTGCTTCCTCTGGAACCACAGAACTGTTGAGGTTGGAGATCATCAGGTCCCATGACCCTCAGCAGCACCACATCCATACATCCTTTAAATACCTCCAGGGGTGATGACTCCACCACCTCCTTGGGCAGCCTCATAACCCTTTCTGTGAAGAAATCTTTTCCTGATATCCAATCCAAACCTCCCCTGGGGCAACACAAGTCACTTACTGCATGTGAGAAGGAGCCCCCACCTTACTGCACAGAAGCACAGGTTTTCTTAGATTGGCAAAGCCCTTCAAGCTCATTGAGTGCAATCATCAGTTTAACACTGACAAGTCTCTGACTAATCCAAATCCCTCAGCACAACATTTCATCACTGTGAATCACTACTGTTGGAAAGGACCACCAGCATCATCCAGCATACCCCTTTGAGGTAGTTGTACGTGTTGGCTCCCAGGACAAGCAATTTAAGCTGAAGTGTTTAAAGCTACTGAGATACATAGCTAAATGCAAAATTGAATTTGCAAGAAATATCTCTAAAGGGCTGTGACATTCTAGAAATTGATATCATACCAATCATTAGGCTTCACAATGGGAGTTTACTGATTTTCTGATGCCTCAATTAACAGTTTAGGGTTTTTTAATACAACAATAGGCGAATGTCAAATGTTAGCGTAAGCACAAATATCTCTTCCTTTTTCCTCCCCAGATAATGCTGGAATCATAGAATCCTAGAATCAACCAGGTTGGAAGAGACCTCCAAGCTCAGCCAGTTCAACCTAGCACCCTAACCCAGCCCTAGCCAATCAACCAGACCATGGCACTAAGTGTCCCATCCAGGCTTTGCTTGAACACCTCCAGGGACGGCAACTCCACCTCCTTCCTGGGCAGCCCATTCCAATGCCTATCACTCTCTCTGCCAACAACTTCCTCCTAATGTGCTGTCAGCCTGAACTCTCCTGACCAGGCAATCCCATACTGGAAGGCAGGCATTGCTATCTAGTCCTTCTACCTTATCAACTGGCTTTGGGCAGTTTAGCTGCTGATGCCAATCACCGAGCGAGAGATGTTACAGTGACATCTGCCTATCAGTGAGCCTAGCTGCTTTTGTCTGTCTTCCAAGGCAATTTTTCTTCTTCCTAAATGTCAGTCTGTTTAACCATACTTCGGTCAGAGCTGCCAGCTATGTGCCACAGTAGCAGTTCCAACAGAAAACAAGAAAAGCAAAAATCTATTAAGAACATTTAATTCTCTCTTAGCCTCAGGCTGTGCAATCCTCAGGGGATGACCCAAGCTCGTTGCTGATCTCAACAAATTATTTTTATTGCCTTGCTGCTCTTTTACTTTAATTGATCTTGCTGTTAGTATCACACTGACCATGATTTGCAGATGGCCCAGGCAGGGTGGGCTAGAGAGCCCACTAGGTCAGTTATAGTGCATCATCCTTCTCACTAACAGATTCCTGTCCAGAAGGCATTCGCTAGCCCTCATCCGAAAGAAAATCTTGATTCCACTCTGTGAAAGCATCCTGGGATACCCCGAATTCCTCTCTTCTCCCTCTCACTCTGTGGGTTTGAATGGGAGAAGAAAATCTGCTTCCGCCCACTACCCAGCAGGCTTGAAGTGGGACAGCAAAAGGTCCTTTTCTGCAGGTGGGCAGACCCGTGCAGAAGCCCACACTGAAATCAAGCTGGTGGTTAGCTGCATTTTCGCACCCCGTATGAATGGTAAGTGGGCACTTTGTCTAGAGAAAGGATAAATAGAGCCTGGAGGGCTCCTGCCTTGAGACTTCCCATCTTGACAGAGATTCTGTCTCAACAGAGTGCCCGGCAGGAGAGGTTCCTGCTGTGCCTGGACCGCCCCCGCTTTTGGACGGCTCCTACCTCTTGTATGGCTCTTGGTTTCACCCCGTCCCTGCTTTCGGATGGTTCCCCCCACGTTTGCACCCTTTGTGCAAACCTGCAGGCCTGGCAAGCCCTGGGGTCCTTTGAGCAAGAGCTGGCAGCATCTGGACCACCCTCTCTCAGACCCTATCAGCAGCCAACTTCCCAGCTGCCTCCCAGCCAGGGGGGCCCTAGCAGTTTGGCTCTGCCCTGCTGCCGTGAAGGCAGCATCGTTCCATGACCATCCCACTGGGGAAGAAGTGCTCAAGACATTTCCGCGTTTGGCGGCTCTGTCACTCGCCTAAGGGCTTCCGCGGCGTGGATCTCTACTATGGGCTATTGCCTGCAGGGTCAGAGGGCTGCTCCTGCACAGGAATCCAGTCAGGGATCACTGCTAAGTGACCATCTCACCTCCGTGAGTAAGCTCTTCCCTTAATCTTCTGCTCAGCCTGATTGCCAGTGGGGTAAAGCTGTGCTTGTAACATAGCCTCTGCCATTGCCTGGCTTCCTAAACCCTTCCATTTATCTGGAACATCTTCCTCGTGAGACATGCCCGATCAAACTGAATCTGCTAATAAACTACTTCTAGTATATAGTTTTGGGGGCAGGGTTCCAGGAAGACAAAGTAATTCTATTTCTTCTATTTCCTGACTGGGCCACGTTAATTCCCTGCCACCACAACAGAAAGTAGGTAGAAAGAGCGTCTGTTTTATCGCTTCACTTCCTACAGCTGAGGGAGTTAACCACTTGCAGAGCGCTGCTCAACTCAATGTTACCTGTGCTGTATTTTCACATTGGCTTACACTTAGTGTGCAGATTTCTTAACTCTGCTATTTGTAGAAGGGCTGAAATATGAGCTCCAAAATGGTACCACATATTAGTGGATTTATTAGGAGGGGAAAAAGGCTGGAAAAGGACAAACTATTACAGATTTGAACCAGACCAGTATCTTACAGACTGCATTGAGTGATGAGACCAGTGAGAGGGCTGAAGGGAAAAATCCTCTGAGGAGAGGCTGAGGGGGCTGAGAAGAAGAGAAAGCAAGATCTACAGGGCACCTTACCACTCTCTACAACTACCTGTCCTGTTCTACAACTACCCAGTCCTGTTCAATATTTTTATTGATGATCTGGATGAGGGGATTGAGTCCAGCATCAGTAAGTTTGCAGATGACACCAAGCTAGGAGCAGCTGTGGAGCTGTTGGAAGGTAGGAGAGCCCTGCAGAGGGACCTGGACAGGCTGGATGGGTGGGCAGAGGCCAATGGGATGAGACTAAACAAGGCCAAGTGCAGGGTTCTACACTTTGGCCACAACAACCCCAGGCACCACTACAGGCTGGGGACAGAGGGGCTGGAGAGCAAAAAGGCAGAGAGGGGCCAGGGGTGATGGTAGACAGTATCTGAAGAAAAGGCAGCAGTGTGGCCAGGAGAACCAATGGCATCATGGACTGGATCAGGAACAGTGTGGGCAGCAGGACAAGGGAGGTTATTCTACCCCTGTACTCAGTACNTCGCTGTCCCTGGAAGTGTTGAAGCAAAGCCTGGATGAGGCTCTTAGTGCCATGGTCTGGTTGATTGGCTAGGGCTGGGTGCTAGGTTGGACTGGCTGAGCTTGGAGGTCTCTTCCAACCTGGTTGATTCTATGATTCCACCTAAAAGGAAGTTGTACTGAGGTGGGGATCAGGCTCTTCTCCCAGGCAACTTGTGACAGAACAAGAGGGCACGGCCTGAACCTGTGCTGGGGAGAGGATAGGTTGGATATTAGGAAGCACTTCATGATTGAAAGGGGAATTAGACACTGGAATAAACTGCCCAGGATGGTGGAGGAGTCACTATCCATGGAGGTCTTTAAGAAAAGACTGGATGTGGCACCTGGTGGCATGGTTCAGCTGATGGTAGGTTGTAAGCTGGACTTGATGAGGTCAGAGGTCTTTTCCAGCCACAATGGCTCTGTGAAGTGCTTTCAGAATTAAACCCACAACCATTAAAAGAGATGCAAAAGATGAAGGATGAACTCTGGGTGATGCAGAGAAGAGTCTCCCATGCAGTCCCTTCGCAGTGCATCGTCAGTCAGTCCTGCCTTGGAGAACAGAGTGACCGCTCAGCCCTCAGCACACTGTTAACCACACATGTTGTGATAAGGAGCAGAAGTCACTTAGATGCACTGCTACACTCCTATCTCTTAGGTGACTTAGTGACCACATGTGGCCACAGCTTTCACTCAGAAGTTACAAATATTCAAATGAATTTTCGAGTGAGTACAAATTGAAGTCTGTACATTCAGCTTCAGCCCTACCCTCAGTTTAAGTTGGGGGGGGTTAATAGTTTTTGGGGGGAGTTGTTTTGATTAAGGTTGGTTTGGGTTTTTTTTAACTATTTTTGCAAATAAGTTTATTAATGAGATCATGATGAAGATTCAGTAGGTAACTGTGACATCTGAGGACAATCAAATAAACAGCCTTTACAAGCCACTGGCAACCAAAATGTACTGTTGCCTTGGGTTTGCATCTGTCAGGGCTTTTTGTTGGGGGGCAGGGAATTTCTGGTGTGGCTCCTGTAGGAAGCTTGGAGTAGCTCCCCCAGCTCCAAACGGGACATACTTCTGGCCAAAGCCAAGCCAATCAGTACCTTTTGATAAGATTGCTGAGAGGGGAAATTATTTTGTTTTGGAGCAGGACATGAGAGAGAGAATTATGTGGATAACGAGGTCAGGAAGGAAGGGATGGGGAGAGGCTCTGTGGTGAGACAGTAGGCTGACCTCATGCTCTCCATGGAGATTCATGGTGGAGCAGAATTCTGCCTACAGCCTCCATGGAGGGCTCCACACTCGGGCAGGGGAACCGGTGCCAAAAAAGGCCGAGACTGAAGGAAGACGGTGCTGGAGCAATCTGTCACTGGGAGGCCTGCACCCTGCAGAAGAGATCCGTGCCAGGTGAAGTCTGTGGAGAGCTGTCTCCCATGGGGATGATGCCACATTGTAGCAAGGGAGGTCTGTGAGCAGTTTTACTCCTGAAGAGGAAGTAGTGACAGAAACAACAGACTGACTGTGACACCAATTTCCCACCCCCCTGCACCACTCTAGGGGAGGTGGCAGAGGATCAGGAGCAGAACTGGTCCCAGAAAGAAGTAGTGTTGGGATAAAGGTGGTTCTATTTCTCCCTGCCATACTGATTCAATCAGTGATGGCTTTTTCAACTTCAATTGATTTTGCTTCCTCAGATCAAGCCTGTCTTTTGCCCATAGCCATAACGGATGAGTGAGCCCTATCTGCCCTTTTTCTTTTGTTGCAATTTCTCCTCCCTATCCCACCAAAGGGGCATAGGAGCCAGCAAACTGCTGCATAGGTTTTGCTGCTAGCTGGGCAGGTTTAAACCATGACAACAACTTGGAGACAAAATCATATCTAGTCAGAATAGAACTGAGAATGCCAAATGCTCTCTCACAGCAAAGGCTGGTAAGCCAGTTAAAACACAGAGATAGCAGGAAAAACCTTGCTCACCTATGTAAAGCCCAAATGTCACCACTTCTGCTGGTCCATCGTAGGAGAGAACACCAAGAACACGTACCAGAGACTAGCAGCAGCTCGTTTAGAAGAAACTGGAATTCAGATCAGGTTCCAGTGTCCAGATATCAGATCCATCAACACTATCATCTTACTCTCATCTTTACTACTGCCTTTGAAGCAGACTGAAGCCAGCAGCCTGGATATGAAATGCTGCCTCTACACAGCCACTCAGATTTGCATTTCAGATTCATACTCTCCTCTTTCTTTTCTGTTTATGCCTCTTGTGTGTTTAATTTCCTCTTTGGTAAAAACCTACACTTTATTTCAAGCTTCTAGCCAGCCACATACTTTTTTTCTGCCTTTCTGTACATTTAGCGCTGGACTGAAATTAAAATTGATAATCCCTTCATAAATATTCATGCAATCTGTATGTACTACTGGTCCAGGAGATCCTGTTGACAGAAGGGAATATTAGTGTCATGCAACTACAAAAAAACTGGCTTACTCCAGAAGCAGTAGGGACTTTTAGTCCAATTCTTTAGGAGACCCACGCTTCGGCTACCCAGGGCAAAACAAGAAACAAAGCCCTAGAGGGAGTGCCAACTGCCAACAGACCTCCCTCTGCCTTCCCTCTCATTAATCCACCCTCTCTTCTTTCATTCCACTGCTTCTGTCACTCCCCAGCTTTGCTTTACTTTTTTCCTTCTGGAACTTGGCTAAGTCTCCCTTCCCTCTTGCTCCTTTCTCATTTTTCTTCCCCCCTCCAATATTTTCTCTCTTATTCCAACAAATGCTCCACAGCAGACAGATTCATTCATCTCTAGCACCTTATCTGGTGGAGCATATGTTTCTTTTCTTTGAGGTCAGATTAACTATTCCTTATAAATGGTACAAGGAAGAAATATGTGTTGGCAGCAAGTTCTGCTACTTTTAGGCACCACTTTTTGTCCGCTGCATTAAGTCAATTTAACGTGCTTAAACGTGCCTTTTGTCAACAGCAACAAAGGCAAAAAAGCAGCTGAACTCCAGTTAATAAATCACTTTCTGGAGGGAGAAACTGCCTAGGAAATACAATGTCAAGCAGTTACTGCACATTATTCTTACAGAGAGGAAAGATGAGGAGAAAAGGTTAAATATAAGAGATGTTTTCTACACAGACCTCTATGTACTCATTCAACTAGCTAAAAAACTGAGATCCCACTGCATCTGGGTTGAGGCAATGCCAAGCACAAATCCAGGCTGGGCAGGGACTGGCTGGAGAGCAGCCCTGAGGAGAGGGACTTGGGGGTGCTGGTGAAGAAGACGCTCAACAGAGCCAGCAGTGTGCACTTGCAGCCCAGAAAGCCAAGCAGAGCCTGGGCTGCAGCAGGACAAGTTTGGCTAGCAAGGGCAGGGAGGTGATTCTCCCATTCTGCTCCACTCTGCTGAGACCCCACCTGGAGTACTGCATCCAGTTCTGGAGCCTCTATTACAAGAGGGATGTGGAGATGCTGGAGTGTGTCCAGAGAAGGGCCAGGAGGATGCTCAGAGGGCTGCAGCAGCTCTGCTGTGAGCACAGACTGAAAGAGTTGGGGCTGTTGATTCTGGAGGAGGGTCCCAGGTGATCTTCTTGTGGCCTTCCAGTATCTGAAGGGGGCCTACAAAAAAGCTGGGGAGGGACTTTTTAGGCTCTCAGGGAGTGACAGGACTGGGGGGAATGGAGCAAAGCTGGAGGTCTATAATTGTATTGGTTCTGTTACATATACTGTGAGCCTCTGGGAAACGTAAACTAGAACCAAGACAGACGGTGACTTCACCACCTCCCTGGGCAGCCCATTCCAATGCCAATCACTCTCTCTGCCAACAACTTCCTCCTAACATCCAGCCTAGACCTGCCCTGACACAGCTTGAGGCTCTGTCCCCTTGTTCTGTTGCTGCTTGCCTGGCAGAAGAACCCAACCCCACCTGGCTACAGCCTCCCTTCAGGGAGTCGTAGCCAGCAATGAGGTCTGCCCTGAGCCTCCTCTTCTGCAGGCTGCACACCCCCAGCTCCCTCAGCCTCTCCTCATGGGCCTGTGTTCCAGGCCTCTCACCAGCTTCATCTCCCTTACCTGGTTTTGCCAAGGGAGAAGAGCAGAGCGCAGCATTACCTATGGTTTACCATTTCCTTTCTAAAACACATCATAGCTGTGATCAGGAGTGTGTTGCAGCTTCCCAGCACAGCCATTACTTTCTGCCTGTCTGCTGTACCTCAAGGAATATCAATTCACTCCCAGGAAAGAAAAAAACATACAAATAAACACACAACTCAACTCCAAACTCCCAGCACTTCCACAGGCAGATTAGAAAGTCCTGCCAGCAAGGAATTCTGATGTACAGTGGAGATTCTGCCTGGCAACTGAAAGAAGATGTGCTTTCATGTAAAAAAAATGAGAACAACTGGAGATGGAAAAACCACCTCAGCTCAGGTCACAGGCAGTTCTCAAGAGTGCTTGATCTAACTCCAGAAAGAAAAGTGATACAAAGATAGTCTTCTCCCCCACCTCTCAGACCACTCGGCTCCAGGCAGGTCAAGTTATGAATTAGATAAGGACTACATTTGCAGAAGACGATGTTAATAGGGAGGTGTAGGAGTGGCAGAATAAAGATCTCATTTCCCCCCTTCCACAAGCAGAAGAGAAGATGGAGCAGTATATGCTCTTTGTCCACCAAAGCAGAGTTTGAAAACGTGCTGAGGCTCAAAGACTGAGAATGTGCTACAATGCCAGGGATCACCAGCCGGCACACCACCGCTCCCCCAGTTTGTTACTAGGCTTGCAGGACCCGCCTGAACATGAGCCAGCAGTGTGCCCAGGTGGCCAAGAGAGCCAGTGGCATCCTGGCCTGCTTCAGGAATGGTGTGGTCAGCAGGAGCAGGGAGGTCATTCTGCCCCTGTACTCTGCACTGGTTAGACCTCACCTCGAGTACTGTGTTCAGTTCTGGGCCCCCCAGTTTAAGAGGGACATTGAGATGCTTGAGCGTGTCCAGAGAAGGGCAACGAGGCTGGGGAGAGGCCTCGAGCACAGCCCTACGAGGAGAGGCTGAGGGAGCTGGGATTGTTTAGCCTGGAGAAGAGGAGGCTCAGGGCAGACCTTATTGCTGTCTACAGCTACCTGAGGGGTGGTTGTGGCCAGGAGGAGGTTGCTCTCTTCTCTCAGGTGGCCAGCGCCAGAACGAGAGGACACAGTCTCAGGCTGCGCCAGGGGAAGTTTAGGCTTGAGGTGAGGAGAAAGTTCTTCACTGAGAGAGTCATTGGCTACTGGAATGGGCTGCCCGGGGAGGTGGTGGAGTCGCCATCCCTGGGGCTGTTCAAGGCAAGGTTGGACGTGGCACTTGGTGCCATGGTCTAGCCTTGAGCTCTGTGGTAAAGGGTTGGACTTGATGATCTGTGAGGTCTCTTCCAACCTTGGTGACACTGTGACCCGTAAGCTTAGTCTCCCTTTCACTCCTCTCACAGCACCTGAACATCTCCTTACACTTGTATGAAGTCTGGAATTGATTTTCTCTCCTATCTCAGGTCAGAGCTGTATATTTTATTCAGCATCACCTGCTTCAGGCAAGGAAAAAGTAACTGTTTCACCGTGGCTATCTCCAAGCTCGTCTTGTGCATAGTGTTACTAGGACCACTCCAGCAATTCACCTACACAGAACAGAGGTCAGTTACTGAGGCTGCAGTATTCCAGTTTCTCCTGCCCTGTCTTTACAGAGGAGACAGGTTTAGATCAGACAACACTACGTTTATTGGTATACTTCTTGCAGGCAGCTGCCCCACTAGTACAGAGCACTGACACAGCACATTCTCCTCAGGCCTCCCCATACCTCTGTGGAGATGAACACAAGGGTAAAACTTCCTAAGCCCTCGCATCTGCCAGCTGCGGCAGTTCTGACTGCAGAAGCAGGTGGCAAATGCAACCCAGTGTTGCAGTGTTAACTGAAGAGGAAAGCATTGGACAGTCATAACAGACTGGTGTGTTTTCAAGTACAAACCCTATGAGGAGAGGCTGAGGGAGCTGGGGGTGTGCAGCCTGCAGAAGAGGAGGCTCAGGGCAGATCTCATTGCTGTCTACAACTACCTGAAGGGAGGTTGTAGCCAGGTGGGGGTTGGTCTCTTCTCCCAGGCAACCAGCAACAGGACAAGGGGACACAGCCTCAAGTTGTGCTGGGGGAAGTCTAGGCTGGATGTTAGGAGGAAGTTCTTCACAGAGAGAGTGATTGGCATTGGAAAGGGCTGCCCAGGGAGATGCTGGAGTCACTGTCCCTGGGCGTGTTCAGGAAAAGACTGGATGAGGCACTTAGTGCCATGGTCTGGTTGAGTGGATAGGGCTGGGTGCTAGGTTGGAGTGGATGATCTTGGAGGTCTCTTCCAACCTGGTTGATTCTATTCTATTCTATTCAAGTGGGGTTGCATTCTAGAAACCCTTGTAGATCTGGGGAAACCTATGGCACTTCATTCAGGCCTGACCCCTGCATGTGCTGTTAAGGGCTGAGTGATAGGTTGGACTGGATGATCTTGGAGCTCTCTTCCACCCTGGCTGATTCTATGAAAGCATGAGGGAAAGGGTAGGAATCTCAAAAGCACCTTTCCTCCATGCTGTCCTTCCTTCCAGAGAGCATGGGCAGAGGTCAGAATAAGAAGGATGGCTTTGCTTTCAAGCCACAACTGAGTGATTGGTGCCAGTAAATCATCATCCTGTCACAAGCTCTGTGATTCAGAGCCTTTTAACTGGTCTCTTTGAGAAGCATTCACAGTAAACTTATGTTTCTGCCGAAGACTGATGGACTGCAACAGAGATGCTTGTCTCTCATGCTGTGGTAGATTGTGGCTTTTCACAGAGCACACCCAAGAAGTGCACCACTGACCCACAAAGCACAGGAAAAGCTAACATCCATCTAGCTCTGAGTGGAGGTTTGCAGTAGTAATTCCCAGAAAAAACCTTCCAGTGTTTGCATACAACAGATAATTTCAGCATGGAAGATGTGCATCTTCCAGCTGATGTCACTGCTGACGTTCTCACCAGTTACAAATGAAAGAGGTAGTGAGGACAGGGGCAATGTGGCTGGAAAGCTGTCTGGTGGGAAGAGCCCTGGGGGTTCTAATCAACAAGCAACTGAATATGAGGCAGCAGTGTGCCCAGGTGGCCAAGAAAGCCAATGGCATCCCAGTCTGGATTAGAAATGCTGTGGCCAGCAGGTATAGGTAGGTGATTGTTTTCTTGTACTCAGCTCTGGTGAGCCCACACCTCGAGTGTTGTGCTCAGTTTTGGGCACCTCAATACAAGAGGGATGTGGAGGTGCTGGAGTGAGTGCAGAGGAGGGCAAGGAAGCTGGGGAAAGGCCTGGAGAATAAATTCCCATGAGGAGCTGGAGATGGTTAGTTTGAAAAAGAGGAGGCTGAGGGGAGTCCTGAAGGCTGTCCACAGCTACCTGAAAGGACCTTGTGGAGATATGCCACATTCAAAGCATTATTTTCCTCACTGCAGAAGACCAAACCTTTACAGAGATGAATTGCAGTGGTAGGCCCAAAACACACAATCTTCCCCTTCCATTTTGAATGCAGATACTAACAGTGACCATGAAAAAGAGCGGAGGGGAAGGCTTCAGGCACCAGGATTGTGACTAAACTGCTTGTGAGAGCAGTATGGTTATTTCAAATCATATTTCTTCCACTGTTTACAGCAGCTCCAACATAACTACCAAGAGCAGCTTTGAAAGGCTGCCCTTACCAATGGTGCCAATAGCTCTCTAAATACAATCCCACTTTCTGCACCAGTATAAAACCAGATGGTCACACCTCATTTAATCTACCACCTCTTGCTTTTCCTTTCTTCCTTCCTACAGCCCTCTGTGAATCATATCAAGCTAGGCTAAATCACAGTATTTAAGCTGCTCTGGAGCCATAAACAACAGTCCATTGGGGTTTCTGTGGCTCTGACCTTTACCAGACATCATCATTTTACATTATATACCTGACCATAAATGCTCATCTCACCCCCACGAAACACAGTTGGTAAAGGATTGCTGTCTCTAGACAGACTCTAGACCACCAGGAAATTAGAAGAGATGCTGTACAGCTAGCAAGCTCTCAAAACAACAGTGCAGCAGACTTCTGCTCTCTGCTGCTCACTGTTACCGTTACGGAAACATCCAGCAGTCACAAAATGGAAATGCAAAGAATTCCATTGAATTTAAAGCCTAGAATTCTGCAGAATAAAAAATAAAACTCCATCCTGATTGAGAACTAATACTAGAAATGCCCTTGAAGTAAAAGGTATCCAATTTCCTCCCATGAAAATCTAGAGAAATGTACCATAGGGATCTGGAGAAATGAGACTTGATCTGCAATTGAGATTGTAGAAGCTTTCTGCCTTAGAGGGAAGCATGGCCAGGTCACTGAAATAGAGAAATCACTCAACTCCTATATGCTAACACAGCATCCAGGACAGGAAGACATGACCATGGCTATGTTTTGGTATAAACCATCAAACTAAGCCAGAGATCACAGAATCACAGAACCTCAGAGGTTGGACGGGGCCTCCAGATATCGAGTCCGAGCGCCTGCCAAGGCAGGATCATGCAGGGTAGCTCACACAGCAATGCATCCAGGTATGTCTGGAAAGCCTGCAGAGAAGGAGACTCCACAACCTCCCTGAGCAGCCTGCTCCAGTGCTCTGTCACCCTCACAGTAAAAAAAGTTTCTCACACTGAGGTTCCAGTTCTCTGTTCCAGTTTGTAGCCATTGCTCCTTGTCTTATTGCTACTGCTATTGGCCCCCTCCACTTGACACCCACCCCTCAGGTATTTGTACACATTGATCAGATCCTCTCTCAGCCTTCTCTTCTCCAGGATAAACAGCTCCAGGGCTCTCAGTCTCTCTTCACAGGGGAGATGCTCAAGTCCCCCAGTCATTCTCATCACTCTCCACCAGACTCTTTCCAGCAGGTCCCTGTCACTCTTGAGCTGGAGAGCCCAAATATTCCAGGAGTGGTCTCACTAGGGCAGAGCAGAGGGGGAGAAGAACCTTCCTAGACCTGCTGGACACAATTTTCCCGATGCACTTTCTGTGTTGTAGGATCAAAATCCCAGCCTGTTGTCTAGGTGAATGATGTTTGTATTAACCATGGAGGCTACATCATTTGATCCTTCACTCACAGAAATAGCAGAGATAGCAGAATGTAAACCACAAACACTTCCTTTGACTAGGAATTTATCCTGGTTTATTCTAGCTTGGCTTCTTTTCCTTATCTTCTACAACATCACGTACATTTGCAAAATTAAGGCACTATGTCACTGCAAGGGGAGCATCAGAGCACAAAAAACACACCAAAAAAACCCAAACAAAATGCCCAAACCAAAATGGAGATACCAAATGAATATAATGATTTTTAAAAGTCTCCTGAGTAACCAGTTAATAAGAGGGGCAGGCAAAGTAGAATCTCTAAGAATTTCATCAAGTTCCCATTGATATGGTCAAGAACTGACTGGAGGGCCAGACCCAGACAATGATGCCACATCCAGTTGGCAGCTGGCACTAGTGGTGTCCCCCAAGGATCAGTGCTGGACCCAGTCCTGTTCAATATCTCTATTGATGATCTGGATGAGGGGATTGAGTCCAGCATCAGTAAGTTTGCAGATGACACCAAGCTAGGAGCAGCTGTGGATCTCTTGGAGGACAGGAGAGCCCTGCAGAGGGACCTGGACAGGCTGGATGGGTGGGCAGAGGCCAATGGGGTGAGACTGAACAAGGCCAAGTGCAGGGTTCTACACTTTGGCCACAACAACCCCAGGCACCACTACAGGATGGCAACAGAGTGGCTGGAGAGCAGAAAGGCAGAGAGGAGCTGGGGGTGATGGTAGACAGTATCTGAAGATGAGGCAGCAGTGTGCCCAGGTGGGCAGGAGAGCCAATGGCATCACGGACCGGATCAGGAACAGTGTGGCCAGCAGGACAAGGGAGGTTATTCTACCCCTGTGCTCAGCACTGCTCAGGCCACACCTTGAGTGCTGTGTCCAGTTCTGGGCTCCTTAATTCAAGAGAGATGTTGAGGTACTGGAACTGGCAGGGGAGTTGGACTCGATGATCTCTTTGAGTCCCTTCCAACCCCTAACATCCTACGATCCTATCCTATGATCCTGTGATCCTATGAACGTGTCCAGAGAAGGGTAACAAAGCTGGTGAGGGGCCTGGAGCACAGCCCTGTGAGGAGAGGCTGAGGGAGCTGGGGGTGTGCAGCCTGCAGAAGAGGAGGCTCAGGGCAGACCTCATTGCTGTCTGCAGCTACCTGAAGGGAGGCTGAAGTTGTTCAGACTGGAGTAGAGAAGGCTCCAGGGAGACTTAACAGCAGCCTTCCAGTACCTGAGGGAGTCTACAAGAAGTCTTCAGAGGGACTGTTTACAAAGGCCTGCAGAGATAGGACAAGGAGCAGTGGTTTGAGATTAGAAAAGAGTAGATTAAGATTGGCTGTTGGGAACGACTTCTGCACCATGAGGTCTGATCTGCAGGGCAGGGGGGGAACAGGTCTGTTCATGCCTTTTCCTCTCCCATTCAAACCACAGAGGGAGAGGGATTTTGGGGTACACGGGAGTCCAGGACAGCTAGGTAGATTCAGAAGTGTCAGAGATCAACTCAGTGCTGATCTTTTGCAACTCTGTGCCTCACAGCACAGTGCCCTTGGCTGTTACCAACTTTCATGCTGCATTTTGGAGAGATCCAATCCGAACTCTAGGCAAAATCCTCTGCGTGGTGAAAAATCCAGAGCTAACTCTGAGCAGAGCATACAAGTTTAAATGGCACAAAGAGACTTTCTTCCTGCCAACATCCTGTTATCAAATGGGCTGTCGTATAACATGCTCCCCTCACAGGTACTATTCGTACAAGCTGCTGTTCACATCAGGGACATGCTCGAAAAGTACTGCCTGTGTGCAAGTAGTGACAGCCAGCTGGAAAGCCTATGCCACGGCAAACTCTTCAGGCCTACCATGACAGAGCCTAGCAGAGGCCAAAATAGGCTTCACCATGTCCTGGCTCGCCCACACATGTTTTTCTGCTCTTTCTGAATATCAAAATTAATAAACAATATTCATTTTGGAAAAGACATCATCTCCCATCAATCACCTCTCTGTTACAGGCTCCCTAAAGTTAGTCCATATGTGAAGGNTAGTTGTAGACAGCAATGAGGTCTGCCCTGAGCCTCCTCTTCTGCAGGCTGCACACCCCCAGCTCCCTCAGCCTCTCCTCATAGGGTTTGTGTTCCAGGCCCCTCACCAGCTTTGTTGCCCTTCTCTGGACACGTTCCAGCACCTCAACATCTCTCTTGAGTTGAGGAGCAGTATTCAAGCACTGGACACCTTCCTGCTTCCTGAGGGTCATGCCTCCCCCAGGGGTGCCACTGGAGTACCTATTCAACACAAGGCAGCAGCACCAGAGAAGATTCCAAAGATCACTCTCAGAGAGCAATCATTAGCTCATGTCTGCTACCCTGAGCTTGTATTTCCCCATACAAGATCCTTCCCACATGAGGAGGGCAGTTTTTTTCTGAAAGAGAGGAAATGCAGAATTTGGCAAAACCTGCACTGCTAAACAAAGAAACTGCCAGGATATACAGGCAGCCCCTTGTGAATTAACGCAGCTTTTATCCTCACAGTTATATCGGCAATGCATAAAGCTCTGTTCTAAAAACAGCCTTTTTAGAAGCACAGGAAGTGGATTTTTTCTGCTGTGGCAGCAATTACAGGTCACAAATAACCGAGAAGGGAGAGACAGAAGAACGCAATGCTCTGCCTACCTTCAGATAGGAAACCTACACCGGTTACCAACCTCAGAGAGGCAGCTCAGAGCTCTAACATTTGTACCTAGGGAACAAAACACTGACATTGCAAGCCTCTCATCAAGGTCACTAGTTAGATCCCACTAGTGAGAGAGTGGGAGGACCAGCCACTGCCCAGTTCTGCCCATCAGCAGCAGCTGTGGCCAGAATCTCAGAACCACAGAATTTCTTAGATTGGAAAAGACCTTCAGGATCACTGAGTCCAATCATCAGTTCCACACTGACAAGTCCCTGACTAACCCAAATCCCTCAGACAACATCTCATCACTGTGAACTACTATGGTTGGAAAGGACTGTCAGAAAAGAACTGCCAGAAGTGCATGGCAACGAGAGCTTCATGCCTCAACTCTCCTGAGCTCCATGCAGTTACACTATCAATGCTCCATTCACAGTGTGACTACTTCTCATCACATACACCAACGCACTGATACTCTCAAATTTTACATCCAACCCATATGAAAAACTGGAACACGAGGCCTAACCCACAAATAGGGTCTAGCCATGAAAAAAACTCACCCAGTGCATCTGTTCAGGGCTCTCAGCTAACCTAGATGATTATCCAGAATGACAGAAACTTGGAGCATACACTTGTGCAGAAGTGTGCTTCTACACAAATACAACAACTGGGATGGCCAAAATCTCTAGTCAGATGTGCTCTTGGATCTAGTTACTTCACCCTGGTAAATGAGCATATTTCAGGACACAATTGACAGTGCAGAGATTCAGAAACCCAGAAGCTCCTGCTTAGACAGGTGGGATGTCATGGCATAATTTTCCTAGTCAGAGCAAGAAAACTCTAAGGCTTAGCCACAGACATATTGAAAAGCCAGGTTTAAGATAAGCAATTCAATAAGCATGTTTTATACTATTTCAGCATTTATGATGCATTTGGGCTTATTCTCTACATCTTCTTTCCCTTGTTAGTGATGCAACTTTGCAATCTTGTTGAAACTAAATGGATGTGATGGTATTTACATGTCTAAATGCCTCAAGAGCACTACAATTTCATAACCAGAAACATAATGCTAGCACTTATACCCTCAAAATATCATGGCTATGTTCACTGAAAATGTTCACTGTTTATAGCTAGATGTACTGTAAATGAAGTTCACCCAATTAGCCAGAGACAAAAGCCATTAGAGACAGAACACATTTTAAGAGGTAACAACAGCCAGAGCAATTCCAATCTGAAAGGATATACAAGACCACAAAGCATGTTTACATCCCTTGAAAGTCATACACAAATATCAAATGCTGCAAAAGAAATGTCACTAGCTGCAAGGTGCCTTTGGGCAACACTTGCAGCCTGCTCAGAGGGTGGACAATAGACACAAAATTTCAATCTACAGGTCCCAGCCAAACCAGACAATGCTCACCCCACAGTACTCACCAAGGCAGCCACTTCAGACAGAGCACTCCTGCCTTCTGGGCATGCACAGATCAGGTGGGCTTAATTGCTTCATCTTCCCAGGTCTCCTTGGGAAAACACTCACTCAGGTGATGCAGATCACCAATCTTCCAATCCGGGTTAGCCTGCCCTCACAGGCTTGTTTCTACAACCTCAACTGCCTACCATTTCATTTGCAAATTTAGGCACCTGTTTAAGATTACAACACTTCAGCTGCTCCTCATTAAAATCAAACAATGCAAAGTAACAGACTCTCACACCACTCTCTTGAGCCCTTCACCCTCTCAGATTTTGAGAACTTGTGCACAGACCAATAGCAATGATTCTCTCCTGAAACTTGATGTTCTCACACGCTTATAATACTAATGAGAGGCACTTGATGTTCAATTCTGCTTGTAAAGCCCAAGTGAGCAGGTGCACCTTAAAGTATAAAATGAAATATTAGAGGCAAAGTATTTCTTCTTTATTTTCAGAAGGTTTACCAGACTTAAAAGATTTAAGCTCCACATTAGTGAGTATCTTTGTCACTCTCCCTAAAGAGCTGGTAATATTTAGCCAGGCTCTAGGAGTAACCTTTAAGATGCTGCTTTAAGATGCCATGAGAGTACCTTACAATACACAGGCTGCAAACTTTTCCTCACTGATGGGAGGAGGAAAGAGAGAGAGAATACAGTATGCAAAAAATACTCTTCTTCATTTGCTATATATTATTGTGATGGTTTGGGAGTTATCCCCACACACACACACTCTTATGAAATCACCCAGACTAGACTCAGCCAGCTGGGAGTTAAGGAATGAAGCTTTGTATTCACAGCTTAGCACAAGATACAAGCAGGTATTTACAACAGTTACAGCTATAGACAGGAATATGCAAGTTAAAAGTAATACAGAAACACAACAGCCCTCCCAAAAATTGGGAGTCCCCAGGAGGGGCTCCCAACCTCTCTTCAACTTTCTTTCCACCCCTCTACCTTATCCCAGACTTTGCCTTACGTGCAAGGTGAGTTTGGAGGATCAGCAAGGGGGGGATAGACGCAGAAGGATTAGTTGCACAGAAGCAGCCCAGGGAGAAACAGAGACTCTGACAGAGAGAGACACACAGTCTGATTTGTGTTTGTGTCCTTGGTTTTCACCCATCTCAGCAAGCCTATGAGTGCAGTAGACATCACCACTGTTTCCTTTTCACAGCCTATAGCCTAATTTTTCTCACTAAAATATTCCAATTAGTCTCAAACTAGCATGATTACATACAAAAGTCTACTTAATCTAAACTAAGGCATACTGTAGCTAAACAAGACAAAAAGCACAAGACTAAAAGCAAAAAACATCATCTTCAGAAACAGAAATAATCACTAACTGAAGCTATGAAGACAAGATAAAGACTTTTTTTACCCAAAGAATTTTCAGCCTAGCAAGAAACATGAGAGGTTGTAGAGAAGAAAATTCTACATCTGTAAATCAAATGCAGCCAGAGAAGAAAGATCCTGCAATGAAGTTTCAGATGGTGCACACATCTATTTGTTGCTGCATTTTGGTGGTTGAACTGTGCCAGGGCAGGTTTAGGCTGGACATTAAGAAGAAATTCTTCATAGAAAGAGTGATTGCCCATTGGAATGGGCTGCCTGGGGAGGTGGTGGAGTCACTATCCCTGGAGGTGTTTAAGAGGAAGGTGGATGAGGCACTTAATGCCGTGGGTTACTTAATTAGAAGGGTCAGGTGATAGGTTGGGCTCGATGATCCTAGAGGTCTTTTCCAACCTGCTTAATTCTGTGTGATTGTGTGTGAACTAGCAGCTGTTCCAGCCATCTTACCAATGTGACCTGAAAAAAGACATGTGCTACCACAAATGTATTTTCAAAGCCTCAAAAGTGCAGACTTTCCCACCTGAAAAAGTTTGGTTGCTCCTGAGGAGCAAGGTATTCTAAACAAAAGCTGCCACCTTTCCCCCCAGGGCTGGCGGTGGACGTGACATTATTCTGTCGCAGTTTGCATAGCCAGCATGCCTTACTTTTGAGTAGGCTACTTTGAAGTGAGTACAGTTAAGCTTTTAACTTCTATCAGCTCAGGGAGGGTGGGGGAAGTCTTTGCAAGCATCCATTGCAGTTGACATAAATGCAGTGCCAGGATTCCCTGGGCAAGTCTGAAAATCTCAATCGAAGGAAAAAAATCATAGATTCACAGAACGGTCTGGGCTGGAAGGGACCTCCAAAGGTCATCTAGCCCAACCCTCCCCTCAGTCAGCAGGGGCATCCTCAATTAGATCAGACTGCCCACAGCCCTCTGCAGCCTCACCTTGGATATCTGCAGGGAATGAGCTGCAACCACATCCTTGGGAAACCTGTTCCAGTGTTCCAGCACACTCGTAGTAAAAAACGCTGTTCCTAACATCCAATCTAAATCTCTTCTTCTCCAGTTTGAAGCCATTGCCCCTTGCTATCACTACAGGCCTTTCTGCAGTCTCTCTCCAGCCTTCTTGTAGTCCCCTTCAGGTACTGGCAGACTGCTATTAGGTCTCTCCTGAGCCTCCTCTTCTCCAGGCTGCACAATCCCAGCTCCCTCAGTCTGTCCTCACAGCAGAGGTGTTCCAGCCCCCTGATCATTTTCATGGCCCTCTTCTGGACCTGCCCCACCAGGTCCATGTCCTTTCTGTACTGAGGACTCCAGACCTGGATCCTTTTGAGAACAACCCTCAGCTGTCAGCTCCCATGCCTTCTATGCCTGATGTTACTTCATACTGCAAGGCAAATACATCACAGTCATGCCATTCATCTGTGCTCTGTGACTGTCACTATGAACAAGGTGTCAGCTGGCTTTCCATCAACACCCAGCAGAAAAGCAGAGCAGATCTGAGCTACAGGAAAGATTTCCTAAAATGTCTTTATAAGTAGATTCAGATGAAAACAAGCAAGTAACGGGGAGAGCTTCTACTATACATTAGTCCCTAGGCATACATTTATTCATGCACCACTGTTGTCAAACATGATCTGATCTTACTAGAATATTTCAAGTACAAATGAGTGTATGTCATATTCAGTGTCTGTAAACAACCATCTGTGACACTGATCCTTCACATGTTTCTCTCCAATAGAGTTATCTCTGCCACTTGAACTCCTTGGCAAAACGTTAAGGGCTTCAGCACTGTTCTTGCCAAGCCACAGCAAGGTCTTATAAAACTGGTGGTGTTGGAAGACATTCATCAAATGGTCACTCCAGAAGAAAAGAAAACTGCAGAGCTCTCTTACTGGTGCAAGTGTTCCCTCCCACCTGAAGCTACGGAAGCCATCCTCCACATATCCCTTTCCTTGGCACTCAGTAAAAGGCAGGTCGGTCTGAATGTTCCTGCTCAGTATCAGTGGGCAGCAACTGCTTAAAAACGGACAGTAACAAGCAGCAAGGAGCTCACAATTATAAGAACTGGGGCTCCCCAGCCTGCAGAAAAGAAGGCTTTGAGGAGACCTTTTAGTAGACTTCCAGTATCTGAAGGGGGTTACAGGAAGCTGGGAAGGGACTATTGACAAGGTCTTGTAATGACAGGACAAGGAGGAATGGGTTTGAACTGGCAGAGGAGAGATTGAAACTGGATGTTAGGAAAGGGTTCTTTGCAGTGAGGGTGGTGAGACACTTGCACAGGTTGCCCAGGGAGGCTGTGGCTGCTCCCTCCCTGGAGGTGTTCAAGGCCAGGTCAGATGAGGCCTTGGGCAACCTGTTCTAGTGGGAGGTGTCCCTGCCTATGGCAGGGTGTTGGAACTGGATGAGCTTTGAGACTTCTTCCAACATAAACCATTCTATGATTGTGTAACTTCAGACAGAGGCAAAGCCCAGTCTGGGCTACAGCTGCAGCCCAGCCCAGCTCAGGTCAGGCATGGCATAAGATCACCATGTTTTTAAAGACAAAGCATGAGGAAACAGCCCAGACAACCTGAGTACGTAGAACAGAGCGGAATACAAAGAAGGGGACACACATTTTTCATTAAGAGACCAAACTTAAAGGCTAACAGGAACAATGTCTACATCCTTTCACTGTACTGGCATCTACCAATCCCACTGTCACCCAGACTACCTCACAAACGAAGCCTGAAGCACTCAGGCAGTTTATGTGCAGCTTCCTCATGCTGCTCCTTTTGTAAGCTTTGACTCCCATGGCCTACAACACTTGGCTTGCCCACGCTAGATGCTGCCACAGCCAGAATGGGAAGAGCTGCCACACACAGCACCTGTGTTTTTGCTGTTTTGCTGTTGTGTGGGTCAGTTTGTCTCGAGTGTTTATAAATATGTAAAGGGTGATAATGCTTATAAATATGTAAATGTAATGTTGATAAATATGTAAAGGGTGAGTGCCAAGAGGATGGAGCCAGGCTCCGCTTAGTGATGCCCAGGACAAGGGGCAGTGGTAGAAGTTGAGACATAGGAAGTTCCATGCAAACACAAGGAAAAATTATTTCACTTTGGGGGTGACAAAACACTGAAACAGGCTGCCCAGGGGGGTTGTGGAGTCTTCCTCTCTGGAGATATTCAAGACTTGCCTGGATGTATTCCTGTGTGATCTGTTCTAGGTGATCCTGCTCTGGCAGGGGAGTTGGACTGGATGAGCCTGCTCATTCCTGCTGCTTCCTGCCCCTGCCATTCTGTGTGACTCTGTGGTATGTAACTCCTGGCAGGAAGATTCTGCCATGTTCCCCTGCTACACAGAGCCAACCTCCATGTATTGTGCAAATCCAAACCCAGCCCCTGGCATGGGGGATTTGTTTTATACAAGACTGCTTTCTTAGGAAGGCTATAAACCTAATCCCCTAGCACGTTCCTTAAAACACACAATTATTCCTAGTTCTTCCTGGGTAGAACACAGACAGCTTGTGTCTGTGAATCCCTCCATTTTCCTCTGCTCTGTTTGCTGGACGCTGTCCCAACACTCCAAATACCAACAGCTTCTCTTGAGTTAAATCAGCCACAGCAGTACCAGGACACTCAAAGGACAAGTCAGTGACATGGGAAGCAGCAGTTTTGGAAAGCTAGCCACACCACAGACTCACAAGCAAAGGATTACTGTGCTCCGCTGCCAGCTTTAACGCCATTTCTCTCTCTCCATGATCAAAACACTGCTTCTGCCTTGGATCTTCTGGGTTCAGTTCACTGAGAAAGCCCAGAAAACCAGCACAGACATCAGCATCACATCCACAGAAATCCTACTCCGAATCAGGTTAGGACATGGACGTTGGCTGAAGAGCCTGACCTGAGCTTCCAGGCATGGCCCTTGTGAAATGAGCAGCAGCAATCATCTCTTGTGCAGGAGTCTATTAAAGATGTACTTTGTAACTCAAGCATGGGTTGGTTTGCTTTGCAATAACATCTAATTGGTTTGCAAGTCACATCCAAAAATGAAAAGGGGGGAGGGGGGGAACCAAATGCAGTCCCATGGTTTCAGCCTCCACAGGGGACAGGAATTGTTTGAGTGCAGGACAGAAAGCCGACAATACCATTTAGGAAATTAAGAGTTCTGAATGTGTTCCTTAAACTGCTTTCAAGCATTTTTAATGTCCAAGACAGGCAGTAAAGCCTAGCCAGACAGAAAACAAATAAATGAAAAAATCTAGCAAATCCTGCTGAATAGAATAGAAAAGAAGTGGTTAAAAAACAGCAGGGAAGAGAACAAAAGACGTTTTCATCAAGGACTGCTGCCCACTGAGGGGAACAACCAGAGAGAAGTCAGGAACAGCATAATGTGGCAAGACACAGAACGGGGTAAAAGAAGGAGCAAAGAGAATTTATGTGGAAAGCTTTATGAAAAGAGAAGTTGCCATGACTGGAGAAGCAATCAAAAGCCTGCACTCCAACACAACAGAGCTTAAACATGCTTGCTCTGAACAGTACTGGTACACAAATAGAGTGTCATGTGGCTAGGCAGAAAGAGATCTGTGGCCACTGGTAGACAGTAGCTGAACATGAGCCGGCAGTATGCCCAGGTGGCCAAGAGAGCCAATGGCATCCTGGCCTGTATCAGGAACAGTGTGGCCAGTAGGACAAGGGAGGTTATTCTGCCCCTGTATTCAACACTGGTCAGGCCACACCTTGAGTGCTGTGTCCAGTTCTGG
>WAAF01002585.1:169755-186132 GCA_013400475.1 Tricholaema leucomelas | reverse complement strand
GACTCGATGAGCTTGGAGGTCTCTTCCAAGCTGGTTGATCCTATGATTCTATGAATATAAATCAGGGGAACAGTGAAATGGCTCTTATTCCAAACCAAGCAGATCCACTGTCAGAGATGTGCTTCAAACAGGAACAAGAGAATTATAATAAGTCAAGATGGGACTGGGTAGGTTTAGACCAGACAGTAGGAATATTTTTCTCCCAGCAAGAGTGCTCGGGCATTGGAATGGGCTGCCCAGGGAGGTGGTGGAGTCACCAACTCTGGATGTGTTTAAAAGTTGTTTGGTGTTTGGGGATATGGTTTAGGGAGCACATTGTAGAGTAGGGTTCTTGGTTGGACCTGCTGAACCAGAATGTTTCAGTGATTACAAATCGTGTGTGATGTAAACCAATTACTCAGCAGGAACTCACAGAACCATGCATCTTTTTTCTTTAAGGTTGGCAGCTGGCACGTCCTGCTCCATGGCACAGTGTACTGCACACCATCAGTGTGAAATCTAGCACACAACAAAGCACTCCAGAACGTAGTGAAAACCAAGCACAGCAAAGTCTTGTGTCCCAGTCCACTTCATCTAATACACTAAATAGGAAGATATTAATCCCTGCTTTACAGAATGAAATATCACAATGCAGCTAGGTACTTCCAGTTAGACTCTCAACTGCCATAAACAGATGCAGCCTCATTGAAATCTGCAATGATTTAAAGCAGTATTTCCCTCCTGCACTTTAGAAAGGGGCAGGTGAATTGTACTTTCCAGGTCTGGCACCTCATCCAAAACTTCCTGGTCAACTTGGCTTAGAGATATGCTTACTTTTTTCTCTTAGCATGCTATGTATTCTGCTTTACAAACAGCTTACTTCACCTGCAGCTGGCTCTGAATCTGGTCAGCTTCCTGTATTGAAAAGCACTCTTGTAAATCTACGAAGACAGTGTAATGGTTGAATGTCAGAAACTGTGGCTGCTCTGAAAGTGACAAAACAGACAGAGCTGATTCACCCATCCGCTCATTTCCCTACCCAATACGATTAACTGGCTGAGGCAAACTTCTCTATCTTTTTTCAAAGGCTTGCTCTGACAAGAATTACCAATACTGAGACATTCCAAAAATGATCAAGCATTTATTACTGCACCCTAAACCCAGATGAACTCTTCCACCACGTGTCCATCACACACATGCAAGTGTACCCCCTAACATTCTTTCTGCACTGAGTCTACAGTATGCTTTTCTACTACAGTATCACAGAATCAGTCAGGGTTGGAAGGCACCACAAGGATCATCTACTTCCAACCCCCCTGCCATGGGCAGGGACACCCTACTCCAGGAGCAGGCTGCCCACAGCCTCAGCCAGCCTGGCCTGAAACACCTCCAGGAACCCCTGGGCCTCAACCACCTCCCTGGGCAACCCATTCCAGCCTCTCACCACTCTCATGGCAAAGAACTTCCTCCTCACAGACAGCTTAAAAAGTCCCTCTCCAGCTTTTTTGCAGGCCCCCTTCAGATACTAAAAGGCCACAAGAAGATCACCTGAGAGCCTTCTCTTCTCCAGACTGCACAGCCCCAACTCTTTCAGTCTGTGCTCACAGCAGAGCTGCTGCAGCCCTCTGAGCATCCTCATGGCCCTGCTCTGGAAACACTCCAGCATCTCCACCTCACTCTTGGAATAGGGGCTCCAGAACTGGATGCAGTACTCCAGGTGGGGTCTCACCAGAGGGGAGCAGAGGGGGAGAATCACCTCCCTGGCCCTGCTGGCCACACTTCTCCTGATGCAGCCCAGGCTCTGCTTGGCTTTCTGGGCTGCAAGTGCACACTGCTGGCTCCTATTGAGCTTCTCATCCAGCAGCACCCCCAAGTCCCTCTCCTCAGGGCTGCTCTCCAGCCACTCCCTGCCCAGCCTGGATTTGTGCTTGGGATTGCAATTACAGCAATCATGTCATGACTTAGATTTTTCAGTCAGGAGTGCCATGCAAAACCATTATAGCTCCAACGTATCAACAAAGTATAAGCAAAGAAAAGCTGCAGAATATTTTCCCCATAACCAGCTGACAGTAGTTTCTCTGAAAGTAATCACATCTTTGTGTGTCTTCAACCAGTTTACTTTGGACAGATTTGGATTTTCCTTCCTTTCTTTTTATTTTCTCTTTCCCCTTCACAGTGATTCATAACCCCAATTAGAAAGAAAAGTTAGTCACAACCATGGGACAGATAACTCTTTTTTTTACAGGAGGCTTGTAAGTTGGTTTGTATTTACATTGCAAATACTGAGGGCCCTAAATAAAATGAATTGGGGGGGAAAAATAAATAGAATATTTCTCCTCAAACAGCAGCAATTCATTACCAGGCAATTAGCTTAGTAATAAGCTCTCATTTCTCAGTTTGGGAAATTTCCATGAATATTGGTAATACTTATGAGACAGGTTGAAGCCCGAGTACAGTACTCCACTGCTAACTGTCCACAAACAATTTCTCTTCTCATGACAGACAGGAGAGGCTCTAATTACACTGAGAATTTCAAGGAGAGACTGAATGTTTGCCAGACAAGTCTCCATTGATTGCCTTTAAAGCAGAGTACTAGACTGCTGAAGGGAAAATACAGATTCTTGGCTCCACATAATTAACTTTCATGCTGTTCTCTTCTTAAACCCTAATGAAGACCCCTTGAAGTCTTCATTACCAAAGGGTATTTGTTAATAAAAAAGCAGAGAGACAGCCAAAGGTCCAAATTCCCTCTCTTCTGCTACAAATTTCCCCCGTTACACATTTCTCAGGGGCCAGTAATGTCTTTGAAGTGGGCAACCATGGCCTGAAAAGCACAAAGGGTGAAGGATACCTTATGAGGCAGGACAACACAGGAGTGTGGAAAAAGCTGAGATCTGAAGGAAGAGTCAAAGAAGAGAAGGGAGATGCCTGAAGGAGGCAGGAGCAGGAGAAAAGGGCAGTCAGAGCTGTATCAGTACTTTCTGAAAGGACGTTACTGTTCAGTTAAATTGTGGGAAGCAGAAGAGCAAATCTTCAGGAAACACAGCAGCTCAGCAGCTGAGTCTCAGGCAGGTGACATTTCTCAGAGGCAGTAAATAAATGAAGTCTAGATTCCGTAGGTAAGGAATAAGATTCCCAACTCACACTGGTGGCAGAGCTTTCGGGAGGCATCTGCTCAGATATTTGAAGAGCTTAGCGTATCTGGCACGGCTTTTCACAACACAGACTCCAGTCCAAGGACAGCGAATCCTCTTGCTCCATCCACAAATGAACAGTTGAGCCAGCTGCAGCATCCTGGCTACCTAAGGGAACATGATCCCTTCTCTTGGCTCTACTGAAGACAAAGTCTTTGGACTGCACCGAGCGACAATATTTCACTGCATCCTGGTCCTACCCAACAATGTGCCAGGCTGCTTTCATACAAGGTTCCTGTGAAACCAACCCACACTGAGACAAACATACAAGCACTGGTATGAAAAATGCTCACAATGTTACAGTTGAAGACTTGGTTTGCCAGTACCTGAGTGCTGGAGAGAAGCCAAGCCGTTCAGTCTGCTTCCTTTTTCATTGCCCAGTTGCTTGAATTCAAGCCAGAACCCACTAGCAGAAAGGAACAAATACATTTGCGATTGCATTTTCACCTCTTCACACACGTTAATATGTCTGTTCAAGATTATTAAGCCACCCTCTTCTCTGTGCCTAAAACCCACATCAAAACCAGGAGCTAATCTCTATCAGTTTTTATGTATGGGAGAGTTTGGCATAGGAAGACTCTCACCACCATTTGCTACTCTGTGCCCACGCAGGAGATTTCCTGTAGTTTCCAAGTTTGCACAGTGCACTTCTGCTGGCTTCACAGGGAAGTCATTCCCTCATCAGAATTTTGGACGGGTAGCTTTGGCATTAGAATCAGATCAGACAAATCTTAAGCAACACACACAAAAGCACATCCTGGCAATTTATGAAGGGACTCAGCTAGAATAGCCTCCCTAAGTCTCAACAGCCACTACTTGCAACTGCTGAGACAACCTTTTTGAGACACTAAACATCTGAAGAGATGACAATGGTTCCAAGTTCATGAATAATTTCCATTTCACACAACAACAACTGTTGTTGACTAAAGTGTCTGGGTAGGGTTTTCTCTTTTTGGGTGAGCAGGAGAAAGGTTGGGTAGGTTTCTGGGGTTTTTTTGTTCGGTTTTGTAGGGTTTTTTTCGGGTAAAAAAATTAAAACCCAAACAAAAAACAACCAAACAACAACAACAAAAACCTGCTCCAAATCAAAGCTCAGCCTGCACTTTCGATCATGTAAAAATGGTTCCTGCTACGGTGATTTATTCTCATTTTGGGAGAGTATCTGATCCCTGTGTAGCTGTCTTACATTTCCTAGGGCGACAAAGCTGGTGAGGGGCCTGGAGCACAGCCCTGGGAGGAGAAGCTGAGGGAGCTGGGGGTGTGCAGCCTGCAGAAGAGGAGGCTCAGGGCAGACCTCATTGCTGTCTGCAACTACCTGAAGGGAGGCTGTAGCCAGGTGGGGTTGGGCTCTTCTGCCAGGCACCCAGCAACAGAAGAAGGGGACACAGTCTCAAGTTGTGCTGGGGGAGGTCTAGGCTGGATGTTAGGAGGAAGTTGTTGGCAGAGAGAGTGATTGGCATCGGAATAGGCTGCCCAGGGAGGTGGTGGAGTCGCTGTCCCCGGAGGTGCTCCAGAAAAGCCTGGATGAGGCACTTAGTGCAATGGTCTGGTTGACTGGAAAGGACTGGGTGCTAGGTTGGACTGGCTGAGCTTGGAGGTCTCTTCCAGCCTGGCTGTTTCTATGAATATAAATCAAGGGAACAGTGAAATGGTTCTTATTCCAAACCAGGAAGGTGTCTTGGAGGTCTCTTCCAACCGGGTTGATTCATTTCAATTCTATTCTATCCTATCCTATTCCTGAAGCTCCAGGTACTATTAAGACACAGCAAAGAATGCTACTAGTGATTTCCTTTGATAAGATTATGCCTACAGTTTCTATAGCTTCCTGTACTACTTAAATCTCTCTAAAGACTGGGATTTACTGTTCTCATTTCAGGAACTATTGTTTTTTTTTCTTCAGCTGAGGCTGTAGCTGCCTTTAATGGGTAGACATTAATTTACAAGAAAGGGTTGGGGGTTTTTTGGAGCATGGTGGAGACTGGTATAATCCCTTCCTTTAAAAGAATACTTAATCTTAAACTCTCTGTTAAAAATACAGACAGAATGTCACACAGAAACTAAAGCTGCATGAGAGGAAACTTAGATGAACTGTGATAACCTCTCCTATGAAGGCAGACAGAGAGTTGGGGCTGTTCAATCTGGAGAAGAGAAGGTTTCAATGAGACCTTCTTGTGGCCTTCCAGCATCTGAAGTGGGCTACAAGAAAGCTGGGGAGGGGCTTTTTAGGATGTCAGCTAGATATCTGACTGGAGGGAATCAAGTAAAACTAGAAGTGGGTAGATTCAGATTGGATGTTAGGAAGAAGGTCTTCACCATGAGGGTGATGAGACACTAGAACAGGTTGCCCAGAGAGGTGGTGGAAGCCTCATCCCTTGAATTTTTTAAGGCCAGGCTGGATGTGGCTCTGAGCAACCTGATCTAGTGTGAGGTGTCCTTGCCCATGGCAGGGCATTTGGAACTAGGTCCCTTCTAGCCCTGACAATTCTGTGATTCTATAACAGGAGTGCAACTAAATCCAAACATTTAAAGGTGGCATACATATCCAAAGCATTTCCATGAGAGCATCAAACATGAGCAAATACCTTACCACAAAAGGCAAGGAGGTTGCACTTAGATTTTTCAGTTCAAGGGTATTTGTAATGGCTCACATCAATTGTGAATTATTGCATCCAAAGCCCATTATTACTTTGCACCACTTCATTTGGCAGAGGAAATTGAGTTCCATGCAGAACTACATAACCACCACTGATAAACCAAAGTATCCGTCCCAGATCTTTGACATTAGAGATGCCAGAGAAGCAACTGATCTTCTGACTGTAAAGGAGAAAAAACCTTGCCTACAAAGCAAAGCATAGTTCTCTGCTAAGCTGAACGGGAAGCAGCCACTGATTAAGGAATAGGCAAATCATTCCAGTTTTCACTTTGAAGTTTTACCTTTTCACGCTGACTTTGTGTGCTGGTTTGAGGCTAATTGGAATATTTTACTGTAAGAAATCCTTAGCTGTGAGAAGAAAAAAAAATACCACTGTACCCTATAGCTCTCATTCTCCTGCTGAGAAACACAACTAGTCAAAATATAGCTAAGACACTTCTCAGCTCTCAGTTCTGCTCCTTCTCTCTGGCAGTCTGGTCTTTGCGGTTGCCTCTGCCGTAACTCTTTAATCCAACCTAACCCATTTTCCTCTAACCTCCCTGTCGTCTTTTTTGACATCTCACCTCAGATCTCTCCAGATTTATCACGTGAGGTGTATGTGGGTTGATCTGGTTATTTCTGAAGGCAGAGAAGGAGGGGAGGAAGGGGCAAAAGAGGCTTGGGTCAGGAGCCCTCCTGGCAGTCTGAATTCTGGGAGGGGTACTGTGGTTTTGTATTACTTCTAACTTGTATATAACTGTATCTATTTGCGTGTATATATCTGCTCGTAAATTGTGCTTCATTCCTTAACCTCCACCTGGCTGAGTCTAGTCTGGGTGATTTCACTGTGTGTGAGTGGGGGGGGCGTAACTCCCAAACCATCGCACTTTGTAACCAGTATCACAGTCTCACAGTATCACCAAGGTTGGAAGAGACCTCACAGATCATCAAGTCCAAGCCTTTACCACAGAGCTCAAGGCTAGACCATGGCACCAAGTGCCACGTCCAATCCTGCCTTGAACAGCTCCAGGGACGGCGACTCCACCACCTCCCTGGGCAGCCCATTCCAGTGTCCAATGACTCTCTCAGTGAAGAACTTTCTTCTCACCTCAAGCCTAAACCTCCCCCGGCACAGCCTGAGGCTGTGTCCTCTTGTTCTGGCGCTGGCCACCTGAGAGAAGAGAGCAACCTCCCCCTGGCCACAACCACCCTTCAGGTAGTTGTAGACAGCAATAAGGTCACCCCTGAGCCTCCTCTTCTCCAGGCTAAACAACCCCAGCTCCCTCAGCCTTTCCTCGTAGGGCTGTGCTCGAGGCCTCTCACCAGCCTCGTTGCCCTTCTCTGGACACACTCAAGCATCTCAACCAAACCAGAAGGCAGAATCATTTCTCACTAACTCCAAGGTAATACCAGTGCTCTCATAATACTGTTGATTACCTGTGCCACATGCTGCCCCAGCCACTTACATGTTTCAGTGGTCTCTTTATTCCCAGTATTTTACAACAAAGACACAAAGCAGTGCTGCTGACAGTTGATCAAATATCATCTATAGCTGCAGAGACACTCAGAGGGCAGCCAAGTCTCTGCATTCCAAGTCCCAGCTCTCCATATTCTTCCTCATGCTCTGGCTAGATGCAGGCTATGATCACCTCAATTTCTATTTCATTCTCTTCTATTGAGGTCTTATGTCTGTGGTCTTCACTGGAGCACTTGAGTGCTCTCCAGCAGTTCATGCAGTGACATGGCTAAGATCCGTCATGTCCCTCTTCACCTCCCCAGGGCTAGAAGTATGTGCAGTGGAGTGTTTTGGTTTGCCTTTTGGGTTTTTTTGTTACTGTTTTTTGGTTTAGACACATACATAGACTATGCTGTCTTAATAAGGTCAAACGTGCACTCTTCACTTAGTGCAGAAGGTGCTTTGGTTTGTTTCGGTCCTAGTTCCTGTGGAAGTTCAATCCACAGTCCTAAACTATGCTCAAGAAAGTGTTTCTTGTCTTGCTGGAGTGACTGATCACAACAGCCATCTACATAGGTCTGCCATCAAATCACAGAATCACAGAATGTCAGAAGTTGGAAGGGACCTTGAAAGATCATCCAATCCAACCCCCCATGCCAGAGTATGATCACACAGAGTAGGTCACAGAGGAGTGTCTCCAGACAAGAAGTCTCCACAACCTCTCTGGGCAGTCTGTTTTAGTGCTCTGTCACTCTCACAATGAAAGTTTTTCCTTCTGATTATGCAGAACCTCCTCTGCAGTTCCCTGAGGTCCTTGAACTGAGTGGCCCAGAACTGGGCACAACATTCCAGAGGTGGCCTTACCAGGGCAGAGTAGAGGGGGAAGAGAACCTCTGTTGACTTATTAACCGCTCCCCTTCTAATACACCTTGGGATACCATTGATCTTTTTCACAGAATGACAGCTTTTCTTAGATTGGCAAAGCCCTTCAAGCTCATCAAGTCCAAGCTTTAGTTTCACACTGACAAGCCCTTGGCTAAACCAAATCCCTCAGCACAACATCTCATCACTGTGAATCGCTATGGCTGGAAAGGACCACCAGCATCATCCAGTCCAACCTTCATCCCAGCAGCCTTCATCACTAGACCAGAGCCTCAAGCACCACATCCACTCTCCTTTTAACACCTCCAGGGATGGCAACTCCACCACTCCCATGGGCAGCCTGTTGCAGTGCCTGACCACTGGCTCAGGAAAGAACTTCCTCCCAACAGACAACCTAAACCTGCCCTGACGCAACTTGAGGCCATTTCCTCTTGTCCTGTCATTAATAATCTGGGAGAAGAGACCAGCTCCAGCCTCCCTACAACCTCCTTTTAGGTAGTTGTAGAGGGCAGTAAGGTCCCCTCTCAGCCTCCTCTTCTCCAGACTAGACACCCCCAGCTCCCTCAGCTGCTCCTCACAGGCCATGTTTGCCAGACCTCTCCCCAGCCTTGTCACCCTTCTCTGCACCTGCTCCAGCACCTCTGTGTCCCTCCTGTACTGAGGTGTGGTCTCAGGAGTGCTGAGTACAGACCCCACCTGGAGTATTGCATCCACTTCTTAGCCACAAGGTCACATTGCTGGCTCATAGTCATTCTTCCATCCACCAGGAACCCCATATCCCTTTCCTCTGCAGTGCTTTCCAAAAGATCAGTCCCCAACCTATACTGATACATGGGGTTGCTCTTCCCCAGCTCCTTCCTTTGTTGTAGCAAAGGGAGACACAATCTCTGACCTTTTGTTACCATGTGAAAATATGAAAGGGAAACTTGCAGGAGAGAACAGGACCAAGAAAGAACTGTGATATTCCTACTAACTTCAGCACTCAGCTGCACTCTGCAAAGACAAATGAGCCATACCTTCTCTAATGGATTGTGTCACCTTAGTGACTGCCCTGCATTCATGATTTCTCCAGATGGGAATATCTACCTGAATCAAATTCCAGAAGCCCCTCAGATGCAGTGCTGTTCCTTTTCTTCCAAGGCAGCACAAGAATCCAACAGGCACCATCATCTTTTCTTTTATGAAGCCTGCAGTAATTTTTACTTCCATTTTTCCTACAATGAAAAAAAAAAGAAAATCTAGGTTAGGCTTTTTCCACAGGGCTGTTAATTTCTTTCTTTTTGCCTTCTAGAACTAGAGGCCAAGCATATTAAGACCATCGTGCCTTCACCTTCTACGTCTCCCTGCTTCCTCCTTCCCTTGCTTATCCCTCCAGTCACAGACTGCGACACTTACAGGTCATTTCATTCCCTAACAGAAACACTGAGTTGGAACAACCCCCTAAAAAGACCAGGCCAAACAAACATGATTTTTCTTTTGTTAAAGATGTTGTAGCAGGATTTGATCGTAACACACTTCACTACAAAAGAAGGGCAAACCCCAGCCTTTCCTTAAGTATTTATATCCACACCAAAACCCCGTTGAGATCTAAAAACAAAGGCAAGTGAAGCTGACCCATTTTTAGACACTAAAATAAAGCAGCAGCACCCTCTACCAGGATGTTCCCAACACTGGCAACAGAACAGAGATTTAACCTGAAGAGAAAATAATGCCTTTAGTAGATATTTGGTGTGTTCTGCAATCTTTGGAAGTCTGCTTTAATTAGAAGTGCTATTTCAGATTCAAAATTGACAGCAACCACTAGCATCCAGAGCTCTGCCAAGCGCAGAGCTGCAGAGCGAATCGTTACACCGTGTCGTGCAGACAGAGGCCTGCAGGAAAAGTGATAATGAAGACAGGAGCTGCTGCTAAATTACAAAACCAGATCTGCTGGAGAGCAGTAACCATGTGGGAAAGTTTCCTGCAACTTCAACACTTCTGCAAACAAGTCCTTTTTGGTTACCTTAATGGACTGTGGTGACACCAACAAAGTTACTTCAGAGGAGACTTAAGTCCTTGCTAAGGTAACTTACACTGATCATAGAATCATAGAATCCACCAGGTTGGAAGAGACCTCCAAGCTCAGCCAGCCCTAGGCAATCAACTAGACCGTGGCACTAAGTGCCTCATCCAGGCTTTAACACTTCTAGGGACGGTGACTCCACCACCTCCCCAGGCATCCCATTCCAATGCCAATCACTCTCTCCTGCCACAGACCTCCCCTGCCACAACTAGAGACTGTGTCCCCTTGTTCTGTAGCTGCTTGCCTGACAGAAGAGACCAACCCCACCTGGCTACAGCCTCCCTTCAGGTAGTTGCAGACAGCAATGAGGTCTGCCCTGAGCCTCCTCTTCTCCAGGCTGCACACTCCCAGCTCCCTCAGCCTCTCCTCACAGGGCTGTGCTCCAGGCCCCTCACCAGCTTCATTGCCTTTATCTGGACACCTTCCAGCACCACAACATCACTCTTGAATTGAGGATCCCAGAACTGGACACAGCACTCAAGGTGTGGCCTGCCAGTGCTGAGTACAGGGGCAGAATAACCTCCCTTGCCCTGCTGGCCACACTACTCCTGAGCCAGCCCAGGATGCCATTGGCTCTGCTGCCCACCTGGGCACACTGCTGGCTCACATTCAGCTACTCCCTACCAGCACCCCCAGGTCCCTTTCTTTCTGTCTGCTCTCAGCCACTCTGTGCCCACAGATCTGATCTCCCCCAAGGAGAGGTAGCCAGCACTCATCCTGGCACTCCGTGCAAATCCTCATTTTTTTTTTAATGGAAGTGACTCTGCCACACAGAATAGTTTCAGAAAGAAAACACAGATGTGCAGTGCCACACAGTCATCAGCAAAACGCTCTTCCCTGCTGTGTCGAATCCTCAACCACTAAGGGGACAAACCTTCTTCAGTACCAAAGGACACATTTTTTCACCACCTCCTTGGCTTACAGCAGCTTCCAGAATTATGTAACAGCAGTACAGAATTATCATAGAATCATACAGGTTGGAAGAGATCCCCAAGATCATCCAGTCCAACCTAGCACCCAGCCCTAGCCAATTAACAGGACCATGGCACTAAGTGCCTCATCCAGGCTTTGCCTGAACACCTCCAGGCACGATGACTCCACCACCTCCCTGGGCAGCCCATTCCAATGCCAATCACTCTCTCTCTTCCAACAACTTCCTTCTAACATCCAGCCAAATTATGTCAGCCAATTATGTCAGGTTTCAAGAGGAAATCTCGAGGAGAATGACTTCATAGCTATTCTTCCAGTCTGTGGCCAGTACTGTAATGCCACCAGCTTCTCTAGAGCACTGGTGATTCAAACTGAGCAGATTCCTAAGTCTTCCAGTCCCCTCTGGTTAAGTGCATTTTCTGTTTCACAATGACCTTGAGTAGCCAAGGAATTTCCATATGGAAATTATTAACTCATGCTTTTTCCCAATGCACTTTGTGAAAGGGCACAGTGCAGCACAGCTGCTCATCCATGATGACTACCATTCACTGCAGGCTTTTCATGCAGGTACAACACTGATTCTGAAAACCATTTTAGGTGCTTCTTTTTTCCCCACCCAACTCTTCTCAGTAGGTGGCCAAGTACATCCTTTTCGCTGGAAAGGAGTCTCAAGAAGTGCATATTTTTTTATTTCACTGTCAACAGTGCACTTGTATCAGCAATTGACATTGCTCAAAGCTGCTCGTTGACACATGTGCAAGTTCAAGAACCCTTGCTGAAAATAACTGCAGTTGCATCTTCAAGAAATCACTGGGGGTCAGGGTTGCCAGGACTACTGAAATGGGAGAGTGCTGGAGCATGCCTTGAGAAAAGAGGCCAGGGAAAACTCAGGCCAAAAGGTTTTGTCAGTGCTGTACCTGCGCTATGAATTACATAAGGTTAATAATCTGTATTCATTTTGCTGTCCAGGCAAAGACAGTGAACAGCTATGAACAGGGATTATTACCACTACATCTCACCAGAAAACTTACTCACAAAGTTCAAAACGCATGACTTGGACACTGGTGCACACAGAGCACTCGAGGTGTGGCCCGAGCAGAGCTGAGTACAGGGGAAGAATAACCTCCCTTGGCATAACCACCTATGCGTATTCAGAGAATCACTGAATTACCTGGCTTGGGAAAGACCTCTGAGATGATCAGGTCCAACCAGCAAGACCTCAGATCCAGGAGGGAAAGGACCTCCAAGATAATCAAGTCCAGCCTTTTTGCAGGCTCTGATACGCAAAACAGTACCACATGGAAACAAACTGCTTTGCCTTGGCTGCTTTGTGCTAACTTCCCGAAGGCTTGTATTGCCCCTTTGCCTCATGTTACAGGCAGCTTTAGCTTTCTCTCATTAAGCAAACTGACATCTTCCACTGCACACTGAACACGACACACACAAGTGCAGATTTTGCAAGGCATGGTGTCCCAGCCTGGGGCCATGAGCTACCTGAGGCAGGAGGACAGAAGTGACTCTTACTGCTCTTGGAGAGTAAGAACGAGGACACTGCACACTGCTTGGAAGTCTGAAGGCAGATTCTGTTTACAGGTGCATACATGCAGCAGGCAATCAGGCAGAACCAACACATCCACAAGCCAGGCCAAGCCTATCGGACTGAAACCTTCTGGAATCCTCCACCTGTGCCGCCCTCAGCAGGCCTGAGAGTAGGCCAGAAGTGCCCACCCAGCTTAGGCCTACAAAGGCTCAGCAGGCCGCATGAGGCAGCTCACAGCTCCCTGCCAGCCAGCAGCCTTCTCACGCACACTCACCACGAGACACCCAGGGACCAGCTCCGCCTGCAGGGGAGACGTGAGGGGAGGGGAGGCAGGGAGGAGAAGGGAAGGATATCAACCAGACACTGCCTTATAAGCTCTAATGCTGGAAACCGGAGTAGAGTAACAACATTACAATGTCTTGGGATGACCAGGTCATAGAATCATAGAAGCGCCCAGGTTGGAAGAGACTTCCAAGCTCATCCAGTCCAACCTAGCACCCAGCCCTGGCCAATCAACCAGACCATGGCACTAAGTGCCTCATTCAGGCTCTTCTTGAACACCCCCAGGGACAGTGACTCCACCACCTCCCTGGGCAGCCCATTCCAATGCCAATCACTCTCTCTGCCAACAACTTCCTCCTAACATCCAGCCTATGCCTCCCCCAACACAACTTGAGACTGTGTCCCCTTGTTCTGTTGCTGCTTGCCTAGGAGAAGGTTCATCCCCTGAGACAGGTCTTGGCCTCTGTAGTTTTGTTAAAGGAAGCTGAGACCCCCTCCAACTAGCACAGTGTCACACATGGCAGCACTGGTCTCCACGTCTCCAGCCTCGGTAACGCCTGCCAAAGCAATCCATAAATAAAACAGGGCTTCTACTGAGGAAGTTGTTCTGTTGTGTGTCACATTTTACACTAAGTGGCACAAACATTTGGACAAGAAAGTTGGTTTTCAGAAAAAAAATATTTAGGGAAAAAGGTTTTCCAATGCAAACTGGAGAAGTAGGGAGCAGAGAAGGACTGATAAAATTCCTAAACCCAGCAGGTACAAAAGACGCAGAAGCTAAGTAAGAAACTTCCTTATCTTTTCTTAGGGAGAAAAGCCATACTGTTGTCTGGGTTTGGGCTGGCTTGGGTCTTTTCAGTTACTAGCTTCAATTCAACTTCCTTAATATGCAACGACTTCAAAACAGTAATACTCATTATATAGATTGGGACTCTGTCCTGCTGAGACCTCATCTTTGAATACACTGCTCAGTTTTGGGCTCCCCAGTTGAAGAGGGACAGGGATCTGCTGGAGAGAGTCCAGCGGAGGGCTACGAGGATGATGAGGGGACTGGAGGGCATGGCTGATGAGGAGAGGCTGAAGGACCTGGGGCTGTTTAGTCTGAAGAAGAGAAGACTTAGAGGGGATTTAACATCTATAAACATCTGAGGGCTGGGGGTCAGGAGCAGGGGACAGGCTCTGCTCAGTGCTCCCTGGGATAGGACAAGGAGCAATGGGTGTAAGTTGCAGCACAGGAGGTTCCAGCTCAACACAAGCCGGAACTTCTTTACTGTAAGGGCCACAGAGCACTGGCACAGGCTGCCCAGAGAGGTTGTGGAGTCTCCTTCTCTGGAGCCTTTCAAGGCCTGTCTGGATGCATTCCTCTGTGATCTGTGCTAGACTGTGAGGTCCTGCTCTGTCAGGGGGATTGGACTCAATGATCTCCTTGGGTCCCTTCCAACCCCTAACATCCTCTGACAGCGTGGAAATGATCTCTGCCTCTCCTAAAGGACTCGATATCAAATTTGCATTACTCATCTCCTTCGACTGAAGTAAATGAATGCCCAGAAAAGAACCATGTATCTCAAAGTACTGTGCAAGAAATCCAAGAACCACTGTAGCCCAAGACCATGATTTTTAAGCTTCAGAATATCCAGATAGTTTGTGAAGTCTAGTTGGGGTTTTATATCAGATACTGGGCTCTATACAGAAGCTACTAATATACTGTAATAAGAGGGTTCCTGGATGCTGAAAGGTACACAGTGCTCTAAATACTGGCTGAGAGAGCAAGCAACTGTGCCACCAGGTACTACAGATTTTATGCTAACTATATGAAAAGTATGAATACAGCCACTCTGAAAACCAGTGGTAAGTTTCTCCTCTCCTAGCACCTAGCACAGTGTCAGTGTCAGGCTACATCCCAAAGCTTTTCACTGCATATTTAGTCTGTAAGAGTGCCCGGGAATCACAGGTGACTGCTGGCTCCTGTGGTTACCTGCATAATAGAGCAATGGGATACTGGCATTAGGGAGGTGGCAGGGTGTGTGCAAATTTGCATTCCTCTCCAAGCTGTTAAGACACTGTTTTCCCCATGCGGGATCATTTTCATCACCTCTTCTCCCTCCACTTTCCATTAAAAGGATCTGGAAAGGGACAAGAAATGTGTTTAATCACCTTCTGTGAGATCAGCTGAATTCTAATGCTGTTTGATTACAGCTAGTCACAAAAATGTCAAGTGCATTTCCATTTAGAGTGCTTGCTTAAACAGCCATGCAAACGGGGACCACCCAGAACTCAGCACACATCACGAGAGACCTGAGCTTCCTTATGGCGTAAGGCTGATTTCAATCCACTTCCTCGCTCTCTCAAACAGTGCACTTTCCCAGCACATCACTTCCCTATATGAGCATGATACATCACTGCTGCAGATTGACTCATGAGGCCCATTAATAAAGGCCAGAGCTTCTCAGCAGCTTTTCTCATTTGGAGGGTTAGCATCTGAATTTGTAATGAACGTGAAGCGCCCAGCCTGTGCCTACCTCACTCTTCCAGCTCAACTTGTCCATCTGGTTGGAGGTCTTTTCATTCCACAGGCAAAGGCTTCATGTTAGAGGATAAATAATGTATATTCCTTTCCCTAAGTAAGTAGCTGTTCATTTCCAATGCAGCAAAAATGCTGTGAGTGAAATGGTTACCCCTGTCACATGGGATTCACCTCTTACAAAACATCTCTGCCCTGAGTTTGAAACCTATTACATAACCTAGTATCACAGGCTCACAGGACTCACAGGCTCACAGGATGTTAGGGGTTGGAAGGGACCCAAGGAGATCATCGAGACCAACCCCCCTGCCAGAGCAGGACAATACTATTTAACACAGATCAGGGAGGAACACACAGGCAGGCCTTGAAAGTCTTCAGAGAAGGAGACCCCACAGTCTCTCTGGGAAGCCCATTTCAGTGCTCTGTGACCCTTACAGTCAGTAAAGAAGTTCCCCCTTGTGTTGAGGTGGAACCTCTTTTGCTGCAACTTACACCCGTTGCTCCTTGTCCTATCACAGGGAGCAAGTGAGCAGAGCCTGTCCCCCCCTTCCTGGCCAGCCGTCAGATACTTACAAACATTATTATGCTGCTGCATGACATACCACCAAGCATTAGAGAAGAAATCACAGAATCATAGGACCAGAGGTAGTGGCGTCAAACTGGAGAAGAGCAGATGCAGACTGGATGTCAGGAACAAGTTCTTTACTATGAGGGTGGTGGAACACTGAAGCAGGTTTCCCAAGGAGGTTGCTGAGGTCCCATCCCTGAAGATATTCAAGGTGAGGCTGGACAGAGCTGCGGGTGACCTGATCTAGTTGAGGATGCCCCTGCTGACTGCAGGGGCAGTTGGACTAGATGACCCTTGAAGGTTCCTTCTGACCCAGACCATTCTATGATTC